>QJPP01001908.1:0-494274 GCA_003996215.1 Jaltomata sinuosa | reverse complement strand
ATTGTGAGATATGGTTAGCAGTAGTTGCAAATTGAGATATATGTTCTTACCGTGGAGAATATTTGGTGGAACCAATTTAATGTTATAGTTATATTAAATTGATTGTAGAAAATCAATTATCTACGTCAAGTTATTCCGTCCCAAATCCGAATCCGATTCCGATTTAGTTTTGGATTTTCTCGGAGTGGTTCGAGCTTGGACATCGTTGTTCCAGCAGCTTGTCGTCGGACGACAGGTAGGTTATGGTTTAATTTCCCTAGACTCCGCATATATAGAATAAAATTGTATTAATGGGCATCCTTGGGTTGGACTATTATGTTGGCACTACAGACCTCGACCGCTTTATTCATGTCAGCCTACTTTTGTTCCTCCGTTGTTTGTAGTAATTGCCATTATTTTTTATTTACCCTTGCGGTCCTGTGATGCCTTGTTGACTCTGGAACATAGAAGGTGGGATTTTGGGAATGTCCGCGAGTCCCGGGCATAGAATTATCCTTCTAGGCTGGTTATGCTTGCTGAGTAGCTGTGGGCCTGTGCAGGGTCGATAGGTTGATTGTGAGCTGCGGGGCAACTATTGTGTGTGATCATACAATTTCCATACATATAAAGAGGTTTTATCCATGTTTTACTGTGGTTTTGGCTTCGGGCATACTGGCACTGTTTTCTAAACCTTGCATGGCCCGGGGGGCCCGTTTTTGATGGAAATGATTTGGAAATGGTTGATTTCACTTGTGGAGATTTTTGGGCAAGAAAGTAAAATTATGTTTAAAATCATCAGTTTTACGATTATCGCTAGACTCGGCAGGGCCGGAGTACTAGTTGAGTTTTCTTGCTACTTGAGATGATTTTTAGCCTCGGTCGGATCGAGCACCTGAGATGACTTTTTACTGTTTAGACCCGGCTATGCCCGGGCACCCTTGGAGGGGTTTTTGAGATATTTTTCCTACTATTTTTAGTCCTGGACAGGGTCTGGGCATGCATATTCGAGACTGGGTCTCTATCTTGATATCGAGACTGGGTCTCTATCTTGATACATGTTCTGATACTGAGTTTTAGTATGGGGTCTGGGACCTCCATGGACCTTGCTATCCGGGCCAGGGGATACGGGCTGCGTGTGCCGGAAGAGGGGTATACGGTGGAGTAGAGGTATACGGGCAGAGTCCTTCCATGGAACCTACCTGCTGGGCCGGATCGGCGCTGGAGGAGGTACATACAGAGATACTATGGCACTTGAGATCTTCATGCATCATATCATTCATGGTTCGAGGTTCCACCCTTGTTTGCTGTTTGCTGATTGTACGCTCCGGTAGTATGGGATGCCGGCGGGTTTGTTTTCACTTGTTTGTGTTCCTCGGTTGTATGGGCGGCCGAGGGACTGTAGGTAGACTCTTTCTATTTACTTGTAGAATTATTCCCTGTTACGGTTAATTATGAAATTGGTTACTGCTAGACTGTTAGTTGCTGGGTGTGAAATTGATATGATTAGTTGGGCTTGATTCATGTCTCTGAGTATGCCTATCATTACTCTTTCTCTCTTCTTCTTACACTTGAGGTTACCGGTATACCGTCCATTTCGTAAACCTATTTTGTATACACTGTTATTGCAAGGACCCCAGGTGCGTTGTTTCTTACTTTCACCTGTGCCTATGGTGTGTATATTCTGCTTACTAGCCTCATATGTGGTTCTGTTGATTTCCCTCTGGGCTAGTTCCTGTGTACCTTTCGTTGATTTCTGTGACTACTTGCTTCTATTCTGTCTATTACTGCGCTTTTATCTTATATGTGCCCAGTCGGCCTATGATACCTACTGGGTACCTTATGCTTCGCATTTGGTGCTCACCCCTACCCCTGCATCTTTGGGTGCAGATCCTAGCGTGGGCCATCGCCGTTAGATCGTTGTGATTCGTGCTTGGAGATCTGTTGGAGACTACTTCAGGCTGAGGGTGAGCTCTTGGCGATCGGAGCTTAGCTTTAGTTTATCTTTTGCTTTATGTACTCTATTACCATTCAGAGACATCTGTATAAATATTCTTTTGGATAGTTTTCACTCCATGTATGTAGTTTTTGCTCTGTACTATGATACCAGGTCTTGGGGTTTGGTTTAGTTTTCGCATATGTATATATTTATATCCATGTTATCTATCTATTCGTCTTGCTCCCTTATTTGCTAGATAGTAGCCCATTACTAACTGTTCCGGGCTACGGGGATTGGTTCACCTACCGGGGGTTGTAGGCGCCATCATGACCAAGAAATCGGGTCGTGACACCTCGTATGGAAGTTTCATTCATTTTGTTAAGTCCGCAACGTCGTTTCCACTCTATTAGGATTATTGGTTTTTGAATATCGGGTTCCGATTGTGTCCAGAATTCCCCGGAGAGTTTTCAAAAATTGTAGAAAAATATTTGCAGGCCAGCCTTCAGCGCCAACGGCGCCCAGGGAGCGTGATTGCGTTGGCCTGTGGGAGGCCTTCAGCACCGATGGCACTGACCAATTTCCACACCTTTCTCACTCTAAATCTAAAAATTCTCTCCACCATTTTGTTCTAAATCAGTTCTAAGCCTTGGGTAATTAATTGTTCGTCGATTATCCGTGCTCCTTCGTATCTTGGTAAGTCCTCTTCCCCAACTTGCTTCCTTCTCTTTTCTCTAAAATTCCTCCATTGATGCTCATATCCAAACCTTGAATTTTCTGATAGATTTTTCCCCTAAGCTTGTGCATGTTCGTGGGTGCAAAGAATTGATTGTCTAGGCTTAAATTTTGCCCTCTTGGTAAGTAATTCTCGCTAAATTTATGATTTTTAGTTCTTAAATTCCATCTTTAAGCCCCAAGTTGAGCGGGCTGTTTTGGCGCCTTCTCTTTGCCAATTGTGCTCAAATTTGGAGCACGCCTTCTTGGCATCATTGGGATCGTCGTGGTTCTTTTTGTTTTTGGTTTTGGGTGTGGGCCTCGTGGGCCCTCTTTTGACCCGAATTTCAACCCGGCTACAATTGTAGAAATATGGGTATCATTAGACTCATTTTAGCATTTTATTTATGTTTATGATAGTTTGATTGTCATTAGGGATCTCTCGGAGTGATTCGGGCTTGGACGTTGTTGTTCGGGCTTCTAGTCGTCGTATCACAAGTAGGTTACGGTCTTAACTCCTAGACTTAGCATATATCGGGAAAAATGTACTAGCTGCAATCCTTGGGTTGGGTTATTAAGTTGGTACCACAGACCTTCACCGCTTTTCAATGACCCGTCCTATTTGTTTCCTCCGTTCTGTGTAGTACTCTTATTACTTGATATTATTACCCGTGTGGTCCTGTGAGGCCTTGTTGACTCTGGAACGTAGATGGTGGGATTATTGGGAATGTCCGTGTGTCCCGTACATAGAGATATCCTTATAGGCTAGTTATGCTTGTTGAGTAGCTTCGGAGCCTATGCAGGGCCGTAGGATTGTTTGTGAGATGCGGGGTGGCTATCTATGTTTGATCATATCATGTCCATGCATATAAAGAGGTTTTACCCATGTTTTACTATGGTTTTTGGCTTTGGTCCTATTGGTAGTATTTTTCTTAACCTTGCATAGCTCGTGGGGCCCATTTTGGTAAAAATGATTTAATAGAGTTTTGGTACCATTTTAATGGATCTTCTTGGGGTAAGGAAGTTTTAAAGGATATTTTATCACTAGTTCCACTTACACTGGACTCGACGGGGTTGAGGGCTAGAGTTTTTTTACTACTGCATCTTTGGTGATGCTGGACTAGGCGGGGCCGAGTGTTGGAGCTATTGGGCTTACTATTTTAGACCTGGATACCCTCCAGGAAGCTTTACTTGAGGATTTGTTTTGAGATTGCAGGGCATTTAGTATGTTGGTCGGGGGCCTCCATGGACCTTGCCATTTCAGACCAGAAGCTACGAGCTGCGGGTAACGGAGGGAGGGTATACGGCGTAGTAGGGGTATACAAGTGCGACCTTCCATGAATCCTATCTTCTGGGCCTTATAGGTTGCCGGAAGCAGGTGACATACGGTAGTACAATCACTCTCATTTTAGCATGACATCATATCATTCATTGTTTGAGGTACCATCCTTATTTGTTGGTTGTTATTGTATTCTCCGGTAGTATGGGATGCCGGAGGGTTTGTTTTCACTTGTTTTCATTCCACGGTTGTATGGGCGTCTGGGGGACTGTAGGTAGACTCTTGTTATTTTATTATGGATATGAGTATTGGAATTGGATACTGCTAGAGGTTATCTTCTGGTTTTTAGATTGGTATGCTTTGGCTGGTTACTAATTCATTTTTTTCGGGCATGTCTACCTTTATTCTTCTTCCCATACTTTATACTTGAGGTTACCAGTATACTGTCCATTTCTAGAACTTATCATGTATATATTGTTATTGCAACAGTCCAGGTGCGTTATTTCTTACTTTCACTTGTGCCTGTGTGTATATATCTTCCCTGCTAGCCTTGTATGTTGCTTTCGGTTGTCTTCCCTCTGGGCTAGTTCTTGTGTACCTTTTAGTTGATTTCTATGACTATTTACTTCTATTTTGTCTGCTATTGCTCTTTTACCTTATATGTGCCCAGTCGGCCTATGATACCTACTAGGTACCTTATGCTTCGCATTTGATGCTCACCCTACCCTCTGCATCTTCTGGTGCAGATCCTAGTGTGGGCCATCACCGTTAGAGCGCCAGAGACTCGTGTGGGTGCTGTTTTTGGAGACTTGGTGTATTTTGTACTCTTATAGTTTCGGAGACATTATGTATATATTTCTTTTGGACCTTTGTACTCCTAATGTAGTTCGGCTCTTATACGCTATGATACGAGGTCTTTTGGGTTGGTTTAGATTCCGCTTTGATTATATCTCTCTTGTATCTATTTTCTCTTCCTTATGCCCTTGCTTCCGCTTATGTATCTAATCTTCCGCTTGAACTGTTAGAAGGTAGCCCATTACTAACTGTTCCAGGCTATGGGAATTGGTTCTCCTACTGGGGGGTTGTAGGTGCCATCATGACCGAGAAATCAGGCCGTGACAGCCATGATGACACCTACATAACCCCCCAGTAGGCAAGCTAAACCCCAAAACGCAGAAGATGATAAAAGCAAATAAAATAAGGAAGCGAAAGATATAAATAAGAGAGACAGGACCAATAGCATATATATACATACCAACTGTAGCAATATACAAAAGATAGCCCTAAAGTGACCAAGAAAGACAAAACATACACTATAACCAACCCGGACGTGTCACTAGTACAGGAGCGACTAAAGTACGAAGTAGCTATACAATAGACTGTGTCTATCCAAAATGCAAAATATATACATGAATACAAGATGGAAAGCATGTAAAGTCTCCAAGGCGCAGGGAGCTCACCGCGATCCGAACTACAACATGCCTCGAATGATAGGAGGATCATTGAGGGTGGCTCATACTAGGTGCTGCATCAAAAAAAGATGCAGAGTGTAGTATGATTACCAAGACAATGGGTACCCAGTAGGCATCATAAGCCGACCGAGCATAGAAAGATAATATATAAAATAAATTATATGAAAGTACACAAAATAAAGGGATTCACCTAACTCTAGTTATAAAACTAAAAAAAAAAGATAATCGAATTAACAAGAGGGCAACAATAATAAAATCAATACAAGCAACCGACAATCCAAGTATACTCAAGTCAATGTGATGCTATGGGATATGATGTGATTTATGAATGCATAATAGTATAAACCCAGAATCCTATATCAGCCATCCGGAATACCGCATCAGACTATGCATGTATATGTATATGTGCATATAGGAAATAAAAACCCGAAATAACGCATTGGGGGTCCAGAATACCATATCGGACTATAAGTATTTATATTTAAAAATAAGACCCGAAATTACGCATCGGGTGTTCAGAATACCGCATCGGACTATGAGTATTTATATTTGAAAATAAGACCCAGAATAACGCATCGAGTGTCCAGAATACCGCATAGGACTATGAGTATATATATATATATATATATTTAAAAAAATAGTGGAGAAAAGGGTCTGGGAATATCCCTTGGACCGACATAAAAGTGGTAAACCTCTAGGTTTGAACCCAATATAACCCTTCAAACATCCAAGAACCACAGTATCCATAGTAAATCTCCAATTTTGAAACCAAAAGCCTTGAAAACCTTCCTTTTCTCTATCGATAATATGCAATACAGTATGAGCATGAAGTATCCATAATCACAGAAAGTAGCACACCGCAAGGCAAAATAGGCCAAAATAGCCTCCAAAATAAGAGAACTGACCTGGAAACTCCATCCAAATCCAAGTTATGGCCTCAAGTCCACAGTTTCACACAACTAACAATTAAAGCAGAAATAGAAGAAAATAACTACGAAGACCACTACCAGCATCTACTCTACCTCTAAAATCTTCTAAAATCATACTAAGGATTCTATGCTAGACATAACAATACTACGGGCTCCTAGACTAAGGCTAGCATGAAAAGTTCTAATCTATGATCTGAAATGGCCAAAATAATATAAGGCACAAGATTTAAGCCTAATACTACCTAAATCCAACCTAATGTTCCAGTAACATATAATATATAAGACCTAACTAAACTCAGTCTAGAAAGTAAATCGTAACCTACCAATCGTCCAACGACTAGCTGTGGGAAGAACATCGTTCAGGCTCGAACTGCTCTAAGAAGCTCCAATTCACAAAAACACTATCGAAACAATATTCTATGTATCAATACAAAGCTAACGGTACCCATATTGCTAATATTTTAGCCGGGTCAAAATCTGGGTCAAAAGCAGGCTCATTCACCCCGCAACCTGAAACTAGAAACAAAAATTATCATGACTTTCCTAGCCTTGCTAGGAATGCATGCTCAAAAATTGAGCATGATTCATGAAGGATAAAGGGCCAAACAGCCCCTATGAATCTAAGGTAAAAGAGGGAATCAAAGAGGAATTTAGCATAATTAAAGAGGAAAACTCACCATTTTTACGACAAGGGAATGATCATGGGCAAGGAATATACCACCCTAGCACCCTAGGATAATTCCCCATTAAAAATCAACCTTAGAGTTCTTCAACCATGGAAGAAAAGCGGATGGAAATGAAGAAGGAGAAATATTTAAACTACCAGGAATTTGTTCATCGCTATCTCAACAAAAACCCTCGAGATCACGATGAACAAATTGGCCAAATCATCGCGATCGTGATGGTCAGCCTTCGAGATTGCGATGAATAAAGGAGCAGGGCATTCATCGCTATCGCGAGAAAACCCTTTGCGATCGCGATGAACAGAGGGGTTCTTCTTCTCTATCGCAAGGAACCCTTCGAGATCGGGATGAACAAAAAGCCAGACCTTCGAGATCGCGAAGGTCTTTCTTTTAGATCATGATGAATAAACTTCGACCATATCAGCAACTGAAAACTAGCAGAAAAAGAAACTTTAATGGGGCATTTCGGGTACTATCAAAACCCGATACTCACAAACCAAATATGCTATTAGAGTGGAAACAATGTTCCGGACTCAATGGAATTGAAAAAACTCTCATCGGAGGTGGATTTAATGAAAAGTGGGCCCTATGACCCAAAAAAACTCAGAACCAATACCCAAAAATAAGTCTAGATGCCTCGGAACCCAAACCAAAGGTCCCTTTAGCCTACAGTCAACATTATATAGCTAACAACACTGATGGATTTTCTATCTGAGGCCGTCTCCTCCGAATGTTGAACAAAGTAAACCCCACAAGCCAAACTGGCTTGAAAACACAGAAAATAACACAAACCCAAAATTAAAACTCCTAAACCCAGACCATGGGTCCCACTAGATGAAAATCCTCATTTCGGAGCTAACGGAACAGTCAAAATTGGATACTGAGCATGTTTACCAAGAAAGTTGACCAAAATCAAAGATTTTTTTAAGTTCAAGTTCTAAAACAGAGAAATAGTCATAACAACCTAACGAACAGCCCGACTACCAAACTGTCAGTTCCGGTAAGTCATAAATGACCTGCAGCCACTGCAGAAAATCTCAAAACACAAAAAAAGCATGAAAGATGGGAAAATGACTGGGAGGGTCATTATAATTTGGCTCAGATATCCATGGCTTGGAGGCTTACTTGAAGAAAAAGGTTGAGACGTCTCATACTCAATCACCAGTTGTTGTGGATACTGGCCAAGTAGTGGAGAAGATAGAGGAATTCCAACCATTTGTCTATGTATTATTCATTAGTGCCAATGTTGAAGAGGTGCACAAAAGAGAGCATGCCATAAATAATGCAAGTTTGGAGTTACGACATGTTGGACCTCATTCTAATAACTTTTTTACATTATGTTTGGATGATAATATGAGAATCGAGTCATTTAAATCAGTGGAGAAATGTGCAGATGAGGAACAAGGTCCTTACATTCTAAAAAATTTAACACCAAAGAGACAAAATGACATTCCTCACTTAAAGGCCAAAAAGTGCAAGATGCGACATCATATTCTTGGTTTCTCCATCTTTATACCACCGCCCCTTGAGCGGAGTAAAAAAATTGATGCAATGTTAGGGGTCCAATTCTTAAGTTCTAAGTGGAAAGATAAGTGGTAAACTTGATAGCGTCGTGTCGCTCTTGTTAGGAGGCAACTCAATTTATAGTGTAGCTTCTTTTTTTTATTTTTATAGTATTACATTTCTGTTTCTTTTTATTTTTGCGAATTAGGGAAAGTTTGAGTACCCAAATTTGAAGATAAGAAGCATGCTTTAGAGTAACTGTGGGATTGCACAATTCTTGATGAAAATTGAGAAAACATGATATTAGGTAGGCCCTAGAGGGCCTCAGGGAGTATTTCTCATCTTTCTTCTTCATCTTATTCTATAAATTGCTTTGGGAACAAAGCATGATTTTAAGTGTGGAGTGGAGATTCTTCCGATATTTATGATTTTAAGGGTGAGTATGCCTTAGGATATTATTTTATTTGAGAAAAAATACAAAAAATATATATATTAATAAATATACAAAAAGATTTTTTATTTCTTTTCTTAGTTTTTTTAGCGACATATCTCATCCATCCCTTGGTTTTTATTATGGCCTCGGTTCTTTTCTAAGGGAGGGCTCTTTAAAACGGATATTTTATTATTATTTAGAGTAATTTTCATTTTTTTTGTTTTTTTCTTATTTTTTAAGGGTAGTTTTTTTATTTTTTAGGAGAGAAAATAAAAGACCTTTTGACTTGTTTGTTACTAGCAATTTAGGCCTGAGTTTGAGTAGTACTTTTTCTGTTAGTGCTTGAGTAGAAAATAAAATAACACACTTTTTGACACCTAGGCTCATGGTTGTGACTCTGATATAACTTATTGTTATTTTATAGTAGACTCTTGATTTGATTCTTAAGATTATCATATTACTTGTTTTTATCTTCTTGAGCTTACTATTTTAATATTTTGTGACATTTAAAATAAACTTATAATTTTGTTGTGAACCCGAAAGAAGGTTCAATAAGATAAAATGAGGAATATAAGGAGCAAGATCTCTCTTTTGTAATGTAAAGAGTAGATTTGTAGCTAGGATAGAAATATACGTAGAACACCTTACTTGGTTAAAAATGGGAGTAACTACTTCATTTACATGCTAGTCTTGCTCATATGAATATAGACATAGATTTGCATGTGGATAGGTGGATAGACATAGATTTGCATGTGAAGGAATGTAATCATATAATTAACCTCGTAAGCAATAACTAAACAATCAAGAACGTCAATGAAATTGATTACTAAATATGATTGTTAGAAAATCCATAATTCTAGATCAATTTTACCCTATTGACTACGTAAGTTTCTTCTCTTCGGCTGGTTAATTATTCATTAGTTAACTTCTTTTTTTATTTCTAAATTAGTTAATTGTAAATTCACCTTTGAGTTTTTACGCTTAAATAAATAATTATAACTAGTTTAATTTAGTAAAATAGTTAATTGACAAGTCACTGAGGGTACGATATCTAGACTCTCAATCCTATATTACTTGTACGGTTGTGTGCACTTGCGTGTGCATTAGGATTGATATCTGCTTGAGTTACAATCAAGAATAAATATCTGCTTGTAAGTATTGATGACCTTTTTGATCAATTGCAAGGCGCTAAATATTTTTCAAAGATTGACTTGAGATTGGGGTATCACCAACTGTGAGTTAAAGGGGTAGATGTGTCGAACATGGCCTTCAGAGCGAGATATGGCCACTTTGATTTTCTAGTAATGTCTTTTGGGATTACTAATGTCCCAACAACTTTCATGGACATAATGAATCAGGTCTTCAATCCTTTCTTGGATGTATTCATAATTGTATTTATTAATGATATCTTGATTTACTTACGGTCTAAAGTAGAATATGTGGATAATCTGTGTGCAGTATTGCAAACACTTCAGAATTATAAATTATATGCAAAGTTCTCCAAGTGTCAATTTGGTTGACTTTGGTGGTTTTCTTGTCTATGTAATTACAAATGAAGGTATTAGAGTTGACAGCCAAAAGATTGAAGTTGTAAAGAATTGGTCGAGGACCTTGAACCCTACAGAGATTTATTGTTTTTTGGGCTTAGATGGTTATTATCAGAGGTTTGTAGAAAGATTCTATTCTATCTTTGCACCATTGACAAAGTTGACTCATAAAGAAGCCAAGTTCTAGTGGTCAGATGCATGTGACCAAAGGTTTTAAGAGTTGAAGGATAGGCTTACTTCAGCGTATATCTTAACTCTATCAGAGGGCAAAGAAGGTTATGTTGTTTATTCTGATGCTTCAAGGATTCAGTTGGGTTTCATTCTAATTCAGCATGGTAAAGTTATTGACTATGCCTCAAGACAACTAAGAAAGCCCGTGCAGAAATACCCTACTCATGATGTTGAATTGGTAGTTGTTATATTTGCCCTGAAAATTTGGCGTCATTACTTATTGGGAGTTCATGTGCATGTGTTTACAGATCACAAGAGTCTATAGTTTTTTGTTTTCAAATAGAAGGAATTAAATCTGAGGCAAACAAGGTGGCTAGATCTCTTAATGGATTATGACATAGATATTTTGTACCATCCAGGTAAGGCTAATATAGTGGCTGATACACTAGCCGTAAATCAATGGGGAGCTTGAGCCACATGGAAACTAGAAAGATGACAAGAGAATTGCATTAATTAGCTAGCTATCTTATAGGTTTGAGCACTAGACCTAGGTAATGGGAGAGTTGTTATTCAAAACGCAGTAGAATTCTCACTTTTAACAGAAGTAAAAGAACGACAATATGATGATCCAGAGTTTGTAAGATTAAGGGAAGAAATTCTGCAGAAAAAGCAATCATTATTAGAGCTTAAGTAAGATGGGGTTCTCATATATTGAGGTCATCTATGTGTACCTAACATAGAGGAGCTTTGGGAGCAAATTTTGGCAGAAGTCCACTATTCCAGCTATTTAATTAATCCAAGAGCAATGAAGATGTATCATGATCTATGATAAATTTATTGATAGAATAATATGAAGAGAAATATTACAGAGTTTGTAGTCCAATACCTGAATCTTCAACACGTGAAAATTGAGCACCAGAGGCTTGAAGGGCTAACTCAGAGCATAGTGATTCCAACCTGGAAGGGGGAGGTGATCAACATGGATTTTATTACAAGCTTACCCCGTACTTATTAGAAGTATGGTTCCATATGGGTGATTATAGATAGACTTACAATGTCATCTCACTTTCTATCAATCATGACTACTTATACAGCTGAAGACTACACCAAGTTGTATATTACAAAAATAGTTTGACTTCATGGTGTCCTAATTTCCATTATTTTGGATAGGGGTGCTCAGTTTATAGCCAATTTCTGGAGTTCTTTCCAGAAAGGCTTAGGTACTTAAGTAAGTCTCAGTAAACTTTTCATCCATAGACAGTTGGATAATCTAAGCACACTATTCAGACACTCGAGGATATGCTACGAGCCTGTGTACTAGATTTTAAAGGGGGTTGGGATGACCAATTGCCACTAATTGGATTTGCCTATAAAAATAGCTTCTGTTAAAATATTCAGATGGCTCCCTATAGAGACTTATATGGTAAAAAGTGTAGATTAATGATTGGCTAGTTTGAAGTTGGGGAAGCAGAATTGTTAGGGCCTAACTAGTTCATCGAGTAATGGAGAAGGTGAAGCTAATTCAAGAGAGATTACTAATAGCTCAGAGTAGGCATAAATCATATGCAGATGTACAATGTCAAGATTTGGAATTTAATGTTAATGATTGGGTTTTCCTAAAGGTTTCTCCCATGGAAGGCATTATGCAGTTTGGTAAAATAGAAAAGCTTAGCCCAAGATATATTGGACCATACAGAATCACTCAAAAGGTAGGAAAAATTTCATATGAGTTAGAGTTACCCATAGAAATGGAGGCAGTCCATCTTATATTTCATGTATCGATGCTACAGAAGTGCATAGGGGATCCTTCACGTATTATTCCTATCAAAGATGTTCAACTTTTTGAAGACTTATCCTATGAGAAAGTACCAACTGCTATCCTAGATTGTCAAGTTAGGAAGCTCGGAACCAAAGAAGTAGCCTCAGTAAAAGTGTTGTGGAAAAACAATAATATTGAGGAAATAATGTGGGATGCTGACAAAGGCATGAGGAATAAGTATCCCCAGTAATTTACGACCTGAAGATAGTATTAAAGTGAGTTATATCCTTATGTTCTTAATATTGTTCCTACTTTGCAAATATGAACAGGTAAGGAAATGATTGCATTTATTTATATATCGTTGTATCACCTTGTGAGGTGTCTTGTTAGACTTTTGCTGAGTTACAGGTTTTTGGATAGTCCCAATTACACAGGAAACTCTATCAAAATTTCAAGAAATCCTAAAAGACTAGAGCTTTATACACATTACCCCCATTCGAGGATGAATGATTCTAAAGGGGGAAGGACGTAATATCCCATATCTTTAAACACCTATATGACTATATTGATATCGATGAAGGTACTTGAGCTTGGGGTGGTGAGGTGGTACTTTGCCATAGAATTTCAAATGGCAAAATTTATATAAGTGTTGTTAAAGTATAAGGATGAAGGCTGGAAAATAAAAAAAAAACAAGTGAGGTGGTTGCTTGACTTATCTAAGCCATAGGTGATAAGTAGGTGCATCACCTACTTACGCTAACGGACTTAAGGTACGAGGGCCGATTATGAGCAGAAACACCATTGATTATTGGACCTAATTGTGGCCTAAATGAAGCTCAAAGTTGTCCCATCAAAGTTAAATCATATCTGGCCTAAACAAATACAAAAAGGAGCCACCAATGTTGACCACATTTTGACCCAACAAAAGTCCAATATCAACCACATAACTTAACCCTTTTGAGGCCCAAGTAAGGGCAAATTTTGGTACCTCCTATAATAACTCTACCAATGCGATATTCACATGTACCTGCTTTAATATGTCTAGAACAGACCTTAAACAGACCTTATGTTGATCAATATTGATCACAAAAAAGCTGGAAAAAGTTACTAGAACTCTTTCTTCTCTTCTTGCTCTTGGTTTCAGCCCCTTAGCTTCTTTAGGGTTCTTGGAACTCCAAGATTTCTCCAAGATTAAGGTTAGACATATCACTTATGATGTTGATACTAATATTCTACATATATCTATAGAGTCATGTGGTGAATAGTTTATGAAAGATGGCAGTCCTTTCAATAAGATTGGACACTCAAAAATTGTGTAACAATTAAGAGGTTTCTTATTCTCTTGTTGGTGTATGTGCATGGAGTCACTAAGCTCTTCAATACATCAAGAAAAATAGGATAAAAACACCCCTTCAAGTGTGGTAAGTAATCTACCCATAATCATCCTTTTGGATTGAAGTTCGGATGGAGAGATGTTGAATTGTTGTTAAGAACTCACGGGATGGTGATTGAAAGTCGTGAGTTCAATGTATTGCTATTGAATTTCTATATGGCGAGTTGTGTAGGGGTTGTTTTATGTTTTTTGTATGGTTGGAGGCAGAAGGTTGGTGTGTGTGTGTGTGTTTTATTAAAATGGGGGAGAAAGGTGTGGCGATAGACCATTTAATTAATGCAAATATGTAAATCTGCTTGGAAATGTTTCGGTGCTATTTTTTCTAAGTTTCATCAGGTTCAAGAGATAATATTAGCTTCATTATATATGTGTATTTAATATTAACTTAATAATGGAAAATTGAAGTCGTGGTAAGCATAATTGTCAGAAGAAACAAGGTATGTTAAGACTTCTTTATTCCTTATCGGCATGAATCTAGAAATAGAACTCTAAATCCCCAAAAGAAGGAATTTGAGTATTGTGTTGTAAGAGAGCTGATTTGGTAACTAAATAATACTTAATAAAATAAATGATACGTTATGGCGAGTGAAGTTGCCTTCTTATAAAAATTTTATTTTTTTGCAAATGAAACGTAACTTATCCTTTTGTTGAGTTTCTGCTTTCCGTTGTGATACCTAATCAAGATTTAAAAGGTGTAAATGATTGTTAGTGAGTTCAATCCCTATTCATATTTGGTTTGTAAGTTAAGTCCAACATCTAGTTAGTCAAGACCAAAGAAGTTAGCTAAAGGAACCTTCATAACAACAAGAGTAGCTTTAAAGGTCAATCTTGGTAATACGCTTATTACGCATGGGTTTTGTGTGTTAGTGTACGTTAAGGTATTACTAATATATTGAGGATATTTTATACATAGTGTGGACCAAGGTGCTACTTCCATATTGAGGCTATTATATACATAGTGTGCACCGAGGTGCTACTGCTATATTGAGGCCATTATATACATAGTGTGCACTGAGACGCTACTGCCATATTGAGGTTGTTAAATATAGGGTGCACCGAGTTGTTATTATGATTCAACGTGTGTTATAAAGACTGATTTGCGGTATGCGTTAAGGCATGCATTGTGTTCTAAAAAGAATAAAGGAGAAAAGAGCTTAATGAGTCTTACAGATTATAGTTTACAAGTTTCAGATTATATCCTGTTCAGATTTACCTTGTAGCTTACTAATATGTTTCTACTGTACATACCAGTACATTATTTTTGTACTAATATCCCCATTGCCTGAAGGCACTGCATTCATGCATGTAGGTCCAGACAGACCTCTTCAGTAAGAGTTGTAGAGTTCAACTATTTTGGTAAGCTCCATTCTTTCTGGAGTTGACGAGTCTGAGGTCTAGCTTATATTTTGATCAGGTTATGTATATGTATATTTAACAGGTTGGTCATGACCCTTTCCTAGCTAAGAGATATTTTAGTTACTCATTGAGGCTTGTAGACGTGTAATAAATGTTTGTGTTAGGTATGGACTTGTCGGCCTTATTATAGTTGTCTATTATGGTGTTGGCCTTGTCAGCCTTGAGTTGTTTACCTATTGTTGATCTATTAGTGTTTCTTATAGTTATATTTAGAGACCTTGTTAGTTTTAGACCTCCAGCAGGTTTAATAAAGATACACTAGACTTTAGTGCCCTTATCCTTTCAGGGGTTCGGGTTCCTGTTGCACCTCCCCTAGTTTGAGGTCTGACATAAATGTTATGTTGCCTGCCAACTAGTGCCTTATTTAATGTTGTGGCTCGATGTGAGATTTTTTAAGTTCCATTAGCTATATGATTGGGGTAAATATCTCCACCCCATCTCACTTGATCTTTTATATTTTTCTTTCTTCTTTCACCTCTCTCATTAAGTTTCTAAATGCTATATTTCCCTTGCTTCTCCCATAAGAGAGCTAGGAAACCACTATAACTTTATCTTATTATCTATGTCCTTGTCATACTTTTAGCATATATATAAGAAGTTCTTTATGTGAAAGATGGGATCTCTCTCCCATTTATTTTGGAACAAAACTTTATCCTTAATGTCGTTTTTAATCTCATCTTCTATGGTGACTAGGTTCTTCTCAGTCTGATTCAATTTATGAGGACCCCTCAATGGGCTATTTTGATTCGAAAGAGTTTCTTGTATTACCTTAGACAATCTTAGAGGCCCCAAATATATGACCTTGATCTCCTCATAATGTGAAGGCAAATGAGTAACACTTAATACATTAAATATGGCTTCAGTTTCACCCACCGTAATGGAAATCATTCCAGACTTCACCCTTATTACTACATCAACAGTAGCCAAGAAACCTCTACCAAGAATGATGGGTACATCTTTGTCGGCTTCATAATCAAGAATAATGAAGCCCATGGGAAGAATATATGGTCTCACCTTCACTAACACATCCTCAATGATTCCATCAGAGTAGGTTAAAGAACGATCTGTCAACTACAAGGTAATTGTGTTAGCCCTTTGTTCACCAAGTACCAAAGTCTTGAAAATTGAAGTGGGCATCAAATTTGTATTGGCACCTAGATCACAAAATTTCATTTCCATATTTTTGTCTCCAATACTTATAAGAACAGTGAAGCTGCCTGGATCTTTTAACTTTCGATGGAGTTTTTTTTTCTGATTCTCGAACCACACTCTTCAGTGAGTGCAATTGTCTCTAACTCTATGAGGTGCCTTTTATTTGCAACTATACTTCTCAAATTCTTGGCATATTTTGGTACCTCCTATAATAACTCTACCAATGCGATATTCACATGTACCTGCTTTAATATGTCTAGAAAGCTCGACCAAGCCTTGTCAACTCTCTGTTTCTCAAATCTCTGCGGGATTGGTGGTGTGGCTTGACTGTTAACTCTTCAATCAACTTTTCTATTTCATCAATCTCTTTCTCTTTCTTGAGTGTAGACCTCAACTCTTAATTTTGTCTCCCATTTCTTTGAGATTCTACTTCTAAATCTTTTATGCTCCTCAAGGTGACTGCGTCAACCATTATCTTTGGATTTTTGTCTATATCACTAAGTAATTCCCCTTAAAATATCACATGTAATGCTGCATCTAACTGACCCAACTATAGTGTTCCTCATCAATAAATTTCTTATGATCTTTATTAATTAGGTACTGAGCTTGATTGAACAGTTGAGTCTGAGCTACAAACTACTTGAAGGTGTCTTTAAGCAAACTACTTACTTGAGCTTGTGGTTTTGTAAATTGCTATTTCTAATTACGTCCCCAAGAAAGATTTGGGTGATTTCTGTAATTTTACCCATAGCAATTACCTTGATAACTCATTCTATAATATCGTTACCCTACATAAATTATAGATTTTGGGTTTTGAGGACAACCTGAATAGGTGTGGTTTCACCACATCGCTCACACATAATACTGGTTGCTTGGACATGTTGAACTTGACTTGAACCTTGGGATATCAAACACTTCATCACTAAGCTGGTAAGATGCCGAATTTCAGCCTTTATGGCTGTTACATCATTTAACTTTAGTTTCCCTGGATTTTTCTATGAAGTTAAGGAGAACACTCTACTCGGCTCTTGATAGTCTCTATTACCTACACAAATAAGATTGAGCAGTGCTTCTATTTCATCCCTGCTCTTGGACAAGATTTTCCCTTAAACTGTAGCATCTAAAAGTTACTTAGACTCTGGTCTCAGTCCTTCAATAAAGTTGTAGGGTTAACCCGAAGATTGGCTAGTGTTATACACTAGCTGTACCATTCCTTCTTTCAGTTCAAAGTTACCCATAATTGATGGCTTAACTATTTCCTTGGAGGTATTCTCACAATTTAGCCTAGATACATTAAGCACAATATGGTTCCTGCGCCCCAACGGGCTCTTGTACTCCATCAGGATTCAAGTTTTTGTTGATTTGGTCATCCATAATTCTGAATCTTCTCGTAGTTCTTTTAATTTCATGATCAAATATAATTAAGGGACTGCCTTGACTTTTCGTATTTGGCATACACTGCTTGAAACCTTTAATGTAAAAAAAACAACAACCAAAAGTAGAAACTGAACAGGTTTAATAAAAACTCAAAATAGAATATCAATCTCTAACAATTCCCCAGCAACAGCGCCAAAAACTTATTACATTCTTTCGCACACGCTAGTGAATACGGTCTGATAAGTAATAGAAGACTTGTAAGTCTAGATTATCGATTCCACGGGGAATAAATGAATTGATAACTAAAACAAATTCCTATTCCAACTATTTAGTGATGTGAATTAGATAAAAGTGTTTGGTTTAGATTATTAACTTATATTACCAATTGTAATACTTAAGATGGTTTTAAGTTGTTTTGTGATTTCAAAGATGATTAGTGATCTAGGGTTGCAGACTTAGAATTATCCAGTTGAGTTATCAATTAACTAGCCTCAATGATTTCATGAGTTACTAGTTGTGGGTTGATATTCGCAATATGGAGCATCTTTCGAAAGTGCCTCTACACCTACTCTACTATTTCCAATGCCTATATACCTATGGTCATCAGTCGATAGTGAAGTGCATGTGATTAATCTTCCATATCAACTAAGCAAGTCTAACGGGTATAATCTTATCCATATTATCAAATTATCCTCCCTAAAAGGGTTTCAGGACCAAGCTCTATATTTTCTTATTGTGAATGCAAGTTCTCTATTCCTAGTCCAACTTACAAACCATAGATAGTACTTAATAATTGGCCAGAAAATCATGTAATTAAGTGAAAAGATAGATAACCAACTCAATAGTGGAAACCCAATTAAACTGTCTTAACATTCAAATAACAACATTCATATTCATCCACAGTCCTAGATACTATGAGTTTAGCAACTTATGAACTGATTACAAATGCAATAATTAATGAATAAGTACAGATTCAATCATAAAAAGTAAAAGTAAAATAAAAACCTAGGTAGAGGATCCTTTTTCTCTCGAAAGTATTGATTTCCTCCAATTCAATTCTCCATGTTAAGTCTACTAAAAATCTAAAGAAAAGTAGTATTTATAGGGTTTTGGGGGGTTTCGAGCTGGTTTTTGGTCGAAAAGACCAAACCCAACAAAACTAGGACAAAATATTGCCTGTGGTGTTACCCTGTGCAGTGCCATAGTGCATTGGGGCAGCCCACATGGACTTCTACTCCCTTGCACTACAAGGTCACCTTGGGCGGCACCCATGGCCCTTTTATAATGCATTTTTTGCCTTTTTTCATTGTTTTGCTTCCATTAATCTCCCGTCTTGATCTTATTTCCATGGACATGCTCCAGATCATCATTCTTAGCTCCTATTTGGACTTCAAAGCTCCAATATCTCTCTAATATACTCCAAATCTGTGCAAAATCCTTCATCTTTTAACCTACACATCAAGACAAGCTACATAAGCGTACTTCATTTAAAGTAAGCTCAAAAGCATCTTAAAACAAGTAAAATGTGAGGCAGTCTATAGCTTAATTTCATAATTTTTAGCCTCACACCAGCGGGCCATTTGAACCAGATAACATTTTATTTTTAGGAGTAGTTTTTACATTTTTTTCTTTGGAAAGACTTTTTCCGATGATGGATGGTTGGTGGTCGTCTTAAGAAAAGTTACTCACTAGGATTTAGGTGGTCATTAGGTCCATTTGAATGCTAGGTTCTCGGGTTAGGTGCTAAATTGATCGAACGATGCAAGTTTTTATTCTTAATTCAAAAGCTTGCTGTGAAAAAGTGAATGACTTCTTTTGAGATACTTAGGCTCATTGTCATGACTCTTGTATGATTATTGGCTTGAACTATTGTCGTTGTTTGCTTGATCGAGGGTTGATATGGATCCGTCTTGAGTCAAACATGTGCCATGTATGCTAGGAATTTTATGATACTCCATGCTTTCTTATTGATGTCTAGAACTTGTCCATTGTGTTTGCAAAGCGGAATAAAGAATGTTGAGTTTAGGAGATGTTATAGGTTTTTTTTTATTAGCCATATTTTTATCCTTCTCTTTACCTATGCACAAGAGATCTTAGTTAACCTCGTTGAGCCTTTAGCCTATTTTGTTGGTAACCATGAATGAGGCTAAATCCCTTTCTTTCATTTGGCCTTGAATTTGATCTCAAAACTACTAAGCACTTTAATTGAAAAATAAGAGTTTGCAAGGATTAAGAGAGGGAAAAGGGAATAGTTAAAGTTGGAAGACTGTGAAAACACTAAGGGTGCAAGTGTTGAAAGATTCATATGCTATTAGTAGGGAACAAGAAAAAAATAAAAATAATAATAATTTGATTGTTCCTTGCTAATGACATGTGAACTTTCTTAAAGAGATGGAAAAACAAAAAAAATATTGGTGAGAAGAGTAGAAAAAAGTGTTAAATGATTGAGGATGGTGCCAAAATAATAATGAAAAAATTGTGATATATTAAAGTGCTTAGGGAGTATAATCACTATCTTATCCAAAATAATTTCTACCCATCTCTTAGCCTACATTATAACCCTGAAAGTCCTACTTGATCTTAAATTTGATGTTCTTATATTAGTGGAGTATTTGCACTGAGGGAAAACCTATGGTTCATCATATGTTGCAAGTGAAATTCTTTGTGAGAGGGAGCATAGCATAATATTATTCATATGCCTAAATATGTGATATTTTGTATACTTGTTAGTGAATATAGGAAACTCTCTTATTTTTTGAGGGCACATGGTTAACGTAAGATAGGTGAATGTTTGATCTCTTGATTTGGTGACTTATAAGTGTGCCGATATCTTAGAGTCAGTTCTTGAGACTAAAATGTATTGAAGTAGTTGTTCATGAGTTTCAATTGTGTTGAATAGGTAAGCATGTTGTAATGAGAGCTTGCTATTTTTTCTTTGTGGTCATTATAGCCTTAGCTTGAGTAGATTTGTTCAATTAGCATAGATATAGCTAGAGAAGGGATATAGATTTAATTGCTTACTGAAGGACGAAAAAAAGTCTTAGTGTGGGGTGTTGATGTGAGGCTATAAGTTATACATTTTTGTTATCAATTGCCTCACATTTGGTGCTTTATAGTGTTGTTTTGAGCTTCAATTGCATGAATTACTCTTATATTGCTTACATTGATATGTAGGATAGAAATGATGGAGTTCGGACACAAATTGGATGCTTCTGAGCTTTGAAATATGAGTAGAAGCCAAAAACGCTAATGCACAACTAGTATAGAGATGCAAGACCAAGTAAGGAAGCTTAAAGTAAAGAAAAATTGAGACAGAGGCAAAAAATGGCCTATGGCGGGCGCTGGGCATTGCCTGGGGCGATGCCATAGTGAAAATTCGGCCAACATAGGCTACTTTCCGAAAGTATTATGATGGGGCGCCCACAAAGGCACCAGTGCAATTCTGGGCCAATTTTTGTTCTGATTTTAAGGGTAATTTCTTCTCGAGACTTTTAGGAACTCTATAAATACATCCTAAACACGATTTTTATACAACTTTTGACCTAAGAAGAGCTAAGAACCGCCGTGGAGGCCGAAGAATTTTAGTTTTATCTTTCTTCTCAGTATTTATTTATTTTTATATTTTTCTTTGGATGATATGTTATAATTCTATATGTCTATGTGGAGTTAAACTTCTCATTCTAGGATTATGGTAGCTTCATAATTGTTGTGATATAAACTTGAATTGACTTGTTAAGATATTTATCGTTATGCTATGACTCGTGTGGTTATTTACTTTCTTTATCTTAATTATTTGTTTGCTTGATCACTATTCAAATACTATCTGTGGCTCATAAATTGGACTCGAAAGAGGGAATTTACGTGTGAAATAAGAAGAAGTAAAGCTTGGTTGTGAACTTTATAGGGAAAGGGTAATGATTTGCTAACCTGGATATGAATATACATGTTAGCCTTGTTCGGTTTATACAAATGACATATCATATGCACTTCACTATCAATCAACAATCATAGGAATATAGGCGTTAGAAATAGTCGATTAGTCTTAAAGTTGTTGGAAAAAATGCTCAATAAAGTAATATTAACTTGCAATTACTAACCCGATAGAAAATCAAAGTCAGTTCAAGTGATTACCTAATATGATTCCTGGTGAATCCATAGCCCTAGATCGATTTCATCTCATTGATTAAATAAAAGTTTGCTCGTTGTCTAGTTAATTGTTCATTAGTTTTTTTTCTTTTTTCTTTAGTTAATTTATAATATAATTGGAATTTTTATATGTGAATAAATAATTAGCATACGTTTAATTTAGTAAATAGTTAATCTACAAGTCCATGTGTGTACGATATCTGGACTCAAAATCCTATTATACCTGTACAATCACATGCACTTACGTGTGCATTTGGATGCAACAGAAGGCAAATTATTAACTTCAAGAGCTTGACCAAGAACTTTGACAGTTGTTGATCTGCAAGAAGGAACACATAAATCAAGGGAGAACAAAGAGATATAATACACATCTCTACCAAAGAGGAGAATCGATAGAGGATAAGGAAGACTGGAAATAGAAAAGCACACTAATGGAGGAACTCATTGAAAAGATAGAGATAGAGAGAGGATTTTAGCGGCGCACAAAAAGGAATGGATAGAGATACAAATGAAATATGTCTTAGATACGGTAGATAGTTTCCCAATGTTGTTTGTAGGTTTTTTGTGGGTCATTAGTTGGGATGGATTTTTTCTAATTTATTTGATTGTTAATTGTTTGGACTTGGAGTTTAAATCATAATTATAAAATTGGTCGAATAGGCATAAATTAAAATTAAAAAAAAACTTAAGATTGGAAATTTTTGGCTTGGTAAGTTGTGGTCATGGAGGTGTGACAAGGATTATTAATGCCACGACAGTGAAATAGTACCACAGAGCCACAAGAAATATCATTGGCAACATAAAAATGAAAATGAATGACGGTTGGTAAATAGTGTACACAAAAGTCTTATATAATTTTTAAATAGTCAAGATGACCTGAATGTCATTAATTGTCGATCACAAGTATGAATGTACGTATATGGTGACCCTAGGTGTATAGATGTATCACGACCCAAAAACTCAAGTCGCGATGGCACCTACTATAACCCACCTGTAGGTAAGCCAAATCCTTAGCCCATAACCACAAGTAATGGGGTAACATTAGAACAAAGCAAAAGCAGAAGATAAAATAAACAAGCAAAAATAAATAGGGAGGGAAGAGGACAAAATATACAAGATTTCCCTCATGACCTAGTGTCAGTTGATACAAGAGCTGCTACAACATAGATGTGCTAGATAAATACAACAAATATAGAGGAGTCTCTGAAAGTCAACTCTGATCATCAAGAGCTCACCCTATATCTCCCGTCAGCAACTTTACACGAGGACGACGTCAATGGCAAAAAATCGTACTAGGATCTGCATCAGAAAAAAGATGCAAAAGTGTAGCATAAGTATATCACACACAGTACCCAGTAGGCATCATAGGTCAACGGAGCTTAAATAAGATATAAGAATAACAAAATGCGAATATAAACCCAAAGGTATGAAAGATGGGTCAGAAGGAAATAACAAGTCATAACTAGATAATAAGGAGAAGTACGAGTAAATAAAATGGAAGGAATAAAGCAATAATCTATCTATAACCTACCCGGAAAACCCATAAGCCTGGAAGGTGCGTACAACAAAAAATGCTAATTACAAACAAGGCTACGATAGTAAAGATATGCAATATGAAATGAATGTGATAAAATGTGTCCAGTGCAGTAATGAAAAAATCCTTATTCATCTCATAGGCTGCTGGATCTCATCAATAAATACTGTACAATAATACCTAGAATGTCCTTGCAGTCCGCCGGAGCCTATCAATGGATACCATTAACATAATCAATTTTTAATCAAACAAAACCCAGATTATCCTGATGGGACATATATATATATACATATATATATATATATATATATATATATATATGAACACCGCAAAGTAAAACCCCAAAAGTTCTAACGGGGCCGCCGGAGCTAACCAATATATGCCAACAGATCAACATAAAAGTAAAGTCCAAAGTCATTTCTCAGACCAAGTGCATAAATAGTAGTATTTTATGACTTAGAAATCATTAAAATAATGAGGTACAATTCCTCCTAAGTAATACGAGTTTTATAGTGAAAGAAGCCATTTTCCCTTTTTAATAGCTAAAATCAGTGATGATAGAAGGATGCTCTCCCCGAAGCTCCAGTCATTTGAAAAAGGGGCATTTTGAGTTTAAAAGTTAATAATTAGAACAATCTAGTGAAATCTTTCCTTAATTTGAAAACCATAAGATGAAAAAAGAAGAATTTCCTTATTAATTCACTGAGACATTTATTTCTCGTCAAATCGTACCATAACCCAAATATATAAAATGAACCAGCTAAAATGCATACATAGATACATGTAAATGAACACAACTACACTAAGATAGGGTTGTTCACCGTTCATATCAAGATCATACTAACCTGGTATCCAGCTATCCCAACCCACGGCCTCAGACCCACCGATCCTCATACCATCACAAAACCCAACCAAACTAGGACAAAATATTGCCTGTGGTGTTACCTTGTGCAGTGCCATAGTGCATTGGGGTAGCCCACATGGACTTCTACTCCCTTGCACTACAAGGTCACCTTGGGCGGCACCCAGGGCCCTTTTATAATGAATTTTTTGCCTTTTTTCATTGTTTTGCTTCCATTAATCTCCCGTATTGATCTTATTTCCATGGACATGCTCCAGATCATCATTCTTAGCTCCTATTTGGACTTCAAAGCTCCAATATCTCTCTAATATACTCCAAATCTGTGCAAAATCCTTCATCTTTTAACCTACACATCAAGACAAGCTACATAAGCGTACTTCATTTAAAGTAATCTCAAAAGTATCATAAAACAAGTAAAATGTGAGGCAGTCTATAGCTTAATTTCATAATTTTTAGCCTCACACCAGCGGGCCATTTGAACCAGATAACATTTTATTTTTAGTAGTTTTTACATTTTTTTCTTTGGAAAGACTTTTTCCGATGATGGATGGTTGATGGTCGTCTTAAGAAAAGTTACTCACTAGGAGTTAGGTGGTCATTAGGTCCATTTGAATGCTAGGTTCTCGGGTTAGGTGCTAAATTGACCGAATGATGCAAGTTTTTGTTCTTAATTCAAAAGATTGCTGTGAAAAAGTGAATGATGCAAGTCATGACTCTTGTATGATTATTGGCTTGAACTATTGTCATTGTTTGCTTGATCGAGGG
The DNA here is from genome assembly GCA_003996215.1 of Jaltomata sinuosa. Lineage (NCBI taxonomy): Eukaryota > Viridiplantae > Streptophyta > Magnoliopsida > Solanales > Solanaceae > Jaltomata > Jaltomata sinuosa. The sequence goes on along the minus strand of QJPP01001908.1, from coordinate 469,227 downwards.
TTGATATGGATCCGTCTTGAGTCAAACATATGCCATGTATGCTAGGAATTTTATGATACTCCATGCTTTCGTATTGATGTCTAGAACTTGTCCATTGTGTTTGCAAAGTGGAAAAAGAATGTTGAGTTTAGGAGATGTTATAGGTTTGTTTTTACTAGCCATATTTTTATCCTTCTCTTTACCTATGCACAAGTGATCTTAGTTAACCTCGTTGAGCCTTTAGCCTATTTTGTTGGTAACCATGAATGAGGCTAAATCCCTTTCTTTTATTTGGCCTTGAATTTGATCTCAAAACTACTAAGCACTTTAATTGAAAAATAAGAGTTTGCAAGGATTAAGAGAGGGAAAAGGGAATAGTTAAAGTTGGAAGACTGTGAAAACACTAAGGGTGCAAGTGTTTAAAGATTCATATGCTATTAGTAGGGAACAAGAAAAAAATAAAAATAATAATAATTTGATTGTTCCTTGCTAATGACGTGTGAACTTTCTTAAAGAGATGGAAAAACAAAAAAAAATTGGTGAGAAGAGTAGAAAAAAGTGTTAAATGATTGAGGATGGTGCCAAAATAATGATGAAAAAATTGTGATATATTAAAGTGCTTAGGGAGTATAATCACTATCTTATCCAAAATAATTTCAACCCATCTCTTAGCCTACATTATAACCCTGAAAGTCCTACTTGATCTTAAATTTGATGTTCTTATATTAGTGGAGTATTTACACTAAGGGAAAACCTATGGTTCATCATATGTTGCAAGTGAAATTCTTTGTGAGAGGGAGCATAGCATAATATTATTCATATGCCTAAATATGTGATATTTTGTATACTTGTTAGTGAATATAGGCAACTCTCTTATTTTGTGAGGGCACATGGTTAACGAAAGATAGGTGAATGTTTGATCTCTTGATTTGGTGACTTATAAGTGTGCCGATATCTTAGAGTCAGTTCTTGAGACTAAAAGGTCTTGAAGTAGTTATTCATGAGTTTCAATTGTGTTGAATAGGTAAGCTTGTTGTAATGAGAGCTTGCTATTTTTTCTTTGTGGTCATTATAGCCTTAGCTTGAGTAGATTTGTTCAATTAGCATAGATCTAGCTAGAGAAGGGATATAGAGTTAATTGCTTACTGAAGGACGAGAAAAAGTCTTAGTGTGGGGTGTTTATGTGAGGCTATAAGTTATACATTTTTGTTATCAATTGCCTCACATTTGGTGCTTTATAGTGTTGTTTTGAGCTTCAATTGCATGAATTACTCTTATATTGCTTACATTGATATGTAGGATAGAAATGATGGAGTTCGGACACAAATTGGATGCGTGTGAGCTTTGAAATATGAGTAGAAGCCAAAAACGCTAATGCAGAACTAGTATAGAGATGCAAGACCAAGTAAGGAAACTTAAAGTAAAGAAAAATTGAGACAGAGGCAAAAAATGGCCTATGGCGGGCACTAGGCATTGCCTGGGGCGATGCCATAGTGAAAATTCGGCCAACATAGGCTACTTTCCAAAAGTATTATGATGGGGCGCCCACAAAGGCACCAGTGCAATTCTGGGCCAATTTTTGATCTGATTTTAAGGGTAATTTCTTCTCGAGACTTTTAGGAACTCTATAAATACATCCTAAACACGATTTTTATACAACTTTTGACCTAAGAAGAGCTAAGAACCGTCGTGGAGGCCAAAATTTTTTAGTTTTATCTTTCTTCTCAGTATTTATTTATTTTTATATTTTTCTTTGGATGATATGTTATAATTCTTCATGTCTATGTGGAGTTAAACTTCTCATTCTAGGATTATGGTTGCTTCATAATTGTTGTGATATAAACTTGAATTGACTTGTTAAGATATTTATCGTTATGCTATGACTCGTGTGGTTATTTACTTTCTTTATCTTAATTATTTATTTGCTTGATCACTATTCAAATACTATCTGTGGATCATAAATTGGACTCGAAAGAGGGAATTTACGTGTGTAATATGAAGAAGTAAAGCTTGGTTGTGAACTTTATAAGGAAAGGGGAATGATTTGCTAACCTGGATATGAATATACATGTTAGCCTTGTTCGGTTGATACAAATGACATATCATATGCACTTCACTATCAATCAACAATCATAGGAATATAGGCGTTAGAAATAGTCGAATAGTCTTAAAGTTGTTGGAAAAAATGCTCAATAAAGTAATATTAACTTGCAATTACTAACCCGATAGAAAATCAGAGTCAGTTCAACTGATTACCTAACATGATTGCTGGTGAATCCATAGCCCTAGATCGATTTCATCTCATTGATTAAATAAAAGTTTGCTCGTTGTCTAGTTAATTGTTCATTAGTTTTTTTTCTTTTTTCTTTAGTTAATTTATAATATAATTGGAGTTTTTATATGTGAATAAATAGTTAGCATAAGTTTAATTTAGTAAATAGTTAATCTACAAGTCCATGTGTGTACGATATCTGGACTCAAAATCCTATTATACCTGTACAATCACATGCACTTACGTGTGCATTTGGATGCAACAGAAGACGAATTATTACCTTCAAGAGCTTGACCAAGAACTTTGACAGTTGTTGATCTGCAAGAAGGAACACATATATCAAGGGAGAACAAAGAGATATAATACACATATCTACCAAAGAGGAGAATCGATAGTGTCACGACCCGATTTCTCGGTCATGATGGAACCTACAACCCCCGGTAGGTGAACCAATCCCCGTAGCCTAGGACAGTTAGTAATGGGCTACTATCTAACAAATAAGGGAACAAGACGAAGAGAATAGATAACAGGGATATATATATATATACATATGCGGAAACTAAACCAAACCCCAAGACCTGGTATCATAGTATAGAGCCAAAACTACATACATGAAGTGCAAACGATCCAAAACAATATATACAGATGTCTCTGAAAGGTAATAGAGTACATGAAGCAAAAGATAAACTAAAGCTAAGCTCCGATCGCCAAGAGCTCACCTTCAGTCTGAAGTAGTCCCCAACGAATCTCCAAGCACAAATCACAGTGATCTAACGGCGATGACCCACGCTAGTATCTGCATCAACAGATGCAGGGGGTAGGGTGAGCACCAAATGCGAAGCATAAGGTACCCAGTAGGTATCATAGGCTGACTGAGCACATATAAGATAAAAGCGTAGTAATAGACAGAATAGAAGCAAGCAGTCACAGAAATCAACGAAAGGTACACAGGAACTAGCCTAGAGGGAAATCAACAGAACCACATGTGAGACCAGTAAGAAGAATATACACACCATAGGCACAGGTGGAAGTAAGAAGTAACACACCTGGGGTCCTTGCAATAATAGTGTATACATAATAGGTTTACAAAATGGACGGTATACCGGTAACCTCAAGGGTAAGAAGAGGGAAAGAGTAATGATAGGCATGCTTAGAGACATGAATCAAGCCCAACTAATCATATCAATCTCAAATCCAGAAACTAACAGTCTAGCAGCAACCAATTTCATAATTAACCGTAACAGGGAACAATTCTGTAAGTAAATAGTAAAGGTCTACCTACAGTCCCCCGGCCGCCCATACAACCGAGGAACACAAACAAGTGAAAACAAACCCTCCGGCATCCCATACTACCGGAGCATACAATCAACAAACAACAAACAATGGTGGAACCTCAAACAATGAACGATATGATGCATGAACGGTATCTCTGTATGTACCTCCTCCGGTGCCGATCCGGCCCAGCAGGTAGGTTCCATGGAAGGACACTGCCCGTATACCTCTACTCCACCGTATACCCTTCCTTCAGAACACGCAGCCCGCAGCCCCAGGCCCGGATGGCAAGGTCCATGGAGGTCCCTGACCCCATACTAAAACTCAGTATCAAAACATGACGTTCGGAAGCAAGTCCAGTGTCAAGATAGAGACCCAGTCTCGAATATGCATGCCCAGACCCTGTCCAGGACTAAAGTAGTAGGAAACTATCTCAAAATAAACCCTCCAAGGGTGCCCGGGAATAACCTGGTCTAAACAGTAAAAAGTCATCTCAGGTACTCAGTCCGATTGAGGCTTAAAATCATCTCAAGTAGCAAGAAAACTCAACTAGCACCCCAGCCCTGCCGAGTCTAGCGTTAATAAAAAAACTGATGATTTAAAACATAATTTTACTTTCTTTTACACAGGAATATTCACAAGTTAAATCAAACTATTTCCAAATCATTTCCATCAAAAACAGGCCCCCGGGGCCATGCAAGGTTTAGAAAATAATGCCAGTAGGCCCGAAGCAAAAACCATAGTAAAACATGGATAAAACCTCTTTATATGCATGGAAATGGTATGATCACACACAACAGCTGCCCAGCAGCTCACAATCAACCTATCGACCCTACACAGGCCCACAACTACTCAGCAAGCATAACCAGCCTAGAAGGATAATTCTATGCCCGGGACTCGCGGACATTCCCAAAATCCCACCTTCTATGTTCCAGAGTCAACAAGGTCTCACAGGACCACAAGGGTAAATAAAATATATCGGCAAATACTACAAGCAACAGAGGAACAAAATTAGGCGGACATGAATAAAGCGGTCGAGGTCTGTGGTAACCTAATAAACCAACCCAAGGATGCTCATTAATACAATTTTATCCTATATATGCGGAGTCTGGGGAAAATAAACCGTAACCTACCTGTCGTCCGATGACAAGCTTGAACCTCTCCGAAAAAGCTCCGAAATGAAATTAACTCGAATTCAGGCTTGAATAACTTGAAGTGGATAATTAACTTGCTCTCGGTGACCCAATATGTCATCAAAATATTTTTCTTACTTGAATTCCCCTTCTCCGCATACAAGATTGATATGGATGCTATATATAAAGTGAGTGGAGAGGATTTACTCCTTTAGCCAAGCTTCAGCAAAACAATTGGAGTTTTAGTAATATGATTGATTAAAGTGGTCTAGTTAATCATTATAAGGTGAAAATTTTTGTCACACCACTTAGGTGTACCTGCTGCCACAACAATTGGTTTCCACGTGGGGGGGGGGGGTGAGTGTGTCAACACCACACCTCCCCTTATCTAATAAATGATAGGTGGATCCATGCTACGTACGTACTCGGGTATTGCATAAATTCGTGGTATAATAAATATAATTTTTTGAATATACTATAATTAATAGAAAGTCATTTCAAATAAAACCTACTATATTATAATAATATTTTTTAACATAACTAAATTCACTATCTCCGTTAAAATATTACAATGTATAAAAACCTTATAAAATAAATACATATACAATTATATCGTAACAACAATATTTTTCATAAACCTTTAAAATACTTTTAAAAAAAAGTAATAAAAAATATAACTTTAAAATAAAATATTTCCAAATATACGCGCGATGCTAATAAAAATCTTATATTTAGGTTCGCAATTCACCATCGCACGATTTTGATACTCAAGAACTCTCTTGGAACCCTCCCTTATGTTTTCTCACTGTTTCAGAACTGAAATGGCATTTTAAAACGTGAAGTTGAGGCTTTAAATCGATTTTGACCCGACCCGGTTCGCAACCCGGTTTCTGCCAGCCAGTCCGCGGTAAAATAGTCATAACTTTTTACTCCAAGATCAGTTGGACGTGAGGTTTTGTGCGTTGGAAACTAGACTCGTAGACCTTCGATTTGGTATTTCGGGGGACTTCTAAATCTTTATATATTGAGAGAAAAGCTCCGAGACATTTTACCCAAAGTTCAGAAAATTTTTACGATAACTTTTGCCGACTTAGTTGTCTTCAAAACTTATCATACGACCAAACAAATGGACCCGACACCAAAATACCGGTCCCGACAAGCCTTAAATGACTTGGGGCCACTACAAACAATCTCTAACGGTTCAAGGAAAATGTATACGTGGAAATAACCAGAAGGGTCATTACATCATCCACTACTAAAAAGGACTTTCGTCCTCGAAAGTCAAGGTCAAGGGGGTACCTGAAGGCTCAAACAACTGTGGATACTGAGCCTGCATATCTCTCTCGGTCTTCCAGGTAGCCTCCTCGACTGGACGGTGCCTCCACTGAACCTTAAAAACCAGGATCTCTCGAGACCTCAATCTCCTGACATCTCTGGCCAAAATAGCTGTCGGCTCCTCAACAAAGGCTAAACCCTCACCCAACTGAACTGAATCCCACTGCAACACATGAGACTCATCTGGGACATATCGACGCGACATCAAAACATGAAATACAGGATGTATAGCTGAAAACAACGGAGGCAAGGCTAGCTGATAGGCAACGCTATCAACCCTCTGAAGAATCTCAAATGGCCCAATGTACCTGGGGCTAAGCTTGCCCCGCCTACCAAATCTCATCACGCCCTTCATGGGCGATACGCGGAGAAACACCAAGTCACCGACACTAAACTCCAAGGCACGAAGCCTACGATCAGCATAACTCTTCTGCCTGCTCTGAGCTGCCCGAAGTCTGTCCTAAATTGCTCGGACTCGGTCTAAGGAATCTCGAAGCAAATCTGTGCTCTGTGGCCTAGAACTAAAACCATCAAACCAACCTACCGGTGATCTGCAACGCCTGCCATACAAAGACTCAAAAGGTTCCATGCCGATACTCAAATGGAAGTTGTTATTATAAGCAAACTCTGCCAAGGGAACAAACTGATCCCAAGAACCTCCAAAGTCAAGAACACAGGCCCGAAGCATGTCCTCCAGAATCTGAATGGTCCTCTCGGACTGGCCATCTGTCTGAGGGTGGAAGGCGGTACTAAGATGAACCTCTGTACCCAAATCTCACCGGATAGCCCTCCAGAACTGAGATATGAACTGAGTGCCGCGGTCCAAAATAATAGAAGATGGGACCCCATGCAATCGAACAATCTCACGAAGGTAGATCTGAGTTAACCTCTTTGCACCATAAGAAGTCTGAACCAGCAATAAATGTGTTGACTTAGTCAGCCTATCAGCAATCACCCATATGGAGTCAAACCCATGAGAAGTACGAGGCAAACCAACAATGAAGTCTATAGTAATCCCTTCCCACTTCCACTCAGGAATGGGAAGTCGCTGCATCAAACCACCAGGTCTCATGTGCTCTAACTTAACCTGCTGACAGTTCAAGCACCGAGATATGAACTCCGCTATATCCCGCTTCATACCACTCCACCAGTAAAGCTGTCTCAAGTCTCTATACATCTTTGCTGTGCCAGGGTGAATGGAGTATCTAGTACAATGTGCCTCATGAATTATCAACTGAATCAAATCACTAATCCTCGGAACACAAAGGCAACTATCAAACCTTAAAACCCCATCTGAATCTAGAGTATCCTGGATGGTCTCACCCTGAACAACCCGATCACGAAGGTCACACAACTGCTGATCCTCAAACTGACGGCTTTGAATCTGATCAATCAAAGTAGAACGAACCTCAATACTGGCGAGAACTCTGCTAGGATCCGACAAGTCAAGCCTAACCAAACGGTTATCCAAGGACTGGATGTCCAGGGCCAACGGTCGCTCTGAAACTGAAAGAGAAGCTAGGCTACCCATACTCACTGCCTTCCGGCTCAAGGCATCCGCTACCACGTTTTCCTTGCCCGGATGATACAGAATAGTGAATTCATAGTCCTTCAGTAACTCGACCCATCTCCTCTGTCTCGAGTTCAACTCTCGCTGACTCGTGATATACTAAAGACTACGGTGATCGGTGAAGATCTCACAGTGAACTCCATAGAGGTAATGCCTCTAGATCTTGAGCGCGAAAACTACCGCCGCCAACTCTAAGTCATGAGTGGGGTAGTTGCGCTCGTGAACCTTCAGCTGCCTCGATGCATATGCTATTACTCGACCCTGCTGCATCAGCACACAACCAAGACCAACCCCAAAGCATCACAATACATGGAGAAGCTCTGACCCTCAACCGGCAAAGTCAAAACTGGAGCTGAAGTCAATAAGGCCTTAAGCCTCTGGAAGCTATCCTCACACTGATCCGACCACTGAAATGGGATATCCTTCCTAGTCAGCATAGCCAAGGGTGCTGCTATGGAAGAAAATCCCTCAATGAACCGTTCATAGTAACCTGCTAACCCAATAAAGCTGCGAACCTCAGTAGCAGTAGTAAGTCTAGGCCAATCACAGACCGCAGAAATCTTTCCCGGGTTAACCCTAATCCCATCCTTAGACACCACGTGCCCTAGGAATGCAACTGACTCAAGCCAAAACTCGCACTTTGAGAACTTGGCATAAAGCTGATGATCTCTCAAAGTCTTGAGTATAACCCTCAAATGCTGTTCATCTCTACTACGCGAGTATACCAAGATGTCATCTATAAAAACTATCACAAATGAGTCCAAATACGGGCCAAGAACCCTGTGCATCAAGTTCATAAAGGTTGCGGGGGCATTAGTCAACCCAATAGACATCACCAGGAACTCATAATGGCCATAACATGTCCTGAATGCTGTATTAGGGATGTCCTCCGCCCTAATCCTCGACTGATGGTAGCCGAACCTCAAATCAATCTTCGAAAACACGACTGAACCCTGAAGCTGGTCAAACAAGTCATCAATCCTCGACATCGTATACCTATTATTCACTGTCACCCTATTCAGCTGCCGATAATCAATACACATGCGCATTGACCCATCCTTCTTCTTCATGAAGAGAACAGGAGCACCCCAAGGTGACACACTAGGTCTAATAAACCCCTTAGCTAATAGATCCTGGAGCTGCTCCTTAAGCTCCCTCAACTCAGCAGGAACCATACGGTAAGGAGAAATAGAAATGGGCCTGGTGCCCGGCTCTAACTCAATAGCGAAATCAATATCTCTCTCAGGTGGAAGGCCTGGCAGGTCGGTAGGAAACACATCGAGGAAGTCTCTAACCACAGGAACATACTTAGGAGAAGTAGGGTCAGCACTAACATCTCGGACATATGCTAGATAAGCTAAACACCCACGGGAAATCAACTTCCTAGCTCGAAGACAAGAGATGATCCCAGATGGTGCATGGCTAACAGAACCCTGCCATACAACCGGGGATACACCTGGCACAACTATGGTAATGGTCTTGGCATAACAATACAAAACCACATGGTGAGGGGATAACCAGTCCATGCCCAGTATCACATCAAAATCTAGCATATCAAGAATCATCAAATCACCCCAAGTCTCTGAATCACCAATAGATAGCATACAAGATCTCACAATCCAATCCACTACTAAAGAATCTCCTACTGGGGTCGAAACAGAAATAGGAACAGATAATGGCTCACTAGCCAACCCTAAACAAGGCACAAAGTAGGCACATACATATGAACAAGTGGATCCTGGATAAAATAACGACATAGCAGACCAATGGCACAGAAAAATTGTACCTGTAATCACAGCATTTGAGGTCTCTGCCTCTGGTCTCCTAGGGACCGCTTAAAACTGACGACGACCTCCACCTGCCCGACCGCCATCCCTGCCACCTGCTCTGCCGCGTGGAGAACCATCTCTCCCCTGACGACCACCCCCTCTAGCCGGAGGCTGAACTGCTCGTAAAGGCTCGGCCAGCTAAACTGTACCCTGCTGAGGGCAATCTCTAGCAAAAGACCAATCACACCACAAGTAAAACAAGCCCCTGACAGCCTACTCAGCCGAGATGAACCAGCAGATCCCGTATGACCACCACGACCTGATGCCCCAAAAACTGTATCCCTCTAAGACTGGCCACTATAGCCCTGATGGCTGCTCTGAACCTGCTCAAACTGGGTACTACCGAAAGTCTGAAGGGAAGCCTAAACCGATCGGCTGGACTGACCCTGGTACTGCTGTGGATGATAACTCCAGCTCCACTAGCCAGAACCTCTACCACCATATCTGGAACCACTGTAGACACCCTGATGCCGAGGCCTCTTATCTCTGGACCCCTGATCATGTCACTGTAAGTCCTCCACAGTGCGAGCATAGTCTACGATAGCCTGAAATGACCGACCACTGGCGACCAATATCTCAGCTGGCTGCCTGATCTCTGGCCTCAAACCCCATACAAATCTGCGAATCCTATCTGCCTCGGTAGGAATGATCATAGCTTCGAACGGTGCTAACTGATGAAAATGAGTCTCATACTCTGAGACAGTCGTAGATCCCTGCATAAGGTGAGTAAACTGCTCCCTGCGACGCTCACGATCACTCCGAGGTAGGAACTTAGCCATAAAGGCCTCATAAAACTCAGACCAGGTCAAAGAAGGTGACGACGGTGGTCTACAAGCAACCTGGGCCCTCCACCATAACTTCGCTGGGCCCTCCAACTGATAGGTAGTATAACCAACCCCGTGAGTCTCCAACAAACCCAAATGATGCAACATCTCCTCACAGGTAGTAATAAAATCATGTGGATCCTGTCCAGAAGTACCAGCAAACCTCGGAGGTGCTAACCTCAAAAACCTACCCAACGCGTTCTGCTCTGACTCTGTCATAACTGGGCGAGGAGCAAGAGGCTGTGCAATAGATGGAACCGGAATGACCTCTGCACGGGGGGCCATAGTAGCAGGCTACGCTCCTGAGCTCTGTGCACCCAGGGCTGCCCCCTGAGCGGATGTCTGCGCTACCTTAGAAGGCCGCTCTCCAATCACACCCAAAAGCTGTAATAGTAATCCTCAAATATCTGGAGACTGAGCTGCAGCTAGAGCTGGCACAGAAGTGGGCACTGGAGCTGGTACTGGAGCTGGTGGTATCTGGGCTGCCCCCTGATCCACATGCTGCTCGGGCTCTATCTCCACCCTAGCAGCTCTAGCAGGTGCCACTGATAGAGGGCGTCCTCGACCCCTAGCTGGAGGGGGAGGCTCATCTCCGCATGATGCCGATGATCTCGTACGAACCATCTGCGGAAGAATGAAGTAGAGCAAATGAGATTTCCAGAAACTTCAAAGGTTCTACGCACGACACAGAAGCAATGAAAGAGTCAAATTTCCTAAAATGCCACTGTAGCCTCCCAAAGATTGAGTACGGACGTCTCCTTCCCGATCCGCAGGACTCTACTAGACATTGGCTCCTATACCGATGACACCGGTGAACCTAAAGCTCTGATACCAAGTTGTCACGACCCAATTTCTCGGTCATGATGGTACGTACAACCCCAGGTAGGTGAACCAATCCCCGTAGCCTAAGACAGTTAGTAATGGGCTACTATCTAACAAATATGGGAACAAGACGAAGAGAATAGATAACAGGGATATATATATATACATATGCGGAAAAACTAAACCAAACCTCAAGACCTGGTATCATAGTATAGAGCCAAAACTACATACATGGAGTGCAAACGATCCAAAACAATATATACAAATGTCTCTGAAAGGTAATAGAGTACATGAATCAAAAGATAAACTAAAGCTAAGCTCCGATCGCCAAGAGCTCACCCTCAGTCTGAAATAGTCCCCAACGGATCTCCAAGCACAAATCACAGTGATCTAACGACGATGACCCACGCTAGTATCTGCATCAACAGATGCAGGGGGTAGGTTGAGCACCAAATGCGAAGCATAAGGTACCCAGTAGGTATCATAGGCCGACTGGGCACATATAAGATAAAAGCGTAGTCACAAACAGAATAGAAGCAAGCAGTTAGAGAAATCAACGAAAGGTACACAGGACCTAGCCTAGAGGGAAATCAACAGAACCACATGTGAGGCCAGTAAGAAGAATATCCACACCATAGGCACAGGTGGAAGTAAGAAGTAACGCACCTGGGGTCCTTGCAATAACAATGTATACATAATAAGTTTACGAAATGGACGGTATACCGGTAACCTCAAGTGTAAGAAGAGGGAAAGAGTAATGATAGGCATGCTTAAAGACATGAATCAAGCCCAACTAATCATATTAATCTCAAATCCAGAAACTAACAGTCTAGCAGCAACCAATTTCATAATTAACCGTAACAGGGAACAATTCTGTAATTAAATAGTAAAGGTCTACCTACAGTCCCCCCTCCGCCCATACAACCAAGGAACACAAACAAGTGAAAACAAACCCTCCGGCATCCCATACTACCGGAGCGTACAATCAACAAACAACAAACAATGGTGGAACCTCAAACAATGAATGATATGATGTATGAAGATCTCAAGTGAAATGGTATCTCTGTATGTACCTCCTCCGGTGCCGATCCGGCCCAGCAGGTAGGTTCCATAGAAGGAAACTGCCCGTATACCTCTACTCCACCGTATACCCTTCCTCTGGCACACGCAGCCCGCATCCCCAGGCCCGGATGGCAAGGTCCATGGAGGTCCCTGACCCCATACTAAAACTCAGTATCAAAACATGTCGTCCGGAAGCAAGTCCGGTGTCAAGATAGAGACCCAGTCTGGAATATGCATGCCTAGACCCTGTCCAGGACTAAAGTAGTAGGAAAATATCTCTAAAAAACCCCTCCAAAGGTGCCCGGGAATAACCGGGTCTAAACAGTAAAAAGTCATCTCAGGTGCTCGGTCCGATCGAGGCTAAAAATCATCTCAAGTAGCAAGAAAACTCAACTAGCACCCCGGCCCAACCGAGTCTAGCGTTAATCGTAATACTGATGATTTAAAACATAATTTTAGTTTCTTTTACCCAGGAATATTCACAAGTTAAATCAAACCATTTCCAAATCATTTCCATCAAAAACAGGCCCCCGGGGACATGCAAGGTTTAGAAAATAGTGCCAGTAGGCCCGAAGCCAAAACCATAGCAAAACATGGATAAAACCTCTTTATATGCATGGAAATGGTATGATCACACACAACAGTTGCCCAGCATCTCACAATCAACCTATCGACCCTGAGGCTAAGGAAGACTGGAAATACAAAAGTACAGTAATGGAGGAACTCAGTGAAAAGAGAGAGAGAGAGAGGATCTTAGTGGCGCACAAAAAGGAATGGATAGAGATACAAATGAAATATGTCGTAGATACGGTAGATAGTTTCCTAATGTTGTTTGTAGGTTTTTTGTGGGTCATTAGTTGGGATGGATTTTTTCTAATTTATTTGATTGTTAATTGTTTGGACTTGGAGTTTAAATCATAATTATAAAATTGGTCGAACAGGCATAAATTAAAATTAAAAAAAAACTTAAGATTGGAAATTTTTGGCTTGGTAAGTTGTGGTCATGGAGGTGTGACAAGGATTATTAATGCCACGACAGTGAAATAGTACCACAGAGCCACACGAAATATCATTGGCGACATAAAAATGAAAATGAATGACGGTTGGTAAATAGTGTACACAAAAGTCTTATATAATTTTTAAATAGTCAAGATGACCTGAATGTCATTAATTGTCGATCACAAGTATGAATGTACGTATATGGTGACCCTAGGTGTATAGATGTATCACGACCCAAAAACTCAAGTCGCGATGGCACCTACTATAACCCACCTGTAGGTAAGTCAAATCCTTAGCCCAGAACAACAAGTAATGGGGTAACATTAGAACAAAGCAAAAGCAGAAGATAAAATAAACAAGCAAAAATAAATAGGGAGGGAAGAGGACGAAATATACAAGATTTCCCTCATGACCTAGTGTCAGTTGATACAAGAGCTTCTACAACATAGATGTTCTAGATAAATACAACAAATATAGAAGAGTCTCTGAAAGTCAACTCTGATCATTAAGAGCTCACCCTATATCTCCAGTCAGCAACTTTACACGAGGACGACGTCAATGAAAAAAAATCGTACTAGGATCTGCATCAGAAAAAAGATGCAAAAGTGTAGCATAAGTACATCCACACGGTACCCAGTAGGCATCATAGGTCAACGGAGCTTAAATAAAATATAAGAATAACAAAATGCGAATATAAACCCAAAGGTATGAAAGATGGGTCAGAAGGAAATAACAAGTCATAACTAGATAATAAGGAGAAGTAGAGTAAATAAAATGGAAGGCATAAAGCAATAATCTATCTATAACCTACCCGGAACCCCCATAAGCCCGAAAGGTGCATACAACACAAAATGCTAATTACAAACAAGGCTACGATAGTAAAGATATGCAATATGAAATGAATGTGATAAAATGTGTCCAGTGCAGTAATGAAAAAAACCCTGATTCATCTCACAGGCTGCTGGATCTCATCAATAAATACTGTACAATAATACCTAGAATGTCCTCGCAGTCCGCCGGAGCCTATCAATGGATACCATTAACATAATCAATTTTTAATCAAACAAAACCCAGATTATCCTGATGGGACATATATATATATATATATATATATATATATATATATATATATATTTATATATATATATATGAACATCGCAAAGTAAAACCCCAAAAGTTCTAACGGGGCCGCCGGAGCTAACCAATATATGCCAACAGATCAACATAAAAGTAAAGTACAAAGTCGTTTCTCAGACCAAGTGCATAAATAGTAGTATTTTCTGACTTAGAAATCATTAAAATAATGAGGTACAGTTCCTCCTTAGTAATACGAGTTTTATAGTAAAAGAAGCCATTTTCCCTTTTTAATAGCTAAAATCAGTGATGATAGAAGGATGCTCTCCCCGAAGCTCCAGTCATTTGTAAAAGAGGAAATTTGAGTTTAAAAGTTAATAATTTGAACAATCTGGTGAAATCTTTCCTTAATTTGAAAACCATAAGTTGAAAAAAGAAGAATTTCCTTATTAATTCACTGAGACATTTATTTCTCGTCAAATCGTACCATAACCCAAACATATAAAATGAACCAGCTAAAATGCATACATAGATACATGTAAATGAACACAACTACACTAAGATAGGGTTGTTCACCATTCATATCAAGATCATACTAACCTGGGATCCATCTAGCCCAACCCACGGCCTCAGACCCACCGATCCTCATACCATCACAAAAAATAGAAAACAATGTGATAAGAACAACCAGAATGTAAAGGAAACTACAATACCCCAAGCTACACCCCGAAGAATACTAAGGTTGACTATTCTATGGTGAGTACTAATGGGAACTGCTATACTAGCTACCAACCCCTAAGGAACCCGCCTAAAGTAATAACTAACTGAAGCTAAGCTAAGGTGCACAAATAAGCCAACGTAAGCAAAGTACAGGGCATACTAACCTGGAGTCCATCCAATCAAGCATCCACAGCCACGGGACCACAAGTATACGATAAATGAAAATACAATGCTAGCAAGAATAATAAATATAAAAGCAACGACAACATTTACTCTACCAAGGAAACCTCGTCTAATTTTATGCTAAGGCCTCCTAATCTAATCACCTCACTCACAAGCAGCCTAAACTAAGATAAGGCATCTGACCTTAATCCCAAGGATACTACACTGTCTACACCGAGTCTTACGGGAGAACTACAACTTATATTAAGGATTTTACCAGCCAAAATCTACTCTAAGGCCTCTAAACCAACTATAAAGATTAAAATACCTACTCAGAACGTATCCAAACCACTAAATTCCACCAACCATTAGAAAATTATTATACACATACCTTATACGAGCAAAGTCTAGAAATAAGTAAATTGTAACCTACATGGAACTCGAGCACGCGCGTAAAAACCCACAAGATCGGAGCTTATCTCCTCTGAAAAGCCTCCAACAGTAGCCATGCTATCAAAATCATCATCTACTCATTAAAATACGAACAACGATACCCATATTTCAAATTTATAATTCGAGTTGGAAATTAGGTCCAAAAATGACCCTCGGGGCTCGCCTACAAAAACTGAAAATAAAATTCACGATAATGTCCCTCGTGGGACAAGGATCACATACCCAAAATTTGGGTGTAATTTTACCCCAATAACATGCCCAAATCAACCCCCCAATTCTTAAAGAAAACAAGAATTAAAGTGGAGAAATTAACGGAATTTAGAATCAGAAACTTACCAATTATGACGGAAAAATGATCACGAATGAGGAACCAACAATCCCTAACTCACACTGATGACACACTAATTTTAGAGCTTTGATCTCTAAATAATGGAGAATTTTTGGAGAAAATGAGATAAAAATGAAGAGGGGGAATTATATACTGCCATGGATCCCCTCTTTGAAGATAAGGGGACTCTGTTGCATAGGCGGGACCTTACCAGCAAGTCCTTCATCATGAATATGTGAAGAGGAAACTTTGATCGGGTCCTATTGACCCTTCAATGCGTACATGGCGGACCGGCCATGAATGCGAACACCAACCAACTTGGCCCTCCGCCTACCCGATAGACCCATTACAGAAACGAAAGGCAAAATTCCCCTACACCAGATGCTGAAAACGAACAATTTTTCCCAAGTTAAAAAGTCACTGGTTAGACCCTCGAAATTCATTCAGAACCCCATGAACACAAACTAACCATGCTACCTAACTAGAAATGGCATTCTAGACTCAATGGAATCAACGAAATTTCCAATGGAGATTGTTTTGATGAAAAATGGGCCCCACGCTCAAAACCAATTTTAAGCCAAAAGTAACCCGATAGCCCAAAACGAGTTCAAAATCGTTGAGACCCGAAATGAAGGTCCCTCGAGCCTAAAGTCAACATTCCGGAGCTAATGGCACTGAAGAAATTCTTATCCAAGTCCATTTACTCTGAATGTTGGCCATAGTCAACTCTTTCAACTTTAAGAGTTCCAAAACAGGGAAACTCTTCTAAAACACAAACGAATAAGCCGGGAACTGAACCCGTCAATCTTGGAAAGTCTTAAATGACTTATAGCCACTGTGGGAAAGCAAAAAATGTTGAAAACACACGAAAATAGGGAAATGAACTGGAGAGTCATTACAACATGCACTACTAAAAGAACTTTCATCCTCGAAACTTTAGAAATAGGAAGCATCTGATGGCTCTGAAATACAAGCATATTAGGTCCACATGTCAAGCTAGGCTTCCTAAAGAGCCTCCTTGACCAGAAGATGCCAGATCTATACCAAAGGAGAACTAGTTAAACCTTAAATTCTTACCAGCAAAATCAGAAACGCAACCAACTCTAACTCCGAAGCAAAAAGATCAATCAACTGAACTGAACCTCAAAAAATTAACCAGATAACACCACCACAACACAGATACTAGGAAAACCAAGGCGATCAACACACAAAACTAGTAACCAGGCTAACACAAAAGCCAACTCCTCAACACCCTAACTCAAAACACAAAATCCACTTCCTCAAAATTCTAATCTATGAGGCCTTTGATCCGGGAAAAAACCCTTCCGTCTATCCTAAAACATCCGCACTCTAACCATGAAGCCAAGCACAGTCAAACACCCAAGCTACACTTGAAAACATCAGCTAACCCACCGTAAAGCTATGATTTCTACACACTCTACCTCAAACAAAGTCATTTGAAAACTCGATCTCTACCAAAATCAAACACTGCTCTTACTAACCTCTGGAATACATAATACCTGCCCGCAACACACCTTCTAGAACCTGATTAGTTTGCTCTGACTGACTAATGGCCTACAAATAGACAATTGCACTAAGATCACCCGAATTCCCCAAACTCTTCTTAAACAACCCTCAGAAACTCAATTTCAAAAAAACACCATAGTAAAAAATGATATAGCCAGGCACCTTGTGTTGAAGAACAATCTTCTAATAGCAGATTCTAAATCTCTGAACTACACAAGGTCTGATCCAGCAGAAAGTCGATAGGCTAGGTCAACCTATCCGAGAAGACCCCAATGACACAAAATCCATGCAACAAATGTAGCGAGCAATCTATGAATCCCATAACTAATAACTAACTCCAAGAACATAGGAATTCTTCTATGGCCTCCAACTCCAAAAGCACAAATCGAATCCAAGCATCTTTCCTTTTGTACCGACACACAATCCACCAGAAATCCACATTTGTCCCTCGATGAGAAGAGTCCAAAATGATGTTGAAATCCACAAGCCTTTGGACTTTAAAAAACTCTTCTTGCACATACCAAATCACTAGAAAGGAAAGACTCTAAGAATTGATCTAGTCAAATACACCACAATCAGAGGAAATCATTCACAACCCTTCTGAAATAGCCTGCTGACCCATAATGTCTGAAACCAAACTACAAATCCTAATCATTCTCCTTCCTACTCCTCGAGTAGACTCAAATGTCCCCTATGAACACTGTAGTAACTGGAACGAAATAGGCTTTAAACACATCGCTCGTCAAATCCTCAATCGCTACTGGGGCATGGGTAGAACTAAGGGACATAGCTGGGAACTTATAGTAAATGTAACGAGTCCTAAAGTAGTCCTTGGGATGCACACCACCCTAATTCTGAATAAGAGATACCCCAACCTCGAATTCCATCTTTACAAAACACTACCTCAACCTAAATACTTGCCAGCCATAGAAAAGGACCCAAGAGGAGAACATCAGAACTAGCACCAAGAATAATAGCAAGACAATCCAATCACCTAAGACAACTAGATCCTAAGATAAAAAAACCATGTCTAGAATTATAGTGAAAGCCCACCAGTTAGGACGACAAGGCCTACCGCGCTTCACATCCCAAGATAGCTACTACCCAAAACTGACATAATCGATCCACTACTAAAAGAATTCTCCTCTGAAGTAGCTACACGCACAAGCACTACAATCTTACATAGTAAACCTAGATGAGAAGCAATGTAAATAGTTATATTTATGAACATATAGACCCTATATCAAACAATACCAAAAGTTCACTGATGATAACTGAATCATACATATGATAAAGGCATTCGAGTGACTGCACCTACCTTGACTGCCTGACTGGTCCATCTAAGAACTATCTTTGATAACCTGGGAACCACCTTTACTAACCTGTACACTGCCTCTGGTCTATGGTGCTGGGACTCGGAGGAGGTGAAACTCTTTGAATCTGGGACAAATACTAGCAAAGTGTTCCTACTCACTATGCATATAGGAACCCTTACCAGAAGTACCCTGATATGACAGCCTAACTGAACCCAACTAGAAACCACAACCCAGATACCTAGAATGCTAACCTCAAGAAGTCAGACCTGAACCCTGGCTGCTCTACCCATTGTGCCCCAAACAACCTCTCTGAAATTTGTAGCACCGTATGAACTGGTCATCTAAACTGAAAATGTTGAGGGTAACCCCTATGAGAGAAACCTCTGCCTCAAAACCAAAAATCACTTAAACTACCCTAATGGTAGGGCCTTTTATTACTGCCTCTATCAAACTCATGATATATCCCCTCAATGGTCTATGCATGATTGATAATCACAAAGAATGTAGTGCCTGATGCCACTAGCTGACCAATATTCAAACGAAGTGGTAGGTCCAAATCTCTGACAAACTGGCAAACCTGCTCATGCTCTATAGGAAGAATCATAGTTGCATTCCTACACAACTCATGGAACCATGCCTCATACTCAAAAATTGACATAGAGCCCTACTCTAATTGGTGAACTCATCCCTCAACCTCTCTCTCAAGCTGTGAGGTACATACTTCTCCAAGAAAGCCTTAGAGAATTAAGCCCAAGTCATTGGAGGTGACTCGGCTGGCCTGCAAGCAGTATAAGAACTGCACCATTGTTTTTTTGAACCATCCATCTAAAATGTAGTATAATCAGCCTGTGCAACTCTACTAACCTGAGATTATGTAGCCTCTCTTGGCACCTGACCAAAAACTCATAGGTATCCTCTTTTGGAGCGCCATAAAACCTCAAAGGACCCAATCTAATGAGCCTACCCAGAATTTTCTGCTCCTCAGAGGTCATGACCGTCCTATCTGCCATAGGCTGAGCAACAAATAGAATTGGCAATATCTCTAAATGGGGATCTGAAGTGGAAGCCTGCACTCTTAATCCTTGACTATAATGTGCCACTGCTTGGGCTAAAGTTTGTGCCTCATCTCTAATCCGTGAACCAGTAGGCATGCCAGGCAGAGCCCAAGCCCATGACATACTCTCCAGTAAACTAAGAATCCTTCCAAAAATATCCTGAAAGACCGGTGTAGCTCTGAATCCTATTGGAGGCTGCATTAGTCCCACACCCTCTAATTGATACTAAATACCCTCAACCTTTGCCTTTGGTAACTGTGCTCTAGTAACAGGTGCAGGGGCCTTGCCCTCACCCGCTGTCGACCTCGTCTTAACCATCTGAGAATAAAGGGAATAATTGAAGTTTATACTTTGATAGAGCGAAGAACGCACGATAAGGAATCAACAAGATGGAACTTTCTTAAGAATGTCAGGTAGCCTCCCGCAGGTAGGACACAAATGTCATCATATCAATTTGTGAGACTCTACTAAAAACTTGCTCTTGTACCAATGACACTGGTTAACCTAGATCTTTGATACCACTCTATCACAACCCAAAAACTAAAGTCGTGATGACACCTACTATAACCCACCAGTAGATAAGCCAAACCCTTAGCTTGAAACTACAAGTAATGGGCAAGCATGAGAATAAAGAAGAAGCAGAAAATAAAATGAACAAGCATAAATAAATAGGGAGGGAAGAGGAAGAAATATACAAGATTTCCTCAAAGACCTGGTGTTAGTTAGTACAAGAGCTGCTATAACTTAGATGTACTAGATAAATAAAACATATACAAAACAGTCTCTGAAAGTATAGAAGAAGACTAGTCCAAAAGTAGAGGGAGGTGGGTTAACTCCGATCATCAAGAGCTCATACTAAATATAGCTTGAATACCAAAACATGCGATACCTAGTAGGCATCATAGGTGTAATGACCGTCTCGGTCATTCCCACATTTTTGCCTTCTTTATACTGTTAAAGCTTTCATAAAGGAGCCCCAAGTAATGTATAAGTTACAATCTATTTTCACGGAGGATAAGAAAATATGTACAAAGGACCAGGTCCTTAACAAATCTCCAAAAGGTACGTGTGAAGCTGGCAACATAGAAGCAGAATTGTTGGAAGAACTAGGTCTTTTGTACAAGAACTAGAGACTGTTTGGTCTATGCGAAAGAAGTTTTTCCATGTACACAAAAGGAAACCTTCGAGAATTGTAACTCGTGTAAACTTGAGAACTACTTTCAATTCTCAAATAGATGGACATGAAGAGAGAACTATTCAAACTATTAAGAAAATGTTGAGAGCATGTGTGATTGATTTTAGAGGTAATTAAGATGAACATACACCTATTGTGGAGTTTGCTTACAATAATACTTATCAAGCAAGACTATAGATAGTTTTTTATGAAGATTTGTATGGGAAGCATTGTTGACCTTTAATTGGTTGGTTCAAACCGCTTAAAGTAGAATTATTGGGTCCTAATTTTGTTCATGAAGCCATTGAGAAAACGAATATCATTTTAGGTCAACTCTAAACATCTCAAAGTTGACAAAAGTCCTATACAAACATGAGGCGTGGGGAACTAGAATTTTTTGTAGGTGACAAAGTGTTTTTGAAAGTTTAGCCAAAGAATGGAATGATTCATTCCAGTAGAAAATTCAAGCTTACTCCTTATTTTATAGTCCCCTACAAACAATCAAAAAGATGTCACGACCCAAAATTGGGCCATGTTGGTGCCTACTAAACCCCCACCCCCTTCAAGTAGGCAAGCCAACCCAAGAGATTGCGGAAGTATAGCAAAACATTCTTATAAGAAAAGAAGAAGGGAAATAATACAAGATACGGGCCAACAGTATAGGTATATACCAACAGTACTAAATATACAAAAAGGGCCCAAAGAGACCAGAAAAGACGATCATAGATACAAGAACCAAACTCAGACTAGGTGTCACTGGTACAAGAGTACCTAGAGTACAAAAATATTCTACACAATATACACTATCTATTTAAAGTACAAAATATAGAAGAATAGTAGATGGAAAGTAGTAAAAGTCTCCAAACACCGGAGAGCTTACCATGATCTGAACAGCAGCTGGCCACAAATGAACCAATGGTCATTAAGGGTGGCTCATACTAGGTGTTGCATCAAACAAAGATGCATATTATACTATAATTATTAACACACGGGGTACTCAGTAAGCATCATAGGCTGACCGATCTCAGAAAGATAATATATTTTATAAGATACATGAAAGTAAACTAGCTATAGAGATCCACCTAAATTTTGTTATCAACTAAAAGCAGAATAATCTAAACTGACGGTGAAGATAATAATAATAATAATAATAAAAGAAACATACCACTCCAAGTACACATAAGCAAATGTAATGCATCGTGAAATAATATAGTGTAGAATGTGGCCAATGCAAAAATGTAAAACCTGGTATCTGGTTCCCCGGGCACCCAGAATTTAACCTCAAACTTATTAACATATGTATAAAGTAAAAACCTGAATATGTGCTCCTTGGACCACCCGGAATCAGACCTCAGACTCATAAACAAAAAATAAATGGAGTTTGGTAGAGGAGAAAGTCCTGAGACAAAAGTCTAAGTCTTGTTGGATTGAAAGGGGTGACTCTAATTCTGGATATTTGCATGCTCAACTCAAGATCATATCTACACAGAACAGTATAACTTCAATATACAATGCAGGAGGGAGGAACATTACTGACCCATAGGCAGTGGAGGATGAATTTATTGCATTCTTCACTGCTCTTATGGGGGAATGTAGCCCAAAATTGACTTGCCCAAATGCATTGATAACCGAAAGTGGTCCTTGTCTTGATAAAGACCAGCATATATTACTAGTCCAGGAGGTAACCAATGAGTATATTGCTCTATCCATCAAGGAGATGCCAGCTGATAAGGCACGTGGGATAGATGGCTTTCCCATTGAGTTTTTCACTAAACACTGGAGTTTGGTACAAAACGATGTATGTGCAGCTGTGAAACAATTCTTTAGGACAGGAAAAATGTTACACTCATGGAATTGCACTGCAATCACCCTAGTTCCTAAAGTACCTTCTCCAACTCTTGTCAAAGATTTTAAACCCATATCTTGTTGCTCTACCATTTATAAGATTGTTGCCAAAGTCCTAACTAAGAGGATTAAGAGGGTTATCTAAGGAATTATTCATAGTTTACAATCAACTTTCACAGAGGGGAGGAACATTATTGATAATATCTTGCTTAGCCATGAGATGTTTAAAGGCTACACCAGAAAGTGGATTTCACCTAGATGTGTGCTTAAGATGGATTTGAGAAAAACCTATGATACTCTTTAGTGGTCAGTCTTGAGATCAATATTGACTGACTTAGGCTTTCCTCATAAATTTATATCCTGGGTGATGGAGTGTGTGACAACTTTGTCATATTCTCTCCTTATGAATGGTGGCTTAACCAAACCATTCAAAGCCAAGATATGATTTAGGCAAGGTGATCCTATGTCCCCTTACCTCTTTGTTATTGCTATGGAGTATTTAAATAGGGAGATGTCTCAGTTGGCCACTAACAAAGCTTTCAGATTCCATCCTAGATGCAAAAGACTTGGGGTTTTACACGTGCTTTGTTGATGATCTTCTCATATTTTCCAGGGCTGATACATCATCTGTTAGTTTATTACAGGAGGCCTTTCATAAGTTCTCCAGTGTATCTGGCTTACAGGTTAATACAAATAAAAGCTCAATATATATAGCAGGGCCTAATCACAATGCAAAGCAATATATTCTGCAACTGTTGGGATTTGAGGAAGGCACCCTCCCTTTCAAATATCTAGGTGTACCATTGTCTACTAAAAAGCTGACCATACACCAATGCCTACCACTTCTGGAGAAGATTACATCCAAAGTTAGATGCTGGTCCTCCAGGATGCTATCCTATGCTGGCAGACTTCAACTTATTAAGTTTGTCTTGTTTGGAATGAAAAGTTACCGGGCTCAGATTTTTGTACTGCCTAAGAAGGTGATCAAAACAGTGGAGGTTGTATGCAGATTTTACCTCTGGACAGGTACTGGGGAGATATAAAAAAAAGCTATAGGGGCCTAGGAGAGAATTTGTCAACCTAAGGTAACTGGAGGACTAAACATTCTAAATCTAGGCCTATGGAACAAAGCATCCATCTTAAAACAACTCTGGGCTATCTCTATGAAGAAGGATTCTCTATGGATTAAATGGGTGCACTATTATTATGTTAAGAATAGGGACTTGGAAGATATGCTCATACCCAAACCTACATCCTGGGTGGTGAGAAATATCAGTGGGAGAATGAGGGTGATCATCCAGCTAAACTCTTCCCAAGGCACATTCTAGCAGACTCTTAACAACATGGTGAAATGAAATAAGTTTAGGATCAGCATAGCCTATAAATCTATTATGCCTCAATATCCCAGAGTGCCTTGGAGGAGTAGTACACTACATAAACA
This sequence comes from Jaltomata sinuosa, assembly GCA_003996215.1. NCBI lineage: Eukaryota > Viridiplantae > Streptophyta > Magnoliopsida > Solanales > Solanaceae > Jaltomata > Jaltomata sinuosa. Next base: position 445,035 of record QJPP01001908.1, on the reverse strand, counting down.
TATCCATCCAAGATATAAGTTCAACTTTTGGCTTGCAATGCAGCAAAGACTACCTACAGTTGACAGACTCCTAAAAATTGGTATCTGAGTGCAAATGATGTTGAAACCTTTGAGCATTTTTTCATTACATGTTACTATAGAAACCAACTGTGAAGCCACTTATTAATCAGGATGGGCCAGCCTAGAGTTGTTGGAAGTTTGCAACAAGATATCGATTGGCTGATTAAGGTAGCAAGGAGAAAGGATGGCAATGCAAACACTACTTGTTATATGTTTTCCATGATGGTTTACTGTGTTTTGAGGGATTGCAACATGGCCAGATTCCAAAAAGAGAATGCAGACATGACTAGAACAAGTCGCGAGATTGCACTTCATATACACATGAAAGGACAAAGCATGATCAAATGGCAGGCTTCGCTGATCAGCATGAACTGTTTCCCTCAGATTAGCTAGCAGGTTCTTTTTTGCTTTGTAATAGAGTGGTGTCTTGATGTTTTTGTTTAGCGTGTAGGTTTCTAGTTATGTTTTGTTGGAGGTAGTTGGTCAGCTTCTACCTGATTTTGTAAGGTTCACTTTTTGATTAATAAAATAGCTTGGTTAATCAAAAAAATAGAGAAAGGATCTGAAAACATCCCTCAGACTGGCATAAAAAGGCATACTTTCCTCTCTTTTCAAAAACCAGCGATAAAATATGAAATAGTTCCTTTGAAATCCAAAAGCCATTGTAAAAGTGGAATGTCTCAAGTTCAACCAAAAATCTCTTATTTTCTTTTATTTTCGTACCACTAGTCATATAAATGCAATATGAGCATATGATTGCCAAATTCATAGAATATAATATATGTACAATGCAAATAAGGGTAAAACACCCTCCAAACAATATAATTGGCTTGGAACTCCATTCGATCCACACTATGTCCTCGGACCCATAGTTACACGATAAAGGTAAATAAAGACAGAAAGACAGAACTATAATATGAAAATAAACCAACGAACCTACTCTACCTCTAAAACATTCTTAAATTACTCTAGAGATTCTAGGCTAGCCACAGCAAAACTAAAAGCTCCTAATCTAAAGATAAGTATGATAGTACTATTCTACAATCCTAAAAATGGCCAAAATAAATAGAAGACAAGATTTAAGCCTAGTTCTACCCTAAATCCTACCCTAATATTCATGCAACTCGTAACATATAAAATCTAACAAAATCAGGTCTAAAAGGAATAAACCATAACCTACCTTGGGACTGAACTGCAAGCACGAACAATCAATCATATGCCTTCCCCTTCTAGATAGACTCAGAATGCTGCCACACTATCACAACCCTAAACTAGGCTTCAAGACGAGAAGAATGACACCTATATTTCTATACAAAATTTTGAAATAAAAATTGGGTATAAAAATGACCCTCGAGGCTCACTTAATGAAACAGAAAATGAAATTCATAAACATGCTCCCAATAAAGTGCGGGGTGCATGCCCTAAATTTGGGTGAAATCAAAAAAGAATTCGGACCTTAAATGATCTGAAACATGTCATTTTAATTGAAGGATTAACATGCAATTAGATTCCAATTTACGAAAGGAAACACGGAAATAAGGCTAGAATAAGCACTAGAACAAAGAGGGGAAGAGAATTACCTTAAGAGAATATAGAATCATCAAGAAAAGGCAATTTTACTTCTTAACCGGGCTCTAGACAATGGAGGAAAGAGTTGGAAAAATGACTTAGAATGAAGAAGACAACTTTATTTAAACTGCAAGCGATTGATGCACCTGCTGTCAAATTGATACAGGTACGACATCACCGCAGTGTCCAGACCACCGCAGGAGTGGAGGTAAACAAGACCCTTAGCTCTACAGATGCATCACACACTATAGGGGCAGCACCGCAGGGGAAAAAAGATCATCACAGGGGAACGCCCTACTGACATCACCCTAGACCACAAGTGCGGCGCTTAAGCGCAGGGGTGACTACCCAGGGGTGGAAAAACTCAACTCCAAAACTCTCCAACTGCACCCTCCAGATTCATTCTAAGCCTCGAGGACACAAACAAGATATACTACCCTACCAAAAATGGCATTTCGTACTCAATAAAATTGATGGAATTCCCAATTGAGATCATTTCGACAAAAAGTAAGTCTGACGTCCAAAACCATCTGTCGCGCTCTATTTTGAACTGGCCAAAATATGTTTGCAACATCCGGCTCTTCTACTTGATTTGGAAAAGGGTTAAAGTCGTCACCTAATCATTTTAGGAAAAATTAGGAAAACCATTTGTTAATATAAAACTCTGTTTAGTCTGCGAAAACCGGTGAAATTCTGAGTAAAGATTTTCGTTACTCGAGGGAACATATTAATCATCCCTCAGAGCGTATCCAAAGATAGTCCTTAAAACTTAATTTTAGAAAAATAATTAGGGATATTTGTTTTTAAAAGAAAGATAAAAAATTTCAAATGGAGTAAAATAATTTGAAACCAATTCTTGTATTTAAAAAAAATTATGAGGTATATAAAAAGTGAAAGAAATTATATATAAGTACAGGAGCAATATATGAGGTAAATATAATTTTAAAAGTAAAAATGTAATATGTAAAAAAAATAGTATAGAATATATAAAAAATATAGTAGAGTATATATGTATGTAAATAATGTATGTGTAGTGATTATAAAATAGTGTGTACAAAATAAAATGTACAATAAAGTATATATGATGTGTGTGTAGATATAAAATAACTTGTAAATATATGTATTGTAGTGAAAAATAGCATATGTAGTAAAAAAAATAGATATATAAATGTGTGTAAAATAGCATGTGTAAAAATATATATGTGATGTATGAAATATGTAACATATATAATGTGTGTTTAAAGTAGTATGTAAAATAGTGTTTGAGGTACGTAGTAATATATGAAAATGATATATGTATGAAATATGAGCAGAAATAATGTGAGTAGTATGCATACAAAGTGGTGTTAATAAATAGAAATAGTGAAAGGTTAGTAATAACATAATATATATGGTTTTGTAAAAATAGGATAAAATATACCTTATTAGAGGAATGACTTGTTGAACTGGATTTATTCGCGCCAAATATTCTAAGGCCAATCTTTGGTGTTGGAACTTTAGTAAAAAATTAATTTTATCTAACTGCAGTGAACAAATACTTGATTTAAGCTATGCTCAAGGATCATCTTTAGCAACTTGGTCTTAACTTGGCAGGAAACTCGTCAAATTTGAAGAAAAATAAAATCAAATAATGAAAATGTTAGTAATTGTTACATACTTTAAAAGAATACAAATAGATGAACACATAATTTTAACAAAGAAGAAATAAGGTTAGGAAAGACTCGTTTGTTTAGCTCTTCATACAAAATGCTACGCTTGCATCATGTCTTCGCTCGGCCTTAACATTGTGCCAAGTTCGACTGCTAATCATTCATGAAAAGATAAAGAAGATAGTTAGTCCAAACACACCCCACCCTTATGGTGTGGCATTGTAAATTAAAACCATATCAATGTAACTCAAATCCCATGAAGGTTTTGATTAGGAAGGTTCGGATATCTTGAAATGAAATCCCAGGAAAGAGGAGTCGAGCCGTGGTTGTAAATACTAGTTGCTAGTCAGCCATCCTAGCATGCAACCACAATACGTCCATCAATTTCACCTTATTTGGACATTAAATTTCTCGTCATCGCCTCTTTCTGAAGGGCCCAAACTGAGGGACAACTATTCTAAAGGGGCATGGCCTCAAATTAAATTTCATCGGCCTCTAGTATCTGCTTAAATGATCAGTAGCATAATATTTTTTTAAAAAATGACTTTTCGTACTTTCAAAAATGCGACATTTTTTCACTAAAGTAGTGGCAGAACAAAGCAATAATTCAGTGGTCGATTAGACAACCTTAACATAACAATTACTTAGCCAAAATGCAGTAATGGTTTGGCTCAAAAAGCAGCAGTTTTTCCCTCAAGAGCCACATAATGTAACGAATTGATATCAAAGCAGTGGCAACAAATCAACATCAAATATGCAGCAGCATTTGGCCTTAAAATATAGCAGCAAGTCACCAAAAGTGCAGCAAACAAACCATCAAGTTGCTGCAACTAAAAGTTGCCTTTGGGATAAAATGTAGCACCAATTGGCCTCGATAGGCAGCCATAAAAACCAGCCACGTAGCAGAACATGTGGCTACTGGATAGAGATGGAGTAGCAGCAAAACAACGACCACAAATATGGCCAAATAACAACAGAGCAACAGCTCCAATAACAACCAAGTAACAATAAATTTACACCCATATGGGGAAATGGTTTGCCCCGATATGCGGCAAAAAATTTGCTCGAAATGCTAGCAACAAGTCCGTTGAGAAACCTCAATAAGATTTAGGATTTGATACTCCCTAAGAGTCATGCAAAGAAAGAGAGGAGTGAATAATGAGTATCTAAAATGAGTAGTTTCTACAAAGTAATAGAAAAACACATTTCGTTCTTTGAGCGATAACAGTGAGGAATGCACAAAAGCAATTTCTACATGAAAATACCCACAAAACTTTGATCGAAAGCCAAAACTATTTTTAAAGACGCCATAAATACACCTTTAGAGAAAAATTTCAGCCATATCTATTTTTAACAGATTATCACTGTAAGAGTTAAAACTAATTTAGTTCGGAATCATCTGTTGTCCTAGTTAGACCACATTTAGTACTAAAAATCACTAAGGCCTCTTCATTGCTTGTTACCTTAGGAAAATCATTTAACAAATATAGCTGCACACACATAATATACGTAACACCCATATGTAGGATATCTAGAGAAAGGATAAAACAACTATCAGTTCATACACTTATATGGATACACCATTTACTTAGTTAATAACTACAATGGAACCCAAGTAGAAATTTTAAAAGAAGATAAACAGAAAACCAATGCATAGTCAGCCTTTGAATAGGAAAATAGGTATCCCTTATTATGAATCTTGATTAAACATATTCAAAATTTAAGTTCTCGTTGACTACTGGTTGTTATGTTTGAAACTTTTAGAAATTGACATAATAAGATTCTTTAAGCAAACTATTGATTCCTACTTCAAAGTTTTGAACTTATAAAGCTTGTCCATGCTAAGTTAGAAACTGGAAGTTCAGTTCGAGTGCAAAACTAATCTGAGACATATCAAACAGTTGATGCCATATGCAAGTATTCAAGCAAAAGGTCGCAAGAGTTCTATATTAGATAGCTGAATGTACTTAAAAGCTTTAAGATCTTTTCATGCTAAAATAAAAGTTGTTAACACCTTACAAACTCATGGACATACATAGAAAATAGTTAAAACAACTAGGGCAATGTGTGAACATCCCAATCGACATTACAATAATTTTATAATGGATAGCTAACAATATTTTAAGTTACAAGCTTTATAGATGTTATTCAAACTAAATCGCAACCCGTGAAACACTCTTCAAAAAAAATTAGGTATACACATAACCAAATGACCAGAAACTATTTTTGTTTCACACTTTTTGCACTCGAAATCAGCCATCTAGAACAGCTAATGTCAGACCAGAAAGAATCAATGTGGCTCTAAGAATAATGTAATAAGATGGGATATGAGATTTACCTTGTGTAGGGCAGCGATTGAGGCCGTCTGATATCGAGTTTCAAGCTAGCGACTTCGACACCGAATTCAAAATATCACGAGAAAAGCAAAAGAAAGGAAAATTAATTGGAGAATGAGATGAATAGAAATTGAGAAAGCTATTAGAACTTGCTTGTGGATAGTAATGTATTTCCAATTCCTGATTTCTGATTCTTTCTCCTTGTTCTCCGGTCGTTCAAAAACAAGAACACAAGGATCCTTTTATAGCTAAAATCAATAGCATATGATCTTCTTGGAGAAGCTTTTTGAATTCCAGAATTAGGGGAGGGAAAAGTTACCATTTGAGAAGAATGATGAACAAATCTCACCTTTTAGAGTGGATTTGAAAGATTAGGACTTGTCCAAGAGATTGTTGGTGGCAGAAATCCAAAGGATTAAGCATGTGTCTGATAGTTCCGATCTTTCTCCTCTTTCCCAAAGCTTACAATAGAGAAATAGAGACATTGTGGCTCTGACACTTCAAAAAATCGGAAAGGGCGTGGGGTTGATGGTGATGGTGATAGCACTATTTTCCCGCCGGATTTAGTGAAGATCCAGCGGGTCTTGGGTTAATGAAGGCATTCTGGTTGAGGGAGTTTAGGAACACTGGTTTAGTAGGAACTGAACTAAGGGGAAAGGGTGAAGGTTAGGCTGATTAGTTTTATGGGGTTTTGGGCCGGGTCAGGAGTAATTGGGCTGCACAATTTAGGTTGACATAAATAGAAAGTTAGCCCAAATGTGGTCAATGAATTAGTTTATAGTAAAATTCAATTTTCTCCAATCATTTTTTTACTTAATTAATTTAACAATACTTCTTTCATCCTAATTAATTTTTTAATACGTACATATATAATTCTATGTATATAACTTAAAATAATTTTAGTACGAGTAATTGCAATTCATAATTAATAGAACTATATTTAGGAAACATTATAACAAACGACAAAAATATTAGAGTTTGAAATAAAAGTTACTATACTAATATTTTATTGAAAATAGTGAAAAGATGAATTATAAAATATTTTTGGATAATTTTATAAGATACATTATTATTATTATTATTATTATTATTATTATAAAAAGTAAAGGAAATAATTTTTAAAAATGATCATTGGTGCCAAATTTATTAAAAATAATATAAAAATAAGGAAATCATTTTGAGAAAGTCCTCGGGACTAAGAAGCATAGAAAAATTAATTATGGGAGAAAGAAGAGCCAAAATTGGGTGTCAACAACTTGCCCCTCTTCGAACAGAGATGATGAAAGAGTCTTTGGGCGAAGATGTTGAAGTAAAGCCAATTTTGTCTCGACAGAAAAAATTAGATTGGTATTTGAAAGGACGCACCCAGAAGGAGCAGAATGGTGAAGCTAGAGTCAACATGATTATGATTATGAATTCGACTTAAACCTGGTCTCTGAATTGCCTACATATCTCGAGTTTCACGAGAATCGGATCGGTGTAGTTCAAAAATTTTGAGAGGTCCTCAAAATTTTGCTCCAGTGTTAATTTTATGATGACACTGGTACTACTTGTGATGAAGAGAGATAATTTTGGCATGGATAGAATGGGTGCGGTGGTGGTCGAAGTTGAGCTACCTACATATCCCTGAGGAATATGGGAATTAGGCCATTTGCAGTTTTGGAATGAAGGATTATGGTAAATTTTGAGGCGGTCCTCAAAATTTTCCCCAGTGTATGATTTATGGTTGACAATGGTCTCTTAGATGATCTTGGAAAGAGTTTAACGATAGATTATTGTCTGAATGACAAATAACCTTTTTCAGGATGGGTACACTTTCGTAGTCTCCCAATTATAAATGTGGTGCACAACACACCTATAAACAGGAATCTACTGGGTGCATCTCGCATCTCCATAAGATCACGTGGTATTGTTGGATGGGGGTAGGCCTTTTAATATCCTCCAATGAGAATTCTAGGGGATGAATAAAAAAGAGTATCGATACTTGCGAGAGCAGGTGCACTTTGATTTAGAAGTATGGATGACTGATTATCGGAATTGGAGTCAGAGTGCTAGTCTTGAACTCTGGCTTGTGAGTTTGGTATTCCTCATCAAGCAAGGCCTCAATCGCTTCTTAGAGGGTAGTTCCACGTTGTAGTGCATCATCCTGCAAAATAGGTAAAAAGGTTTACAAAGTACCTGTTGTAGTTTAAAACTATAAATTAAAATTGTAATGTAAAGAGTTGAGTTTAGATATCCAAAAGATTGTTGATATCTTTATTTTGTGGAGTGGATGCAATGTAGGTTAAGCGACTTGTGAAGTAAACCTCCGGCTGGCTGGGCAACACTCAAAAATAAAGCCTCTTAACTGGCGGGGCAACACTTGTAAGGTAAAGCCTCTCGACTGGCGGGACAACAATCAAAAAGTAAAGCCTCTCAACTGGCAGGGCAACACTCAAAAAGTAAAGCCTCTCGACTGGAGAGGCAACACTTGAAAAGTAAAGCCTCTTGATTAGCGGAGTATTTGCTAAAAAAGTAAAAAGCCTCTAATTTGCGAGGCAATTGTGTTACGTGTCCTTATTGTTCGGGGCAGACTTGCCCTGTCCTATTGATTAGGGAGGACTTGCCTTGTCCTATTGATTAGGGTAGACTTGCCATGTCCTGTTGTTCAGGGCGGACTTGTAATGTCCTATTGTTTGGGGCGGATTTGCCCTGTCCTGTTGTTCTGGGTGGACTGCCCTATCCTGTTGTTCTGGGCGAACTGCCCTGTCCTATTGTTCGGGGCGGACTTGCCCTGTCCTATTATTTGGGGCTGACTTGCCCTATCCTATTGTTCGGGGCAGACTTAGCCTGTCCTATTATTCGAGGTGAACTTGCCCTGTCCTATTGTACTGGCCGGACTGCCCTGACCTATTGTACTATGTGGACTGCCCTTTGTTCATTATTTTACAGTATTTTAAATGACTTGTTAGTGCTTGATGCTTGAAGCTTGATGCAGGATATCCCTTTAGCATGACCTATCAAATCAAGGAATTCCTTTTAGAGTCACAAAATAACAACTTGTAAATTGACAAAACATGTCCTCCTGGCTTGTGATTGCGATGTGGAGCAAAGTAGTTGATGGAGTATTGTCTTTTTGTCATCCTCGATATGAGATACTTGTTATATGACGTTTTGAGCGTTAGCACAACCTGCAAGATTCAAGAAGATTCTTTAGAGTCTTGAGATAATTGTGGATAGATTGACGATACCTAGTTGCTCAGCTTGTGATAGTGAGGCAACATTTTTGGGCTCCCTGAATATTTTGAACTTATATCATAGCGTCATTGTTCCTGCACTCAAAGAAATATTCTTAGTTTTGGAGAGAGGTGTTGATGTTGTGTTTGACAAGAACTCGGCCTAACAACTATCTTGTCCTTCAATTCTCTAGCCGTAATGGTTCTATTTGGCAATTTGAAAGGTGGAGTAGTGACATTTCTTTATTCCAAATGATGCTCTTGCACTTGTATGTCTTCCAGTGATGACTTCCTCTCCTGAATTTATCTCGATCTTTAACTCTTACTCAAGCACTCGTACTTTTGTTATAGCAATGCAAACGATGTGGCTTGAGATATTCCGATGGGTGTAAAGAATATTTTTTGACGTGACTGGGCATGACTTAGGCTGCCTACATATCCCAGAACAGGAATCAGGACAAAATGTAGCTCCGTACAATGAGTACAATTGAAAATTGATAAAAGGGTGGGTGGGTGGAGAATGGTAAAACTGATGATTATGATAAGTTCTCCCTTAAAAGCTCGCTTTGATCACTTTGTTGAAGCAATATCTCTTTTGTGGGAAATATTCGATCGTTTTTGCCTTGTTGTTGGCTAGTATTGGAGTGTCCTTTTCTTTGATTGATGGTCTTATAACTTGTCAGCTTTGGTTATGCCTCAAAGTCCATTCCCCCATAGTATGACTTTGAGTGGGATAGCAAAGAACGTTTTGGGTAAATGTTTTCGTAAGCGGTCCTAGTACTCGCATTTCAGTGTAAATGAGAGGCCTGGGTATATGCATAAGTCTTCCTTGCATAAACTCAGAATATTTCTCAAACACATCCTTGACAACCTCGCCATCTTGTGAGCATCTTTGTATCTGGAATCTTTTTAGATCCCTTACGTTGTTGCATCACTAGTGAATCTGGATGGAATTTTACGATTGATGTAATAATCGTAATTTGAGCTTTGAATGCTTCTTGAGCATCTTTTCTTTGGAAATCCTCTTAGAATTATGGATATAGGTCGTCACTCCTTATTGGAACTTCTTTTGTTTTTTCATGAGAGTGTATCGCATGGAGGTTTGGTTGATGTTTTGTGAGTGTAGTCGGTGTGCATTGATTATTGACACGATTTGGAAAGAATTTAGATCAAAGTACGTTCTCACATCGCTTCTGGAGAGATCCTATAGATATTGGTAGGACAAGATTGACGTGGTAAAGGAAATATCTCAGGTCAAGATATAGAAATTAGGCATAAAATATCATGTTAAATGGCTAGGAGTGTCTTCTGTGTTGACCCATAAGTCTCCTTGTACCACATATCTTTTGATGTTTTTGTACAAAAATTAGACCAACATTGATTGCGGAGAAGTTGTTCGTCATTTATACTTCATCCTTAACCTAGATTCTCGACCATTTTTTCGTTTGGTATAAGTCAAACTTGACTGCATTACCTCCCAGTCGAACGTCCTAACCTTGGCTTGAGTTGGACTTTTGTTTGGTTGATTTTTGGAACGTTCTCCAAAAATTTACCCCAGTCTCTCGGAGAGATTTCCTTGGTGATTCCTTGGCATACATCGCAAGATGTTTTCAAATCAATGCAAGCCAATGGAAACCCCTCCTTAGGGACAGTCACATAGACTGATACGTAAATGTAAAACATGTATTTGGGAAGTTGGCTCAACCCAGAAATTCCAACTCGAAGGCCCTAGTACTACTTCAAAGGAGAATTATTTTTATTGGCCATTGTTTTCTAATGGTCAATTTCAGCCTTCTAAATTCTTTCTTGCAGAAAAGCTGAGATAGAGTCAAGATTTTACTTAGTGATCCGAAGGAGCAATTTGAATTATTGCAGACCGCCCAAACAAACAGCTCTGAAACAAACAAAAAGGTGTGTGTCGCACTCGCAGTCCCAGTTCGATAGGGGAAATCAAAAGCTAGGATAGAACATGTCGCGTCTTCTAGATTTTGGTATCTTATATTCTAATTTTGTTAGAGGTGAATGGAAACTTTTATTATAAATGGACCAAGCCTTATATAGGCTGCCTACGTATCTCACTGAGGGAAATCAAGTCGAACGTAGTTCCAATTTAAAAAGAGGAATATTAGTCTACTAAATATGATCGAACCTGATGAGGGTTGCCTATATATCTCACCATGAGAAATCAGGTCAGTACGTAGTTCTATTACATGAAAAGATGACAAATAGAGGTAAGGCCTACTTAGGAACCTTGATTGCTTCTGAGTTGATCGTCTTGGGATTCGTCTATTGTTCATATTTGTTGGAATGGTGTCTCTCATGTAGCAAACTTCTTCTTTCCAATCCTCGGTTTTCATGACCGGGTCATTGTTCATGATTGGTTGTGTTGTGACACAATGGATTGCCCCAGTTTTGATAAAATGCTCGATTTAGTGCCTTATCCTATTATAATCTTCAGTGTCGCATCGTTGAGTTCCAGGATGGAATGCACAATGCCTACTCTCATCGAACCACCTGGGAAAAGGGTCGAGAATATTCCCTGGATCCGGTTGTAACAAATTGGCATCCCTCAACCTCTCAAATAATTATGCTAATGGTTCAACCAATTGGGTGTGGTTTCGATTGCAATTGCCTTTTGGATTTTGTCTTGTACGAAAGGTGCACAATTTTGGGAAATAATACTTGGATTGGTACATATCGTTGCAGTGGATTTTGGTATGTTGTTGCTCGTGGTTGAGGGCAGTTTGGTTGGATATTGTAGGTATGATGTGGGTTGTTAGTCAATATTTGAATTGGCTGGTTATCAATATTCATAGGTGATTGAAAGGATTCTGGTATTGCGCAAGGCGGCGTCACAACGGATACCTCTTCTTTCTTTCTCTTGGTTCCTGGAATGGACTCTGACTGAATAGTTTTGCTCAAGTTGTCCGTCAACTTAATTTTTTCGAACCTAATTGCCTCTTCTATAAAATCACCCATTTTGACGCAATCAGCAAACTTTTGTCCAATCATGGACATCATCTTCTCGAAGTAGATCCCTTCTTGACAGCGGATGAAATACTTCATCAATTCACTTTCGTCCATTGGTGGCAGGACTTTTCAGCCTCATACCTCCGTCATCGAGCATATTCTTGGAATGACTCATAAGGCTTCTTCTGTATACTACTAATGAGGGAAAATCGATCAGCTGTCATTTCTATGTTAAACTTGAAACAAGACATAAAGTCTCCATCCATGTTGCGCCATTCATGCCAATAACAATGGTCTTGTCTTGTGTACCAAATGAGAGCCTCACCAGATAGACTTCTAATGAACAACTTCATTACAAGCTTCTCGTTTATGCCAATCCCTAGCAATTTGTCACAATACGCTCTTAGATGAGCATGAGGGTTGCCCGCTCCATCAAATAAATCAAACCTTAGGGTCGCCCGCTCCATCAAATAAATCAAACATTGGTTCTTTGAACCCGACTGGCACATCAATGTCTAGATGGATGCACAAATCTTCATAGTTCAAACTCATGTTGCCTCGAGTTTCCTGGAGATGGCTCATTTCTTGCCTTAAATCATGAAGCTCATTTGCAAGTATATTGCCTATAATTTCCTCTATTGTCCCCATATTCGTCGAGAGTATGGTTTTAGCAGGTGCAGTGAAAGTGGGTGTCTCATTCATACCCACGGGGGGGGGGGGGGGGGGCGTATTGCTCTTGAAGGATAGTGTCGTTCATTTATTGAAGGTGTTGAGCAGGAGCGACGATATTGGGATACAGGGTGTAGTGAAAAGGAATTCACGGATTGGCGAGTGTGAACAGGGATAATGGATTTGTTAAGTCTATCGTGGTAGTAGAAGGTCGTGTTGGTGGAAAGTGTTCGGGTCTCAAAGATCCTAGTGAAGGAAAATGGGAAGGGAGAGGTAGAGTAGTCATGGCTGGATTGATGAGTCGGGTCCCTACCTCGATGAAGTTCGCCTTTTTAATATCTCGAGTTGGTTCTCCAAATAGGCAATATGTTCGTCCTTGTTTGAGTCGGTTCTTCTTCTAAAAGTTTCTGATACGTTTCTTAGTGTTGGAACACTTCTAGGCATGTCAACATCGTTGGTGTTAATCATTATTTAGGTTATAGTTTGCTTAGCCAGTTCTATTGATCAACACAATCAACCTCTGTTGGGGGATAAAAGAAAATAATTGCAAAAAATAGACAAAAACTAAAGAGTTAGTTTAGATCGATAGAGAAGCACATTCATGCGACTAACATGTCGGGTTAAGTATTTAGATAATGTCCCGTAGAAGCATCCTATGTCTTGGAGCCTCTTTTTTCTAGAGGTGGGCCTACGTTCATACAAATTGATATAGATGGATCTAGATTTGGACACGTTTTGGATTCAAAATATTGCTGGATTTTTTTGAAGAAAGAATACCTTTAACAAGTAAGTCCAAGAGAGACCGTGATGATGGTAACGAAAGATGTTGAGAAGGTGTACAATTAGTACGAATTGGTAAGGTGGACCAAAATGACGTATTTTGAAAAGAAAACGAACCTCAAGTCCCCATTATTACTAAAAGAGCCTCTTGTAAATGGAGCATTGACAATACTCCAAATTCGTTGATTAGAAAGAAAGAGTTAGACGTTGGTGGAGATTAATAATTTTCCATGTTAGTTTTCATGAAAAAAGGTGTCAAGCAAAGACAAAATTTTGACTAATACTTTACGTCTGTTCACCAAAAGGAAGGAATCAGACGTTAGGAGAAGGTTTGGTAATATCCCCTTCTCGTTTGGATCAAAAGTGATGTAGACATAGATGAAGTTTTAATAAACTCCACGTTCGTAGATTTGAAAAGAATGTCGAACGAAAGTGAAGCTTTTGAGAATGCTCCAGTTTGTTGACTTGAAAGGGATGTTGAAGGATGCAGAGTTTTGATAATACTCTGAATTTGAGAAAGAAAAGTGGAATATTTGTAGAGTTTTGGTATTACTCCACAATGATGATTTTAAAATAATATTGTATGAAGACATAGTTTTGAAAAAAAAAATGCTCCACGTCCATCGACGAAATTAAAAGAAAGAAGGTAATCCAGTCATTTTGAATCCATTAGTGTTTAATCTTTAGACTATTCAAATCAATTTCACACAATTGTTTGTCTTTGGGCATAGAACCCTTTGACACAAAGGCGGCTTCCTAATTGCAGCAACAATACATTGTATTGTCCCGCCTAAGGCGTATGCAACATGACCTATTTTTTCTAGAGTAAGAGTATTTTCCTAAATTTGAGAGTGGGACTGAATAACTGCGAGAAGGGACACGTCAACTCTAAAACTAAAGAATCCAAAGAAGTTTTGGAGGAACACTCCTCGCGTGAACCACAGTGTGTGCATGTGTACGATCAAAGACTCGATAGAAAGTGTGATGACAAGTGCAAGGAAAGCAGTAACAAATAGTGTTTTCAAATAAATAAGTAACAAATATCCTTTCTAATAAGTATAACTCAAGCAAATAATTAATAGAAAAGAAACATCCTCGAATATTAATCTTAAACTAAGCCTGCTAAGGTCAAAAGCTAAGTCTTAGTCCCCAACAGAGTTTCCATTATGTCGCGCCCTATTTTGAACTGGCCAAAATATGTTTGCAACATCCAGCTCTTCTACCTGGTTTTGAAAAGGGTTTAGAGTCGCCACCTAATCTTTTTAGGAAAAATTAGGAAAATTATTTGTTAATGTAAAACTCTGTTTAGTCTACGAAAACTGGTGAAATTCTGAGTAAGGGTTTTGGTTACTCGAGGGGAAGGTATTAAGCATCTCTCAGAGCCTATCCGAAGATAGTCCTTAAAATTTAATTTTAAAAAAATTATTAGGGATATTTGTTGTTAAAAGAAAGATAAAATATTTCAAATGGAGTAAAATAATCGAAAACCAATTCTTGTTTTTAAAAGAAATTATGAGGTATATAAAAAGTGAAAGAAATTATATATATGTACAGGAGAAATATAAGAGGTAAATATAATTTAAAAAGTAAAAATATAATATGTAAAAAAATAGTATAGAATATATAAAAAATATAGTAGAGTATATATTGTAATGACCCTTCCGGTCATTTACACGTTTTCGCCTCTCTTGTACCATTAGAGGTTACTTGTAGCGTCCCAAGTCATTTATGGCTTGTCGGGATCGGTAGTTCGTGCCCGGGCCGTTTGTTTGGTCTTTATGGCCGTTCCTCATTTTAGAGCTTCAACTTTGGAAATCGTTGACTTTCGTCAACATTCTTGGTAATATCAAAGAATTAAACCAAGGTTCTAGGTCAAAGGAATCCCTTACTTGAAAGTTTGAGTTAAAGAAATGCCTCGTGTAACACCTCGCCCGTTTGGAAGATTTAAAGTAACCCGTGCCTTTGGGGTAAGACTAATAGTGTCTAATATACTAATAAGGATGTGTTATAAGGTATTATAATCGCAAAATGGTCGTATGATAAGTTTTGAAGTCAAGCAAATTGCGAAACAAAAGTCGGAAAAAGTTATTGTAAATTCCTTTAAGGAATTCTCTTCAAATTTGGGTTAAATGTCTTGGGGTGTTTCTCCCTATCTCTAAAGAGTTAGTAGGCCCCCAATACACCAAATCGAAGGTCTACGAGTCTATTTTTCAACGCACTAAACCGTTTGTCCATAAAACTTCAGAATAAAGAGATATTCATGTTTTTGTAAGACTGCGCAAGCAGACACGTCAAGGTGGGGCCCGCATCCTAAGTCGGTTTTGCTTTATAAAAGGTGTTCCAGCTTCATTTTAATTCATAAAAATCACCCAAAAGCTTCATAAAATCAGAAGTAAAGTCCATAAATAATCCATGGACTTTGATCCTTTCAATTCGGAAGTTTAACGGAAGTTGCTCTACGTCGCGAGCTCGTCATTTTGGTGTAGTTTATCCCGTCGATTTCATGGCGTATCTTCATGGGTGTTGATGCAGCGAGATAGCAGGTGTTTTCTGAGTATTTGGCAGTAGCTATGGAGTTATTTTGGTGAGGTATGGATCCTGTACACTTATCTATTTGTTGGATCAAGATTTTAAGTTTCTAGTTCTGAAAAGTTGTTGTTGCCGATATCTTGTAGTAGTTTCTTGTTGGATTTGGATATGTTTGTTGTTCCTGCAAGGAGGCAGGTTGTTAATCTTGGAATATTGAATATTTTTGTCAAGGAAATCTCTCCCCTACGATCCTCCTTCGTTATTATATGTTCTAGTATTATTTTATGGATTTCTGAGCCACGAAGTGGTATTTTGGATTTGTGGCTTTGGACAGCCTTTATCTTGTTATGTTTGGTTATTGTTGTGGTGTTATGGTTGTGGTAAGGTGCTGGAGGGATTGGGAAATTGTGCGATTCTTCTTAGGATCGCAT
Organism: Jaltomata sinuosa; assembly: GCA_003996215.1. NCBI lineage: Eukaryota > Viridiplantae > Streptophyta > Magnoliopsida > Solanales > Solanaceae > Jaltomata > Jaltomata sinuosa. The sequence continues at coordinate 428,827 of QJPP01001908.1, read as the reverse complement.
ACGATAGTGATTGGATTGGACAACGTGAAGTACGCCTTGAAATAGTGCCTCGAGAGCTCGTCGTTCCTTTGAGATATGGTTAACATATTATTGTTGGATTTAGCTTCCATTTCTTATTGTTATTGGCCTCATTTTATGCTTTGGAGTTGGCTGGTCGCGAGTGTGACATTAAAACCTTATCAAATGGCTATGGCTCGTTCTTGCAGCCTCGTCGATTCTAGCAATTGTTCCATTACCTTGGTTGGTCAGGCTTCGTAGAGACGCCTTTGGGACTTCAGTTGAAAGTGTTTTTGTAATTTGGAGCTTCCCGGAGTAGTTTGAGCCTGGACGATGCCATTCCCGCAGCTAGTCATCGGATGCCAGGTAGGTTATGGTTTTTCCCTATCTAGACTATGCGTATATAGGCTATAACTGCATTAATTAGCATCCTTGGATGGGTTGTTATAGGTTGGTACCCCAGACCTTGTCCGCTTTTCATCCGTCTATTTCATCCGTTGTTTGTAGTATTCACGTGGTAATGTATATTACCTTTGTGGTCCTGTGTGGCCTTGTATTGACTCTGGAAAATAGATGGTGGGCTATTTGGGAATGTCCGTGAGTCCCGGACATAGAGATTATCCTTTTAGGCTGGTTATGTCTACTGAGTAGCTATTGGGCTTGTGCGGGGCTGATAGGAATTGTTGTGAGCCATTGGGCTACTTTTATATTTGTGTGCGAGCATATCATCCATGAAAAAGGTTTTCCCCTGCATGTTTTACTATAGTTTTGGTTGTGAGCCACTACCGATAGTTTTCCTAAATTTGCATGGCCCTGGGGGCCCATTTTTGGTGTTGTTGTTGATAGAAAAGGGGATTTTTGGATGGTTTCGCACTTGATTTTATTACTGATACTAGTATCTATGGGGCAGAGCACCAGACTTGATTTTATTATTGATACTAGTCTCTGCGGGGCGGAGCACTAGACTTGATTTACTATATTTTTAGACCCGGTTACGCCCGGGCACTCTTGGAGAGGTTTTTGAGGCATTTTCTACTACTTTAGTCTTGGACGGGGTCTGGACATGCATACTTGAGACTGGGTCTCTATCTTGATCCCGGACTTGCTGCCGGATGACATGTCTTGATACTGAGTTTTAGTATGGGGTCGGGGACCTCCATGGACCTTGCCGCTCTGGGCCTGGGGCTTTGGGCTGCGTGCACCGGAGGGAAGGGTATACGGTGGAGTAGAGGTATACAGGGTGAGTCCTTCCATGGAACCTGCCTACTGGGCCCGATTGGCACCGGAGGAGGTACATACAGAGGTTCTATTTCATATCATATCATATCATGCATTGGATTCCACCTTTGTTTGCTGTGTGTTCAGTGTACGCTCCGGTAGTATGGGATGCCAGAGGGTTTGCTTTCACTTGATTGTGTTCCTCAGTTGTATGGGTGGCCGTTGGGACTGTAGGTAGACTATATTTACTCCTGTTTTTACTTAGAGATTGTCTAAGCACCCGGTTCTTGAAAGATTAGTGATGGCTAGCTTGTTGAGGCTTTGGTTGTGGGATTTTTGATTATTGAGAGGGCTTTAGAGTCCTATCTTATTGAGGCACTTTTGTGTGGCCTTCTGAGCAGAGTGTGAGACTCTGGTTCTATTCTTGTGGGAAGCTGAGTGGTATCTTTCGGTTATTGTGGCCTAGTTATTTCATCCTAGGGTTGTACTTGTGAGGTGATTCCCTGGTTATGCTATCATATGATTGGATTGGTGTTATGATTTCCTTATACTGGTTGATTCCATTTTGAGTATGTTAGACTGCTCTCTGTCTTTTCCTTCCACTTGAGGTTACCGGTATACCGCCATTTTCTCAACTCTCTCTCTACTTACTTATATTGTTGTACAAGGAATCCAGGTGCATTCTTCTTTCCTTCACCAGTGATTCTGTATGATTGTATCTCTGTGCTAGCATGCGTTACTTGAAGCTCTTGGTTATGGATGATCTGTGCTAGCTCCTTGTGCCTTGATTATTGCCTCAGTGACTGCTTTCTTGCTATCTGTTACTTACTGCTTTTATATCTTATATGCGCTCAGTCGGCCTATGATACCTACTGAGTACCCGTGGTTTTGGTGCTCATACTACATTTCTGCACTTTTTTGTGCAGATATTAGTTGAGCTTTCGCCGTTGATCACGTTGGAGACTCCTGCAGCTTTTGGATCTTTGAAACTAGGGTGAGCACCTGACGGTCGGGGCTTGTCTACATCTCATCTGTTGTACTATTGCTCCTTGTACTTTTAGAGGCAATTTATGTTGTATTTTTTTACTTCTAGCACTTGTATTCTATTAGAAGCTTCTGTACTATCGATACCAAGTCTTGGGGTTGGTGTAGTTTCCTTTATGTATTTATATTCGAGTTTTGCTTTCGCTTATTTCTGCTTGCTGGTGCATTTTGGTTAGGCAGTAACCCATTACTAACCCTTCTGGGCTACGGGAATTGGTTCGCCTACTGGGGATTGTAGGTGCTATCATGACTTGAGAAATCGGGTCATGACAGCTTGGTATCAGAGCTCTAGGTTCACCGGTGTCATGGTACAGAAGCAAGTGTCTAAGTAGAGTCTCATGGATCGGTACGATGATGTCCGTATCCTATCTGCGGGAGGCTACAGGGCATTGTTAGGAAAAATTTCATCTTATTAGCTCCTCATCGTACGTTCCTGGCTCTATTGACTTTTAAACTTTGGTTGTTCATTCATTCTCGAATTCCTCAGACCAATGCGATAGCGGTTGGTGCCGAGGCTTCTGTGCCTGTTGCTTCAATGCTTCCACTAGCGTCAGGACTTCAGAGTGAGGGTTTACCGCCTTAGATAGAGGGTGTGGGGTCAGCCCTGCCTTCGATTGGATTTATAGCTACACTAGTTCTTTAGGACACCGTGTCTAGGACTCTGAGTCCACCAATGAGTGTTTCAGTACCTGGTTCTGTGAGTGGTGCTTCAGTTATAGTTGAGCTTCTAGTTCATCAGCAGGGTTGTCTGTCGGTATTGGAGTACGAGGCGAGATTTTCCCGTTGGATTTCATCTGGTATAGGCTGTTTTTGGTGTGGTGAGCATGGGCACTTTGCTAGGAATTTCCCCAGGATTGTGTATCACAGACAACCTGGTTGTTATCAATGTGGAGAGATTGGTCACCTTTATTGAGTTTGTCCCCAGCGAGGGCTGGTTGGGGCTTCAATTTTGACCACTCAGTCCAGAGTTAGACCCCATCAGCTTGATGCTCCTCTTGGTGGGCCAGAGGTAGAGGTTCCTGACATTGTTACTCCAGGTCAGGCTTTTGCTACCTTTGACTTATGTTAGTCCCGCTCGTGTTGTGACTCTATAATTGCTTCTATGCCTACCTGCTACTTGTTTAAGTTGTTTGGCTACCCGAATTATAGTATCGATACGTTGTTTTATTGGTAGTTTATTCTTTAGTAGTGGATGGGGGTAAGTTCGCCTTGAGAGGTGTTTTCCCAGAGTTGTAGCTCGTGGGTAGTTCTTGTTATTCTGTTTCTAGTTGGGTTACCCCTGTTTCATTGTGATTCTGAACTTTTTGTTGGGTTTCCCTTGTTGAGCGGTCCTAGATTGTTGTTGCCTAGGCCGTTATCTAGCGTGGCTAGAGATCCGTGTGATGGTTTGGTGTATTACCGGTAGTTGGGCCGGAGTTGAGATTTTGCCTCAGTTGGGAGATATTGCTTATGCTAGTGTGCATAGATTGGTTTGGTAGGTATGTGGGTTGTTCCCATATTCTCCTCCACTTCCTGGTCCGTTGGGTGTTTTGTTGTATCCCTATGTCCAGTTAGAATGAATCTTGATCGTAGTTATTTTGATGAGCTCTGGATGATAGCATCGTGATTGGGTCTTGACTTTAAGCACTTTCGACTAAGTGTTGATCGTAACCTCGTGGTTAGGTTGTATTTGTAAGCATTTCGGGTGAGTTGGGCATCCAGCCCATTCTTCTCCTGCCTTATTGAATTTGACGTGTAGCTATGAGTAGTAAGGTAATGGCTTCAGGTTCTTATTCGAGAAAAGATTTGTAAGGTTAAGTATGTGCTAAGGAAGCGTTTTTGTTTAGTTGAAAAAGAAGGGAGATAACTCTTTGTATGTGTTTATGTGTCCTCGTAGTTGCCTGAGGTGGCGATGAAGGTTTGCTTTGGAATTATGTGTCGGTGATTCGATTCAGCCATCTACATATTGATGTGGGTTTTCCATCGATTGGTTTTGTTTCAGTAGCAACTGCGGTGTTGGAAATTCGCATATTCAGGCCTAGTTGTCTTGGGTTCCTAAGGGTTCATTGGCAGCATCCTGGTTCGACCAAGGCTTTAGTTGGCAGTTTTGAAAGTTGGGGTTCAAAATCATTGCTTGGTAGGTTACATCGAATGGTTCGTGGTAGTTTCTATTTGGTTGCAGCATCCTAGTGCCGGGAGGCAATAGGTGCGGGCAACTTAGCTTCTTTACTTCAGTTGTGGATGCGGCTATTGGCCTTGGACATCTAGTCCTTGGCTAACCTCTGCAAGAGGTGAGATATTCTAGATTACATTAGTGTTCTAGTTAGTACGAGGTTCTTCTACCATGGTTGGACAGACTCAGCGGCGTAAGTTTGAGCTTCAGCCGTGGTGTATGCTTTATGTGGTCAGCTTGTGCGGGTTGAGACTAGCGAGGCTATTTTGAACTCTGATGATACGTAGAGACTAGTAATCGCCATTCATTTGCCAAGGATTTGAAAGCTTATTTAATTGATTCCTCCAGAGTTGCTGTTTATGTGGGGTTCCACTGTTGGTTAGACTCGGCCAGTATGGACTAGAAGTTTTTTATGATATATGCTTCGAAGTGGTTGGTGTTTGCAGAACCAGTAGAGCGGTTGATTCGAGCCAAAGGAATGAGTTAAAGTATATGCAAAAAGTTTTATGGCTAGATGGTAACTTTGAACCCCAGGCACCTTTTTCCTTTGCCTTCGGGGTGTTTGGACTTGATATTTGTGACATGGTGGACTTCTTCCTGAGGTGAGATTCGTAAGGCAATTTCACATTCAAATGGTGTTCGAATGTTCGGAGTAGCAGTAGTGTTTTCTAGAGTTGGGAGCTTGGCTCATGGTTACAGACTTCGTGGTAGGCTTACCACACTTCTTGCAGGATCATGGTTTTGGTTTGGGTCTTTTGGGCAGGTTGCCCTGGTTCATTCACTTTCAGCTGATTCAGACCTGGCACGGTTCAGTTAGCGAATTTGATGTTAGAAAAAATATTCGTTCGTTGGTTGGTGGTCAGTCAAGGCAGGTAACTTTAGTTTCAATAATATGCTACGGGTTGTTATCTTGGATGGCAAAGGCTAGTAGCCTATATATTGGCTTAAAACGCATTTGAATAAAATGGGTGTCTTCGTTCGTTGTAAAGTATAAGCAGAAACTATGGATCTCCGGTGTGTCAGTTGATGCTTCGAGGGTGGTTTGAGTGTTCAGCTTGTATGCAGCTTCCTTTTTGTGGTGCTAAAGGATTCAGTTCAGAAAAAAAAAAAGGGGCTTTTGCGGAACAACGGGTTCATGAGTTAGAGTTTTGGGTTGATGGATTTTATGGTAAACTTGGTATGGTTTTAAGGATCCGAGTTATGTGTGTTGATAGCCTTGGTGCTCTGGTTTCGGTGTTGTGTAGGTGATTTTTGGTTAAGATTCTCGAGGTCCAGTTTGGGTTGGCAGATCTTTGGGGGTTGAAATCTAGCTTGGCTACTAAGAAATTAACGCTTGGTTGCTTTCTTTGGTTCTGTTCTATTGGGTGCTATTCAGTCGTGGAGGCTACCCGGGTTGTCCGAGAGAGTAGTGCGAGTGTGGTATCCGCTATTCTTAAATCTCTGGTATTTTCTTCCTTCCTGACTTTCGGGGACGAAAGTCTTTTTAGTAGTGGATGATGTAATGACCCTTCCGGTCATTTACACGTTTTCGCCTCTCTTGTACCATTAGAGGTTACTTGTAGCATCCCAAGTCATTTATGGCTTGTCGGGATCGGTAGTTCGGTGCCCGGGCCATTTGTTTGGTCTTTATGGCCGTTCCTCATTTCAGAGCTTCAACTTTCGAAATCGTTGACTTCCGTCATCATTCTTTGTAATATCAAAGAATTAAACCAAGGTTCTTGGTCAAAGGAATCCCTTACTCGAAAGTTCGAGTTAAAGAAATGCCTCGTGTAACACCTCGCCTGTTTGGAATATTTAAAGTAACCCGTGACTTTGGGGTAAGACTAATAGTGTCTAATATACTAAGAAGGATGTGTTATGAGGTATTATAATCGCAAAATGGTCGTACGATAAGTTTTGAAGTCAAGCAAGTTGCGAAACAAAAGTCGGAAAAAGTTATTGTAAATTCCTTTAAGGAATTCTCTTCAAATTTGGGTTAAATGTCTTGGGGTGTTTCTCCCTATCTATAAAGAGTTAGTGGGCCCCCAATATACCAGATCGAAGGTCTACGAGTCTAGTTTCCAATGCACTAAACCGTTCGTCCATACAACTTCAGAATAGAGAGATATTCATGTTTTTGTAAGACCGCGCAAGCAGACACGTCAAGGTGGGGCCCGCATCCTAAGTCGGTTTTGCTTTATAAAAGGTGTTCCATCTTCGTTTTAATTCATAAAAATCACCCAAAAGCTTCAGAAAATCATAAGGAAAGTCCATAAATAATCCATGGACTTTGATCCTTTCAATTCGGAATTTTAACGGAAGTTGCTCTACATCGCAAGCTCGTCATTTTGGTGTAGTTTGTCCCGTCGATTTCATGGCGTATCTTCATGGGTGTTGATGCAGCAAGATAGCAGGTGTTTTCTGAGTATTTGGCAGTAGATATGGAGTTATTTTGGTGAGGAATGGATCCCGTACACTTATCTATTTGTTGGATCAAGATTTTAAGCTTCTAGTTATGAAAAGTTGTTGTTGCCGATATCTTGTAGTAGTTTCTTGTTGGATTTGGATATGTTTGTTGTTCCTGCAGGGAGGCAGGTTGTTAATCTTAGAATATTGAATATTTTTGTCAAGGAAATGTCTCCCCTACGATCCTCCTTCGTTATTATATGTTCTAGTATTATTTTATGGATTTCTGAGCCACAAAGTGGTATTTTGGATTTGTGGCTTTGGACAGCCTTTATCTTGTTATGTTTGGTTATTGTTGTGGTGTTCTGGTTGTGGTAAGGTGCTGGAGGGATTGCAAAATTGTGCGATTCTTTTTGGGATCACATACGATAGTGATTGGATTGGACAACGTGAAGTATACCTTGAAATAGTGCCTCGGGAGCTCGTCGCTCCTTTGAGATATGGTTAACATATTATTGTTGGATTTAGCTTCCATTTCTTATTGTTATTGGCCTCATTTTATGCTTTGGAGTTGGCTGGTCGCGAGTGTGACATTAAAATTTTATCAAATGGCTATGGCTCGTTCTTGCAGCCTCGTCGATTCTAGCAATTGTTCCATTACCTTGGTTGGTCAGGCTTCATAGAGATGCCTTTGGGACTTCAGTTGAAAGTGTTTTTGTAATTTGGAGCTTCCCGGAGTAGTTTGAGCCTGGATGACTCCATTCCTGCAGCTAGTCATCGGATGACAGGTAGGTTATGGTTTTTCCCTATCTAGACTCTGCGTATATAGGCTATAACTGCATTAATTAGCATCCTTGGATGGGTTGTTATAGGTTGGTACCCCATACCTTGTCCGCCTTTCATCCGTCTATTTCATACGTTGTTTGTAGTATTCACGTGGTAATGTATATTACCTTTGTGGTCCTGTGTGGCCTTGTATTATACTACTATTTAATCAAAAATAGTGAAAAGGATGAATTATAAAATATTTTTGGGTAATTTTATAAGATACAATATTATTAGTTCTTCTTATTATTATTATTATTATAAAAAGTAAAGGAAATAATTTTTAAAAATGATCATTGGTTCTAAATTTATTAAAAATAATATAAAAATAAGGAAATCATTTCAAAAAAGTCCTCGGGACTAAGAAACAAAGAAAAATTAATTATGGAGAAAGGAGAGCCAAAATTGGGTGTCAACACCATCATTTAACCAAAAAGGAACCCAATATCCCAAAATGAGTCTGGAAGCCTCAGGACCCAAACTAAAGGTCCTACTAGTCCAAAGTCAATGTTTCAGAGCTAACAACACTCACGGAATTTCCATCCAAGGACGTCTTCTTCGAATATTGACCAAAGTCAACTCTTTTAGCTATAAGAGTTTCAAAATAGGGAAAAGGGCTTAAAACATGAATGAACTACCCAGAAAACCGAATCGTCAGTCCCGACAAGTCATAAATTACTTGTAGCTGCCGTAAAAAAGCTCGAAATGTAGAAAAAGCACAAAATAGAGAAAATGACCTGGAGGGTCATTACAAAATATTAGAAAGGTAGCTTATGAGCAGGATTTGCCACCTGAAATGCCAATGTTCCATATAGTCCTTAATGTGTCTATATTGAAGATGTATAGACCTGATCCTTCTCATTCAATCTAATAAGAAAGTTAAAGTTAATGAAGAAGAACTTATAAAAATCATAGATCGTCAAGTTTGAAGATTAAAAAAAAGATATAGCTTCGGTTAAAGTCCTATGGCGTAATTATAATTCTAAGAAAGCAACTTGGGAAGCAGAGAAACACATGGAAAATAGATACATTGATTTGTTTCTTGTTTTAGGTATGTGTTAAGCCTCTTGGTAATTGAACTTTTACCACAATTTGGTTAAAAGTGTTAATTTTGTGCTATGCCATATTATGTGTGAGAACATGATTTGGTTTAGTTGTGAACGTCCTCGCAAGAATCATGTTGTTATGTTAGATTGTTAGTTGAGTTCTTGTTCTTGGGACATTTTACGACCCGATTTCTCGATCATGATGGCACTTATAACCCCCAAGTAGGTGTGATGACCCTTCCAATTATTTACGTATTTTTGCCTTTCTTGTATTGTTAGAGCTTGCCTGTAGCGGCCCCAAGTCAGTTATGGCTTGCTGGGACAGGTAGTTCGGTGCACGAGCTATTTGTTTGGTATTTTTGCCCATTCCTTGTTTTAGAGCTTTAGGCTTTTCAAATCATTGACTTCAGTCAACATTCTTAGTGAACGTGCTCAAAATTAAATTTTGATAGTTCCATTAGCTCCGGAGCATGGACTTTGGTCTAACCTTTGGTCGAGATCCAGGAACTTTTCAGCTTGAAATGCTCTCTCATTTTGTGTGTCCAGGCCAGTTGGTCTTGTTTGGTTGACTTTGGTCAATATTAGAGAAGACAACCTCGAATGGAAATTCTGCCAGTGTTGTTAGCTCCGGAATGTCAACTTTGGGCTAAAGGGACCTTGTGTTCAAGTCCCGGGGCTTCTAGTCTTGTTTTGAGGTTATTGAGTTCCGAGTCAATTTTGGGCATGCGGTTCTTTAACCCATTGCGGACAAAATTATGGTTTTTGTTTTCTGTTTCATAGCACAGGCCCCGAGAGTCATTTTTCTGACTCGATTTCTGGCCTGATTTTCCGTATATCAGTAAGGGTGTCATTCTTCTTGTCTTGACACCTAGTTTATGTTCTTGATAGCGTGGCAGCTTTCTGAGGCTGTTCAGAAAGGAAAGGCACACGAGTGACGGTTCATGTTTACAGTTCAGCCCCGAGGTAGGTTACAATTTACTTCCTAGACTGAGTATAGTTAGATTATATATATTTATATATTATTGGAACGTTAGGTTCGATTATAGGTAAAATTAGGCCTAAATCGCATGACTTGTATTAAATTGGCCATTTCGAATATTAGATTTGGAATATTACTGTCATCCTTAGTCTAAGAGCTTGTAGTATCACTGTGGCTAGTGTAGAATCCTTAATATTCTTTTAGGAGGTTTTAGAGGTAGAGTAGATGCTTGTAGTTTTTCTATGGTTATCTTTTCATTATTTCTGGCCTTTACTGGTTATGTGTAAATTATGGACCCGAGGCCATAACTTGGATTTGGATGGAGTCCCATGTCAGTTTCCTTGGTTGAAGGGTGCTTTGACCTGAATTTCCTTGTGGTGTGATATATTCTGTGATTTTGGGACATTGCATTTATATACCTGCGGCATGGAAAGGTAAGGTTTTCGAGGCTTTTGGTTTGAAACTTGAGGATTTTGTGATACTCATGGATTTCAGATTTTAAAGAATTTTTATTGGGTTTTTTTAACACTGGTTTTGGAACGAAAAGGAATAACACTACTTTCATGCCGGTCCGAGGGGTATTCCTGGATCTTTTCTCCACTATACCTATTTTTATACGCATAGTCTGCTGAGGTATTTCTGGACTAATACTATTACGCACTCTTATGTGCCTATTATTATATGCATAGTTCGATGAGGTATTTCTAGGCTTGTACTATTCATATATATATGCATAGTCCGATGAGGTATTTTCGGGCTTATACTATTTTGCACCCATACGTACATAGTATTTATAGGCTTATATCATCATGCACTCATACATCACAGCATATCCCATCGCATTGATTTGGTTTGAGTGCACTTGGATTGTTGGTTTCCTGGATTGATTCTGTTATTTGTTCCTTCTTGTTGGTTTGATTTGTTCCCTTTTTGGTTTTATAACTAGATTTAGGTGGAATCTTGTATTTTTGCTTACTTTCCTGTAATGTATTACTTATATATTATCTCTCTGTGCTCGGTCGGCCTATGATGCCTACTGAGTACCCATTGTCTTGGTGCTCATACTACACTCTGCATCTCTTTCTGGTACAAATACTAGTGTAAGCTTTCACCGTTGATCATGTGAAGACTCGTGCAACTTTTGGATCTTTGAGACTAGGGTGAGCGCCTGATGTTCTGGAATTGACCATATCTCATCTTTTGGCACTGTTACTCCTTGTACTTTCGAAGACAAATTTATATTGTATTTTGTTACTTGTAGCACTTGTATTCTATTAGAAGCTTCTGTACTATCGATACAAAGTCTTGGGGTTGGTGTAGTTTCTTTATGTATATATTCTGGTTACTGCTTTCGCATTGTTCTACCCTTATATTCTGCTTCTGCTTATTTCTTCTTATTGTGCATTTTTGGTTAGGTAGTAGCCCATTACTAACCATTTCGGGCTACGAGGATTGGTTTTCCTACTGAGGGGTTGTAGGTGCCATAATTACCTGAGAAATCAGGTCATGATAGTTGGTATTAGAGCTCTAGGTTCACCGATATTGTGGTACAGAAGCAAGTGCCTACGTAGAGTCTCACGGATCGGTACGATAAGGTCCGTATCATATCTGCGGGAGGCTACATGGCATTGTTAGGAAAAGTTTCATCTTCTTGGCTCCTTATCGTGCGTTCCTGGCTCAATTGACTTCTAAACATTGGTTGTTTCATTCCTTCTTAGATGCCTAAGACCAGTTCGACAATTGGTGGTGTTGAGGCTTCTGTGCCTGTTGCTTCAGTGCTTTCGTCAGCGCCAAGACTTCAGAGTGAGAGTTTACTGCATTAGATAAGGGGTGTGCTACCTCAGTTCTTTAGGACACTGTAACTAGGACTCTGAGTCCTCCGGTGGGTGCTTCAGTAGCTGATTCTTCGAGCGGTGCTTCAACTAGGGTTGAGCTTCCAGTTCTTCAGTAGGGTTGTATGTCGGTATTAGACTATGAGGCATGATTTCACGAGATGGTTAGGAGTACTGCTAGGACTGTGCCTACAGAGTTTGATAGAGTGCAGAGCTTTCTTGAAGGTTTGATTTCACCACTCTGTATGGTGATCGAGCACTTGGTTATAGTTGGGACTACCTTCCTTCAGGTGGTTGATTATGCTTGGGCTATTGAGGGGTTATGTCATGAGGCATATGGAGGTATCGGTAAGAGGCATCGCTGTCAAGGCAGTTTTTGGGGTTTGCATTCAAAGCATGTAGGTCATAGTGGGCAGTCATGTTTAGACAGATTCTGTCATCGAGGTGCTTCTGGTAGGGGTTGCTATACTTGTGGTGAGCAGGGACACATTGCTAGGACAAGTCTGAGATTCAAAAAGTTCCACCTCCTCCATATTCTAGCTTCACGTGGTACTCATTCGGGTCCCACAGTTCATGGTAGTTATTCATATTTAGCCAGGTCTTTACAGCGGAGTATGGTTGGCCGGGGTTGTTTTGAGTGTGGCGAGATAGTCCACTTCTCCAGAGAGTTCCCTTCAGTGAAACACCCTAGGCAACGTGATCAGATGGTTCAGGCCCCTAAGGCTCCAGCACCACCGCCTAGAGGTGGTGCACAGGGTAGTAGGGGTGGTCCCCGGATGGTGAGAGATGGATTTCAGCTAGGTGGTTCAGATATTCATCTAGATTTGTCATGCACCATGCATCAGAGCAAGGTTTCCTTGGGTTTCTACGGTTATGAAGTGGTTGGTCACTATGTTTGAAATTGTCCTCGGTGAAGGACGGTCGAGCCTTCAACGTAAACTTCTCAATCCAGAGTTATATCCCATAAGTTTGATGCCCCTATTGGTGGGCCAAAGGTAGAGGTTTCTAATATCATTGCTCCTGGTAAGGTTTTTGTTGCCTTTAGCTAGTGATAGTACTGTTCGCGTGTGATTATGTCCCTTCTTTCATAGATTTGCTTATATGCCTACCTGCTGCTTGTTTAGTTGTTTGACTACTTGAGTTGTAGTGTTTATGCATGTATTTTCGTGGTAGATTATTCCTTAGTAGTGGATGGGGAAGAGTTATCCTTGATAGGTGTTTACCCAGAGTTGTAGCTCGTGGGTAGTTCTTGTTAGTCTTTTCTGGTGGGTCTTGTTCCCAGCTCGTCTTGGTTCTCGACTGGGTTGGAGTCTTTATTTCCCACGTGATTAGAGTTGACCCTCTTTGTTTGGTTGGTTTAGAAGGTTGGAAGGTATGTGGATTGTTCCCGTAGTCTTCTTCAGTTTCTTGTCCAGTTGGATTGTTTCCCCAGTTCTAGTTGGAATGAATCTCAATTCGTAGTTCTTTGGTTGATCCTTTGATTGTGGAATCATGGTTGAGTTGTGTTCATAGTATTTTGTTAGGTTGGGTATCCAGCCTATCCTTCTCCTGTCTTATTGAGTGATTACAGTATAGATATGGGAGCTAAGGGAGTGAGCTCCAGGTGTATCCGAAAGGGGGTCTGTCAGGTTGGTTGTATATTGGGAAGAGTTTGTGATGTTCATCACATGCTAAGGAAAGGTTCGGTTTAGTGAAACAGAAGGGATATGACTCCTTGTTCGGTCATATGTGGTTTGGTAGCTACTTAGGTAATGATTGAGAATTTCTTTAGGTTTTATGTTGGTGATTTGATTTGACCCACTATGGATTGCAATGGATCTTCCTTCAGTTGGTTTGAGGTTTCAGTAGCAACTACGGGTTGGGCAACTTACATATTCAAAGCCTGGTTGACTTCGGTTCCTAAGGGTTCATTGGCAGCATATGGGTTCGAAAAAGGCAGTGGTTAGTAAATCGAGATTGGGTTTCAGAATCATGGGCTAGCAGACTACTTCAGATAGTTCGTGGTTAGTTGTTTTTGATTGCAGCTTCTCGAGTCAGAAGGCAATGAGTGCGAACAACTTCGCTTCTCTATTTCAATTGCGGAGTGTTAGTTGATGAATGCTCAAATCCTTCTCTCCAAGTAGGAGGCCATGACGATCGTGTAGCAAAACAAAATTTATAAACCCAACGAGTGTCGGTGTCATACCCAAGGGACTTGGGGTAGCTATATATCAATTTTAATGGATTGAGTTCAAGGTGAAAGTAATTTCTCAAAACAACGAGTAAGAGGATGGGAAAATTGGGAATGTTGTCACTACAATCGCAATTCAGTTCAAAAAGCAATAAACTAAAGTGGGTGTAACAAGTCGACTAGATGACTAGGGATGCATATCCGATGGGGCTTTGGTTATGGGATAGGGTAATTATCAATTCATACCTGTTCTCGCTTAATGACATGAATAGCATTGGTCATGGGTAAGATTTTCTTATCTCTTGATCAATAATCTTATATCCGATGATCTCGGTTAGAGCACCATCAGTTTGATCAATAAACAATAAATCTAGCTAGGGGAAGTTATACCATCTCTGCTTAGACTCTTAAATGGGAGAATCCGACGATAAGAGTTATTCCTAGCCTCAAATTTGATTGGAATCCCAAGTTCCCAGTAGTAATTTCACATCCATAACTATGAAATCCTTTCTCAAGCAATCACATAGTCAAGTAGCGTAAATTAATGTTTGCAACCACCAATTTTAGGATTAAAACTTATTAAAATTACTAGACCCATGTCAATTAAGTAATTATAAGCAAGAATAGAAAACACCCACACCCATTTCTTAAGCACCCATCATCAATACACCCCTAGACAAGAGAATTTATCCACTCATGGTGAGAGAGAAAGAGATATCAGCTGGGTAATTCAAAATCCCTTCCATTAGAGCTGAATCTCAAGTTATAGCTTCAATTTGAGTACACAAGTGTTAGCCAAGAGAATTGGATTGAAACCCTCTTCTCAATAGAGGTGAAGAACTTGGTCTCCAAGCTAAAAACTTTTCAAAATATTCAGAATGATAAATGTTATTTACAATTGTGCCTTAATAGGCCTTTTATAGTTTCCCAAAATGTAACTAAAAATTAGAACAAAAATTTCCTTTAGGCGGTGTGCGGCACGACGTGCGATTCACACATTGCGATATGCACGTTGCACACTACCTCCGGTTAAACCAGTGACTTCACCTAGAATTGGGAGCTCTGTGCGAAGAGTGTGTAGTTCACACCTTAAGATGTGCGCGTCGTACAGCAACCGCACCTTGTGACAGACTCTTCAGTGAATTTATGATCTTGTGCGGAGAAGGTGTGGTTCGCACTTCAGCCTGTGCGTGTCCATGGCTACCGCATCTCCGGTCAGAATCTTCAGCCTTTCCGAACACTAAACACTTCACTCCATTTGAGCTCTTTTTGGGTCCATTTCCTTATTTATCATCATCTATCAAAAGTACCTTCATAGATATCAATAAAGTCCATAAGAACCTCTAAATCTATTCAAAACATAGCAATAATTCATGGATATAGGCTCAATAAGTTGGTAGATAACCCCCAAACTTGAACTATTGCTTGTCCTCAAGCAGGATACTTACAAGATAAGAAAAGAATTATACTCTGGGCTCAGTTAAGTCACAAAGACTACTTTACACTAAAAATTAAGAAAAAGAATAAGCAAAAGACTCAAACAACTATGCTTATCTCAATTTGGACCACCACAAACTCGAGGCAATTGGTCATTTCAAAACCTTTTTCAAAAGGACATCATTTCTCATTCAAAATCAAGGGAATTTTTGCCATTCAAAACAAGACATTTAACCTTCTCAAGTCATTGGCATGGACCATCAAGGTTTGCCTCGAGATTCACCACACAACTTGTCTCATTCATTCCCCTCAATTGAAATAGATACTTTATGTTTCCATTCGAGTGCATCATGCAACTCACCACAAGAGAGAATCCCACTCACAATCATTTAATTCACAAAACACGGGATTATAGGAGAACCAAGAAGACTCTCACTCTCTCAAGGAAGTTCAAGTGCATACGCGTCGAACTATAGGCTTGCCTTTCATGTATATTGCCACTAATGTAGGGTAGCCAAGCTCGGAATTACCAAGGACTTGCGGGTTACGATGTTGGCTAGGGTCAAGGTAATGATACCATTTGGATCAAGTGACTACACCTCCCTAATGCTCTTTGTTCTCATTTCGAACACTGCTCACATTTTCAATTTCAACTTCACCTTATTTCTCCCTCACACAACCCAAGATTTCTCCTTTTAACTCATGATCATTAAAACTCCTTATACCACCTTCACTTGGTAGCACCTATTTTTTCCTTTCAATTTGATCATTGGATTGATGTTTTGGAGCAATTTTTCAATTTGAAATTAAGGTGCTACTTTGCACTTGAAGTGCACTTCTTTTCTTCTCTTCATTTGATCACATGCACCCCCAAACTTAGGCATTTGCCTATGTTGTATTTCGTTTCCCCCCCAAACTTAGGTTTTTAGCCTACATTTTGTTTTCAAGCAATTAGGGAGGATGGGTGCCAAAATAGAGGTTCTAAAAAGGTAAAGGTGTTACAAGGTGCCAAAGAACGGTCATAAGCTCAAAAGGAGTTCACTAGGATTTGATGTCGTGGGAGGTCATTTGGGTGAAGTGGCTGTCAAAAAGGGCCTATGGTCATCTTCCAAGCCCGCCCACACCTAGAATTTCACCTTGAATAACATTTGGGGCAAGTTCTAGACGACACTTATGCATAAGAATCAAGGTAATGCCTCACCACACAAGGCATCATGCCACAAGACTTCTTTCATTAGTCTAACAATCAATTGGGGCAAATGATTTTTTACAAGCTATTCCGAGTTCATCACACACTCGTTTGTGAGTCAATCAAGACAAAGAAAGAGTGTGCAAGTCATGAAAAGAGAATGTTTTT
This sequence comes from Jaltomata sinuosa, assembly GCA_003996215.1. Classification (NCBI taxonomy): domain Eukaryota; kingdom Viridiplantae; phylum Streptophyta; class Magnoliopsida; order Solanales; family Solanaceae; genus Jaltomata; species Jaltomata sinuosa. The sequence goes on along the minus strand of QJPP01001908.1, from coordinate 412,385 downwards.
CCTCAAAAATTCATTTCCCTTCTTCCTTTTATTTTCAAAATAATTTGCCACGAGTTTTTTTTTTTGGTGGACCCATTTCGAGACAAGCAACTACGGACTCAATTCTAAACTAAAACTTGGAATTTTCCCATAATAAACTCGCCTCTCAATATATAATAGGGAAACACCAACCCGGTTCGCCACAGAAAACAAAAGAGAAGAAAAAAAATCAAAACTCTTGCTCCTTGGGAAAGAACCGTGGTATTAAGAAAACCCTCGGAGTTTATTTCTAAACTACTATTTAACCAGGCAATATCTGAATTTCGCGCTCATGATTCAATGGAGCATGTAAGACCAACCCGGCAACAAAATAAAAATCAAGCCCCACAAGACGTCAAATAAGCTCAAAGTAAAACAAAATATAAAGAAAAAATATAAAACGAAGTCTAAAGGAACGTCACAATCATCCAAATATGCCCGACAAGGGCCAAATAATCTAGCAAAATAGAATGTCCACAGGTCCCGACAAGGGAAATAAAATGCCAGACAAGGGCAATAAAATATCTCAAGCCCACTCACGGCCACCAACATAAGCAAGTAAATACACCCCCTCCCCATAAAAGGAGCATTGCCCTCAATGCTCATAGAGCAATGGGAAAAAGGGTGGAACTCCCTGGAGGACTAGTCCTCATCATTAACATTGGCAGCTTCTTCCTCATTAGAGGCTCTCTCACTCGGGACAGCACCACCCTTTCGGGGGTGTGCAGAAAGTGTGGAGGCATGGAGGGCCCTCTGAAAATCAAGATCATGATCATCGCCCAACTCTTGATCGTCATTGCCAGGCAACTCCTTATCCTCATAGGCTGAAAACAAGCTATCCAAGGGACCAGGAATGGAATGAGGTGGAGGTAAGGTGGTCAGATCTTCTTCTACCATCGGAGCTTTACCTTTCCATTTCTGAACATCTTCCTGCAATGTCTTGATTGACCCCTCAATAACATCGACCCTCATTCATAGTGAGTTCAAGCTATTCACCACCCCCTTGACTGCACTCTTGACAGCCTTGTTTATCATTCAAGGTAGTTTGGCAGCTAGGTCAGCAAGATACTTTTCATGGTTATGAGTTTTGTCAACCATGTCTTGAAGGCTGCTTTTGGGCATTGAGGGGGTTGGGGCATGTATACGTGCCTCAGAAGTAGCCCTGGAGGGGGATGAAGTGTCTTCCCTAGCACCAAGCTCATCACGGTCAACTCCACTGAATTGCTTAACCCTTTGCTTCTTAAACCTTGGGGCGTCCCTATCTATTTTTCTATCAAGGTAGATGGTCCCAATAGCATGAGTGAATGTGTCACAACTGATGGTAGGGACATCTTCCTTAGCACAAAGCTTAGTAATCAGCACCGGGAAGGAGAAGGAGTCATTTCCTCGATGAGCTTTTCTCCTTATCACCATAGCCGCTATTTCCCCAAAGTTCACGTTCTCCCCCGTCATAATGGCCGCAATTAGAATGGCCCCCTCTTGGGTTATCTTCTGATCATTTTGGGAAGATAAGAAGCGGTTGCGAATATTATCACACCAAAGGCGAGCCTCAATGATTAAGGACCTCCTTGGGATATCTCCCCCTATACTGGACCACAGGGAAACATCTTGAGCGATGACGGGGGTTGTCTCCTGTTATGTCTTTGATTCATCCCTTAACTTACCCATGAGGGTTGGTGCAGGATCAATTAGGTGTCCCCAATAGAAAACATTGATGTCATCGGGGGTGATGCTAACTTTCTTCCCCCTGATTATGACTGAGTCCAGGTTGGGAAATCTCTCTACAGGCCCTCTGTATCCTGTAGAGTCCTGTGTAGCCTGATAAGCTGCGAAGAATTCTCACACAATTTCCTTTTAGTACCCTCCGGGTACCTCCTAAAAGGGATACAATTGTCATTCAGCAAATTATTGGTTCATGTTAGGTAGTTCATCTCAGACCTCACCCAAGTTGAAACTTTGCTCCTTATTGAATCCTCTATCTTTGTCATGCTTGTAGAAGGCTTTCATGCCCTCTACTCCAAAATGGAGCCTCTCTTCTTCAGCAGCAGACCTTTGCCTAGGTTGGCTTCCAGTGTTTCGCCTATTTAAAGATATATTATGCATTACAAAGATTGTGAGCTAAAAAAAGAAACAAAACCTAAAAAGAAGTTAGAAAACTACAGAGGATGGAATGCAAAAGATTGGAAAAACAAAGTAGGTGAATGTCGGCTTATGCAGACCACATGCGAAATGCACCAGAGAGAGTGCACGTCGCATGTGCTATCGCACAAGCAGACAAAATCCTACTTGGATTTTCCATTGAGGTGTGAAGCTGGTGCAGTATGCACCATCAGAAGTGCGTGTTGCACCAGGCTTCGCCCCACAGATCAGTGACCTGCATTGTCTTTTCAAAATGGTGTGGCGCATCATGCGGCCTGCACAACAGGATCTATGCATCTCACGCGAAGCGCATAGTGGCACAATTGGAATTTTTGGTTCCTTGTGTGCTTGTGAGTTCCACATGTGACCCATAGAGCAAGATGTGTGTAGATATTGGGTACCCTGCAATAACCCAATCAACATTAAACAAGGGGGACAAGGGGTATCATAACCATAACTTTCGGTTACTCAGACTTCCCCGGATTTTCATTGACACTATAGAAAGCAAGAAAGGAACCCAACGACATCCCTTAAGATGGACGTTATCCCATCAATCATTGGGAACATCAAGCCCTCACTTGCACCATGAATATCCACAATTTTAGCAACAATTAACCCCCTCCCCACACAAGATCATATACCCCAAATATAGTTCCAAACAAAAAACATGGGTATAGACTCAGCGAAATCCAGCCTCAAGAGTCAATTTTTAATCAAAACCTCATCACAAACAACGATTTACCCTTAAGAACGACGTCACCCAATCTATCATCGGGCCAAATCATTCGTTCATCACAACTGGGTTACTCAGACTTAACACCAACATATAATTCAAGGATAAAAATCCCTACCAATCAACATGCATTACTAAAATTAAAGTTCTACCAAGTTGATACATAACAATATCATCAATACAACTTAGGTTTGGGGACCCAAAATTTTTAGATCTCACCCAAAATCAACATGGCAATTCTACTAAGCATGCTTCACATTATAAGTTCCCAACCTTCATAGAAACAAGTATTTAACATCAGGGAACTTACCACAATTGAAGATTATGAGGAGAAGAGTGAAAATTAAGGTTTTTTGTTCTTCGATAATGGTGACTAGCAAAACCTTTCCAGAGAGATAACTACGGCGGTGGTGATGGAATGGTGGGGATTGTGGGTGAGATGAGGAGATGATTTTTGGAGAGGTTTGAGGGATTTAGAGAGAGTTTTGGGAGAAATATTTTGAGGGTTTGAGGAAAAAGATGGTGGAAGAAGAAGAGAAAAGGTTGTTTTAAAAGAAAAAGAAGAAGAAAGGTCTACCGGGTCGGGTCAGTCAATGAGTTAGGTCAATTAAAATTCAAACTTATTATTGGTGCACCGCGACATGCGATTCACACCAGACAAAATGCGGATCGTATGGCAGTTTGCACATGGCCCTTTTTCTCCCCTGGGTTTGCCCAGGCATCTGTTTCACCATGCGATGGAGGTGCGATGCACACTTTGGCTCGTACGATCTGCACGGCCAACCGCACGTTGCCTCTAAATTTTCAATTTTCCTTCAGGCATCTATTTCACCATGAGATAGGCTGTGCGACATGCACAATTTATTGTGCGGTCCGCATAGTCCACTGCACGATACCTTTTTTGCCTTGCTTTCCCTTGTTTAATTTTTCCATCCATGCATTCCCTACAAAAACACCAAAAACAACAAAAGATAACCAAAAACAAATAAAGAAAATTGGGTTGCCTCCCAAGCAGCGCTTGATTTAACGTCCCGCCAAGATGATACTACCTTAATCCTCAATTATTCTTTGGGTTGGATATGGTGTCACTAGGAAATGTCCCTTTCATCCTCGGGTTCATTTGGCTTGAGAGGTGGTTCATTTGGGCCTCAAGGTGCTTGATTGAGGCTGAGTGGGAGCTCACAGTTTGGTGATGTGTTAAGACCTCACTCTTTAGATCACTCACACCCGTATTTGTGGTGTCCACCTTCATAAGAACCAAGGACAACATGTCCTCCAACTTGGAATGGCCAGGGTTTCTTGTGCCCGGTTGGTAGAGAGAGTCCGCCTTGTTCAGAGGGATATAGGGATTCGAACTCCAGTGATTGAAACAATCACCATCCTTGTCTCTATCCCGCTAATTTATGTCTCTTTCTTTGTCTCGAATCTAACCTTGGTTCTCCTCCCTCGTGCAATAATACCCGGGATGAGAACCCGCCGACATAAAACATAGTTTTCCATCAACCACACTCATGAGTTCGTCATCACTAGCTTTGATTTTTGGTGTACCCACTGCATTCACTGACTTAGCACCACCAGCTCCCATCACATGCTTGGCCATCAAGTCAATTTATGTCTTCATTTTGGCCATTTTCTTATCTCGCTCTTTCTCTTATTTCCTCGTTTCATTGATCAAGATGGATGAGGGTCCTCCTGAAGTTGGCACATCTTCTTCTCTTGTATGCCAAGCTTCATTGGTATTTGTCATTCGCTCTAACAAAGTCAAGGCTATAGGAAACTCTAAGTCCATGAAGGTACCACCTCCAAGTTTTTCAGCCACCGATTTATTCATAGAGTTCAATGATCGCTAGAAGCTTTGTAGCAGCACATTGTTTGATAACTTATGATTTGGACACAAGAGAAGCTTCTTTTTGAATCTTAGCCAAACTTCATGAAAAGTCTCGTCCGGGAGATGCCTAAAGTTTGTAATCTCATATCTTAGATTCATTATTCAAGATGGAGGAAAGAATTCGAGGTAAATGTCTCAACCAACTCGGCCCAAGATGTGATAGAGTCATCTGGAAACTCTTTCAACCACGCCGTTGCTTCCCCTGTCAAGGAACAAGGGAATAGGCACAATCGTATGGACTCTTGGGAGATATGTTGAAAGATGAACAATTGGCAAATCTCTACAAAATTTCGAATATGCCGGTTGGCATCTTCATGTGATGCTCCACCAAATAGACCTTTCATTTGGATTAAGTGGAGCATGGGGCTAGTCACATGAATAACCATATTTCCCACCATGGGGGGAAGGCGGATTGCACCTACACCCCTTTGAATCATAGGCTCAGCCTCATCGTCTTTCATGAAGCTGCCAATGCTCTCGTTGTCACCGCCCTCGTTCATAGGCTAGACTGCTTAATCACAACACAAATAACAATCAAAAGTAAAAGAAACAAGTACTCTCAAGGTTACTTCAGAACAACAATCAAAAATAGCTAACAACTCAAGTCCCCGACAACGATGCTATTTTTTATGAACGCTCAAATCGTGCTCTCCAAGTAGGAGGCCATAACGACCGTACAGTAAAACAAAATTTATAAACCCAACAAGTGTCGGGGTCATACACAAGGGACTTTGGGTAGCTATATGTCAATTTTAATGGATTGAGTTCTAGGTGAGACTAATTTCTCAAAACAACAAGTAAAAGGATAGGGGAATTGGGAATGTTGTCACTACAATCGCAATTCAATTCAAAAAGCAATAAACTAAAGCGGGTGTATCAAGTCGACTAGATGACTAGGGATGCATATCCAATGGGGATTTGGTTATGGGATAGGGTGATTATCAATTCATACTTATTCTTGCTTAATGACATGACTAGCATTGGTTATGGGTAAGATTTGCTTATCTCTCGATCAACAATCTTATATCTGATGATCTCGGTTAGAGAATCATCGGTTTGATCAATAAACAACCAATCTAGCTAGGGGGAGTAATACCATCTCTAGCTTAGACTCTTAAATGGCAGAATCTGTCAATAAGGGCTATTCCTAGCCTCAAATCTGAGTAGAATCCCATGTTGCCACTAGTAATTTTACATCCACAACTATGAAATCCTTTCTCAAGCAATCACATAGTCAAGTAGTGTAAATTAATGTTTGCAACCACCAATTTTAGGATTAAAACTTGGTGAAATTACTAGACCCATGTCAATTAAGCAATTATAAGCAAGAATAGATAACACCCACACCCATTTGTTAAGCACCCATCATCAATACACCCCTAGAAAAGAGAATTTAGTCACTCATGGTGAGAGAGAAAGAGATGACAACTGGGTAATTAAAAATCCCTTTCATTAGAGCTGAATCTCAAGTTCTAGCTTTTATTTGAGTAGACAAGTGTTAACCAAGAGAATTGGATTGAAACTCTCTTCTCAATGGAAGTGAAGAACTTGGTCTCTAAGCTAAAAGCTCTTCAAAATGATAAAAGTTATTTACAATTGTTCTTGAAAAGGCCTTTTATAGTTTCCCAAAACGTCACTAAAACTTAGGACAAAAATGCCCTTCGAGAGGTGTGCGGCGCGACGTGCGGTTTGCACGTTGCGATATGTGTATTTCACACTGCCTCCGGTTGAACCAGTGACTTCAGCTAGAATTGGGAGCTCCATACGAAGGGGGTGCAGTTCCCACCTCAGGATGTGCACATCGCATAACGACAACACCTCCTGACAGACTTTTCAGTGACTTTATGATCTTATGCGGAGGAGGTGCGATTTGTACCTCGACCTGTGCGTATCTCATGGATACCGCCTCTCCGGTCAGAATCTTCAGCCTTTCTGAACACTTCACACTTCACCCCATTTGAGCTCTTTTTGGGTTCATTTCCTTGTTTATCATCATCTATCAAAAGTACCTGCATAGACATAAATAAAGGCCATAAGAACCTCTAAATTTATTCAAAACATAGCAATAATTCATGGATATGGGCTTAATAAGTTGGTAGATAACCCCCAAACTTGAACTATTGCTTGTCCTCAAGCAATATACCTACACGATAATGAATGAATTATGCTCTAGGCTTAATAAAGGCACAAATACTACTCTACACTAAAAAATAAGAAAAAGAATAAACAAAAGACTCAAACAACTATGCTTATCTCAATTTGGACCACCACAAACTCAAGAAAATTGGTCATTTCAAAACCTTTTTCAAAAGGACATTATTTCTCATTCAAAATCAAGGGAATTTTTGCCATTCAAAACAAGACATTTAAGCTTCTCAAGTCATTGGCATGGACCATCAAGGTTTGCCTCGAGATTTGCCACACAATTGAAATCGAGACTCTACGTTTCCTTTTCGAGTGCATGATGCCACTAACCACAAGAGAAAATCCCACTCACAATCATTCAATTCAAAAAACACGGGACTATAGGAGAACCAAGAAGACTCTCACTCTCTCAAGAAAGTTCAACTGCACACCCGTCGAACCATAGGCTTGCCCTTCATGTATATCGCTACTAATGTAGGGTAGCCAAGCTCAGAACTACCAAGTACTTGCGGGTTACAATGTTGGCTAGGGTTAAGGTGATGATACCATGATGGAGCCTCACTTCTTCAGCAGTAGACCTTTGACTAGGTTGGCTTCCAGTGTTTCCCCTATTTCAAGACATATTCTACATACAGAGATTGTTAGCTAAAAACAGAAACAAAACCTAAAAAAAAGTTAGCAAACTACAAATGATGGAATGCAAAGGATTGGAAAAACAAAGTAGGTGAATGTCGGCTTGTGCGAACCACATGCAAAATGCACCAGAGAGAGTGTGCATCGCATGTGCTATTGCACAAGCAGACAGAATCCTACAGGGATTTTACGTCAAGGTGTGAAGCTGGTGCAATTTGCACTATCAAAAGTGCGTGTCACACTAGGCGTCGCCCCTCAGATCAGTGACCTGCTTTGAATTTTCAACATGGTAAGGTGCTTCATGCGGCTCGCACATTAGAATTTATGCGTCTCATGCAAAGCGCATAATGGTACAATTGGAATTTTTGGTTCCTTGTGTGCTTGTAAGTTCTATGTGTGACCCATAGAGCAAGATGTGCATAGATACTGGGTGCCCCGCAACAACCCAATCAATATTAAACAAGGGGGACAAGGGGTATCATGACCATAACTTTTGGGAACTCAAAATTCCTCGGATTTTCATTAACACAATAGCAAGCAAGAAAGGAACCCAATGACTTCCCTTAAGATGGACATTACCCCGTCTATCATTGGGAACATCAAGACCTCACTAGCACCACGAATATCCATAATTTCAGCAATAATTAACCCCCTCCCGCACAAGATCATATAGCTCAAATATAATGCCAAACAAAAACCATGGGTATACACTCAGCGAAATCCTGCCTCAAGAATCAATTGATAATCAAAACCTCTTGACAAATGATGATTTACCCTTAAGAACGACGTCACCCAATCTATCATTAGGCCAAATCATTCATTCATCATAAGTGGGTTACTCAGACTTTACCCCAACACATAATTCAATGATAAAAATCCCTACCAATTAACATGCATTACTAAAATTAAAGTTCTACCAAGTTGATACATAACAATATCATCAATACAACTTAGGTTTGGGGACCCAAAATTTTCAGATCTCACCCAAAATCAATATGGCAATTCTACTAAGCGTTCTTCACAATATGAGTTCCCAACCTTCATAGAAATAAGTATTTAACGTCGTGAAACTTACCACATGTAAAGATTATGAAGAGAGGAGTGAAAATTGAGGCTTTTTATTCTTCGATAATGGTGACCAGCAAAACCTTCCCGGAGAGATGACTACAATTGTGGTTATGGAATGGTGGGGATTGTGGGTGAGATGAGAAGATGATTTTTATAGATGTTTGAGGGATCTAGAGAGAGTTTAGGGAAAAAAATTTTGAGGCTTTGAGGAAAAAGATGGTGGAAGAAGAAGAGAAAATGGTGTTTTGAAAGAAAAAAGAAGAAGAAAGGTCGGCCGAGTCATATCCAGGTCGGTGGGTCAATAGGTTAGGTCAATTAAAATTCAAACTTACCATTGGTGCGCCACGACATGCGATTCGCACCAGACATGGCATTTCGCGCATGGTTCTTTTTCTCCCCTAGGTTTGCCCAGGCATATATTTGACCATGTGATGAAGGTGCAACGCGCACTTTGGCTCGTGTAATCCATATGGCCAACTGCACGTTGCCTCCAAATTTTAAATTTTTCTTCAGGCATCTATTTCACCATGCGATAGGTTGTGTGACACGCACAATTGCTTGTGCGGTCCACACAGTCCACCCTACGACCCCTTTTTTGCCTTGCTTTCACTTGTTCAATTTTTCCATCCATGCATTCCCTACAAAAACACCAAAATAACAAAAGATAACGAAAAACAAATGAAGAAACTTCGGTTGCCTCCCAAGCAGCGCTTAATTTAACGTCGCGGCACGATGATACTACCTTAATCCTCAATCATTCTTTGGGTTGGCGATGGTGTGGCTAGGCAACGTCCCTTTCTTCCTTGGGTTCATTTGGCTTGAGAGTTGGTTCATTTGGTCCTCAAGATGCTTGATTGAGGCTGAGTGGGAGCTCATAGTTGTGTGAAGTGTTGAGACCTAACCCTTTAGCTAGCTCACTCCCGTATTTGTGGTGTCCACCTTCTTAAGAACCAAGGACAACATGTCGTCCAACTTGGAATGGCCGGGGTTGCTTGTGCTTGGTTGGTAGAGAGAGTCCGCCTTATTCGGAGGGGTATAGGGATTCGAACTTGGATGATTAAAATGATCACCATCCTTGTCTCTATCCTGCCATTTTTGTCTCTTTCTTTGTCTCGAATCCAACCTTGGTTCTCCTTCCTTGAGCGATAATACCCGGGATGAGAACTCGCCGACACAAAACATAGCTTTCTATTAACCACAGTCATGAGCTCGCCATCACTAGCTTTGATTTCCAGTGTACTCACTGCATTCACTGACTTAGCACCGCCAGCTCCCATCCGATGCATGGCCATCAAGTCAATTTGTGTCATTATTTTGGCCATTATCTCATCTCACTCTTCCTTTTTTTCCTCGTTTCATTGATCAAGATGGATGAGGGTCCTCCTGAAGTTGGCACATCCACTTCTCTTTTATGACAAGCTTGGTTGGTCTTTGTCATTCGCTTTAACAAAGTCGAGGCTATAAGAAACTCTAAGTCCATGAAGGTACCACCTCCAAGATTGTTAGCCACCAATTTATTCATAGATTTCAATGATTGTAGAAGCTTTGTAGCAACACATTATTTGACAACTCATGATTTGGACACTAGAGAAGCTTCTTTTTGAATCTTAGCCAAACTTCATAACGAGGCTCGTCCGGGAGCTGCCTAAAGTTGGTAAACTCATCTCCTAGTTTTATCATTCAAGATGGAGGAAAGAATCTCGAGATAAATGCCTCAACCAACTCAGACCAAGATGTGATAGAGTCATATGGAAACTCTTCCAACCATGCCATGGCTTCCCCCGTCAAGGAAAAAGGGAATAGGCACAATCGTATGGACTCTTGGGAGATATGTTGAAAGATGAATGGTTGGAAAATCTCCACAAAATTCCAAATATGCCGATTGGCATCTTCATGTGCTGCTCTACCAAATAGACATTTCATTTGGATTAAGTGGAGCATGGTGCTAGTCACATGAAAAATAGCATTTCCCATTGTGGGGGGTAGGCACCTACACCCCATTGCATCATATGCTCAACCTCGCCGGCTTACATGAAGCCGTAATGCTCTCGTTATCGTCGGCCTCATTCATAGGCTAGCCTGCTTAATCACAATACAAACAACAAACAAAAGTAAAAGAAATAAGTACTCTCAAGGTGACTTCAAAACAACAATCAAAAATAGCTATCAACTCAAGTACCCTACAACAGTGCCATTTTTGATGAACGCTCAAATCGTGCTATCCAACTAGGAGGCCATGACGATCGTACATAAAGATAAAATTTATAAACCCAATGAGTGTCGAGGTCTTACCCAAGGGACTTGGGGTAGCTATATATCAATTGTAATGGATTGAGTTCTAGGTGAGACTAATTTCTCAAAACAACAAGTAAAAGGATAGGGGAATTGGGAATGTTGTCACTACAATTGCAATTCAATTCAAAAAGCAATGAACTAAAGCGGGTGTATCAAGTCGACTAGATGACTAGGGATGCATATCCAATGGGGATTTGGTTATGGGATAGGGTGATTATCAATTCATACCTATTCTTGCTTAATGACATGACTAGCATTGGTTATGGGTAAGATTTGCTTATCTCTCGATCAACAATCTTATATCTGATGATCTCGATTAGAGCATCATCGGTTTGATCAATAAACAACCAATCTAGCTAGGGGGAGTAATACCATCTCTAGCTTAGACTCTTAAATGGCAGAATCTGTCAATAAGGGGGAATTGGGAATGTTGTCACTGCAATCGCAATTCAATTTAAAAAGCAATAAACTAAAGCGGGTGTAACAAGTCGACTAGATGACTAGGGATGCATATCAGATGTGGCTTTGGTTATGGGATAGGGTGATTATTAATTCATACATATTCTCTCTTAATGACATGAATAACATTGGTAATGGGTAAGATTTGCTTATCTCTCGATCAACAATCATATATCTAATGATCTCGGTTAGAGCATCATCGGTTTGATCAATAAACAACCAATCTATCTAGGAGAAGTCATACCATCTCTATCTTAGACTCTTAAATAGGAGAATCTGATGATAAGAGCTATCCCTAGCCTCAAATCTGAGTGGAATCCCAAGTTCCCACTAGTAATTTCATATCCACAACTATGAAATCCTTTCTCAAGCAATCACATAGTCAAGTAGTGTAAATTAATGTTTGCACCCACCAATTTTAGGATTAAAACTTGGTGAAATTACTAGACCCATGTCAATTAAGCCATTATAAGAAAGAATAGATAACACCCATACCCATTTCTTAAGCACCCATCATTAATACACCCCTAGACAAGAGAATTTATCCACTCATGGTGAGAGAGAAATAATTCAAAATTCCTTCCATTAGAGCTGAATCTCAAGTTCTAGCTTCAATTTGAGTACATAAGTGTTAACCAAAAGATTGGATTGAAACCCTCTTCTCAATGGAGGTAAAGAACTTGGTCTCTAAGGTAAAAACTCTTCAAAATATTCAGGATGATAAAAGTTATTTACAATTATGCCTGAATAGGCCTTTTATAGTTTCCCAAAATATCACTAAAAATTAGGACAAAAATGCCCTTCGAGCAGTATGCGGCACGATGTGCGGTTTGCACGTTATGATATGTGCATCGCACACTGCCTCCGGTTGAACCAGTGACTTCAGCTAGAATTGGGAGCTCCATGCGAAGGGGGTGCAATTCGCACCTCAGGATGTACGCATCACACAGAGACCACACCTCGTGATAGACTCTTCAGTGACTTTATGATCTTGTGCGGAGGAGGTGTGGTTTGCACCTCGTCCTGTGCGTGTCGCATGGCTACCGCATCTCCGGTCAAAATATTCAGCCTTTCCGAACACTTCACACTGCACTCCATTTGAACTTTTTTTGTTTCCATTTCCTTGTTTATCATCATCTATCAAAAGTACCTGCATAGACATCAATAAAGTCCATAAGAACCTCTAATTCTATTCAAAACATAGCAATAATTTATGGATATAGGATCAATAAGTTGGTAGATTACCAACTTATTAGTAGTTAACCTTGGACATCAAGTCCCTGGCTAACCAGTGGATTAGGCTGGACATTCTAGGTCTCAGCGGTGTTCTTGGTGGTACGAGGTTTATTTTACTTTGGTTGGACAAAATCAGTGGTGGTGTATTATATGTGATCTGGTTGTGCAGGTTGAGACTAGCGAGGCTATTTTGAGTTCTAATGATACTTAGAGACTGGTGGTCACCATTGGTTGATGAGAGTTTGAAAGCTTGCGGAGTTGATCCTTCAAGGGTTATCTTTTATACGGGGTTCCAGTGTTGGTTAGACTCAGCCAGTATGGACTAAACATTTGGTATGTGGTATGCTTCAGAGCTGGTGGTTTGTGTGCTGATGCCGTAGAGCGGTTGATTCAAGCCAAAGAGGAGAGTTGATTGGTTATGAAATATTTCTATAGATAGATGGTGACCTTGGACTTCAGAAACCCTTTCCCCTCGCCTATGGGATGTTTGACTTGATATTTGTGGCATGGTGGACTCCTTCCTGAGGTGATATTAGTTAGGCGATTACAAATCTGAATGGTGTTTGAGTATTTAGAGTAGCAATGGTACTTCTTATAGTTTGGAGCTTAGCTGGTGATTTCAGACATTGTAGTAGGCTTACCACACTCCTTGCAGGGTCTTGGTTTTGGTTTGGGGTTTTTGGGCAGGTTTCCCTGGTTCATTCGTCTTTAGTTGATTTAGATTTGGTCCAATTCTGCGAGGTTGGTTCATTCTACAGTTTGGGAGTTTCTTCGTCAACACTGGGTGTTCATTCATTCCTTTCCTAACCCTCGTGTACAAACTTTAGTCGGGTTCAGATGGGTTGTTCAGTTAGGTTTGGTTATCGAGTTTGATGTTAGTAGAGGTATTCGTCCTTTGGTTGGTGGTCAGTTGCGGTAAAACTACTATAGTTTTCGAGTATGTGCTTTGGCTTAGTGTCTTAGATGTCAAAAGATAGTAGGCTATAGATAGGCTTGGAAAGAGTTTGAGTGAAAAGGATGGCTTCATTCATAGTGAAGTATAAGCGAGAACTACAGATCTTCGGTGTGTCAATTGATGCTTCGAGGATTGTTTGAGTGTTCGACTTATATGCGACTTTCTGGTAGCGATGCAAAAGGATCCAATTTAGAATAAAAAAGGGCTTTACGGATCAGCGGGTTCATGGGTTAGAGTTTTGGGTTGATGGCTTTTCTGGTAAACTTGGTTGTGGTTTGAGGATTTGAGTTTTGTGTGTTGGTCGCCTTGCTTCTCTGGTCTCAATGTTGTGTCGGCTCTTTCTGGTTGAGATTCTCGAGGTTCTGTTTGGGTTGGCAGACCCTTGGTGTTTTGGAGTTTGAGTTTGGATTTTGTCTTTGATATTAATGAGTTTTAGGCATGGTTGCATTTATTGGTTCTGTTCTATTAGGTTCTGTCTGATCGAGAAGGCTACCTAGGTTGCCCGAGAGAGTAGTGCGTACTTCGTATCCGTTGTTCTTAAATCTCTAATCTTTCCTTCTTTCCTAACTTTTGGGGACAAAAGTATTTTGAATAGTGGATGATCTGATGACCCTTCTGGTCATTTACATATTTTCACCTTTCTTATACTGTTAGAGCTTGACTGTAGCGGCCCCAAGTCAATTATGTCTTGCTGATACCGGTAGTTTGGTTCCCGGGCCATTTGTTTGGTCTTTTTGGCCATTCCTTGTTTTAGAGCTTTAGGCTTATGAAATCGTTGACTTCAGTCAACATTCTTGTACGTACTCAAAATCGAATTTTGATAGTTTTGTTAGCTCCAGAGCGTGGACTTTGGTCTAGAGGGACATTTGGTCGGGATCCGGGAGCTTTTTAGCTTGGAATTCTCTCTCATTCTGTGTTTCCAGGCCAGTTGGGCTTGATTGGTTGATTTTGGTCAACATTCGGAGAAGAAGGCGTCGGATAGAAATTACATCAGCGATGTTAGCTCCAGAATGTCAACTTTGGGCTAGAGGGACCTTGGGTTTGGGTCCCGGGACTTTCAGTCTTGTTTTGAGGTATTGAGTTCCGAGTCAGTTTTGGTGTAACACCTCGAAATTTGATCCAGCTTTTAAACTTAAGAAATCTGAAAATCCTGAACTTTCCAGAAATGATGGGTCAAAACCATGGATCGTGGTTTGAACCACCAATCATGGAGTGGATTCGTGGTTTAAGTCTGCCAGGATCAGTCTCTGGTCTGAGAACCACGAGTTGGTTCTACGGACCGTAGTTCAGTCTATGGCCTATCCTATCAACTCGTGGAACCAGACCTGAGGATTGACTGATTCCCAGGAACTGGGAACCACGAGTCATGGTTCAAACTACGACTCGTGGAACCGACCCGTGATTCCTGAAGTCGACCCTTTTTATCAGCTTTTCTTAATTAAATACCAGGGGTATTTTTATAATTTCCCATCCTTTTAACTCCTAAGTGAGGTCGTTTTTTCCATTCTTAGCATGATTCCTAACCCTATTAGCCTAAGTCCCTGCTCATTACCTCATTCATCTCCCAAAAAGTAAAAGAACTCTCTCAAGCTGAAGGTTTCAATCTTCAAGTTCAAATCTCCTAGTCTTTTCAATTTCAAGTGGGTTAGCTTCAATTCAGGCATGTGGGTATTCAACAATGGGTTTCTTTCACCCTTGTGCCCTAAACCCCTAATTTCTATTTTATTTCATGAACTTCCAAATTAGGGTTCTTACCCAATTCTTATGGGTTTTGCTATAAATTGCCTTCTCATGAATTTACTATGAAACTCTATTAAATTGCATGATTTTGCATGGGTTTTTACATATGAACTCCTATTTCATGAATGGAAGGCTAATTATGGTGAATCCTACATGCATGGATTGACTTAAGTAAATTGGGTATTTGATAGCATTTATTCTCATGATGTTTTCAAGCAAGTGCATGCCTAGTTTCTATGTTTTATAAGAGTATATATTATTATGAAATTGAACTAGTGCCATGCAAATTTTCAAGTTATGAACTACTATGAAAGACAATACACCCAATGTACCATCAATGCTCATAAATCATTTTCTAAAACAAAGGTTCGTGAGTAGTATGAAGATCCGGGTTATGAACATGTATATGAACAAGCTTTGACATCTATATATGTCATATGTATATGAGCTCATGTTATATGTTTTGAGAGTAGTATTTAGCACCGAGCGATGAGTGTTCTAGATAACCCAAGTCCAAAACTACGTTGCCACCGTAGGTTGCCCTCTGTGGCTTATGAAAGGATCCTTATGACATAGTTCTAACCTTGGCCTGTTAGGACAACCTTTTTCAATGTGGGTGCATGACACTGGACTCCATGTAGCTCAGCATGGTTTATGTCGATTAGGAGAAACTCCGACATGATTATTTTCAATATAAGAAGTTATATGATATTATACCTTGAACTTTGACTTTAATTCATGTTTATGCTTTACATCTTGATAATTCCTTATGCTATCTCTTATTCCGAAAGAACTCATTTTAAGTTTGCTTTTTAAGTATGTTTTATCATGATCATACATATCTCTCATACTCGGTACATCCTATAGTACTGATGCATATTTTGTGTTGCATCCTCTTGATGATGCAGATTCAGGTTCCCTCCCTCAGGCACATAGTTTGATCCCGCATGCTGTATCCTGTTAGTGTTGGTGAGTCCTCATTGTTCGCGGGCTAGATATGACTCTAGTTCATTTTGATTATCTACTTTCATACTTTGAGTTAGCTAGGGTCTTGTCCTAGCAACTCCTTATGTCATGTGTAGAGGCTTTTCAGACATAGTCAGTGTTCAAGTCACTCTTTTAAAACTATGTTTCGTATTAACTTATCATTTATGGATTTAGGTTGCCTATTATTCTATCTATGCTTCCGCTATGCTTTCTTATGAATGACTGAGTATGCTATGACCAAGGGTTAGTCTAGGGCACTCGTGCCCCGGATCCCGTGTTACGTCTGGGGGTAACCTCGGGGCATGAAATTTGGGCATGGGGCCCACTTTTGGTTAAAATGAATCTCTGTTGGGAGTTTTGTCATTTCCATTGAGTCCGGAATGTTGTTTTTGGTTGGATAACATGCTTGGTTTGTGTTCTCGGGGTTTCGAATAAATCCCAAGGGTCCATCGGATAACTTTTTTTGCCTTGTGAATTGCTGGTTGTTACAATAAAGTTGCAGACCATATTGGTCTTCGCGATTGCGAGGTGTTCATCTCATTCACGATGGTCTAGTTTCTTGACCTTCGCGATCACAAAGGTTGCTCTTCACATTCGCGATGAAGCAGGCAGGGGCCTGTTTTTTTCAATCATGTGGCTGGCCTATCGCGACCATGATGGTCTGGCTCGCTCTTTTTTGCATACGCGGGAGTCCTGTCGTGATCGCGATGAAGGACCCCAGACAGCTATTTAAGCTGTCCACTTCGTTTTATCCTCCACCATTTCTTGTTTTTCCATTTTTAAAGCTTCCAAGCTCCGGTTTCAACTCCCCTACTCAGCCTACTTCGTCTGGTAAGTCCCCTCTTCTCCTCTCATCTCTTTTACGTTGTTAATCCTCATTAAACCCGTTAATTTTCCATTGTTTCCTTGATAAATTCTTTGAATTAGTAGCACTTTGGGGCTATTTTGAGCTCCAAAATGAACTCCGTTCGCGCTCAAATTTTGGGCATGGGTTTCCTTAACCCATTGCGGACATAATTGCAATTTTTGTTTTCTATTTCATTGCGCAAGCCCTGAGGGTCATTTTTCCAACCCGAATTTTGGTATATCAATATGGGTGTCATTCTTCTCGTCCTGACACCTAGTTTATGTTCTTGATAGCGTGGCAACTTTCTGAGGCTGTTCAGCAGGGGAAGGCACACGAGTGATGGTTCGTGTTTGCAGTTCGGCCCCGAGGTAAGTTACGGTTTACTTCCTAGACTGAGTATAGTTAGATTATATATATTTATATATTATTGGATTGTTAGGTTGTATTATAGATCGAATTAGGCTTAAATCTCATGACTTGTATTAAATTGGCCATTTTGGATATTAGATTTGGAATATTACTGTCATCCTTAGTCTAAGAGCTTGCAGTATCACTGTGGCTAGCGTAAAATCCTTAATATTCTTTTAGGAGTTTTTATAGGTAGAGTAGATGCCTGTAGTTGTTTTCATGGTTATCTTTCCATTATTTCTGGCTTTTACTGATTGTGTGTAAATTATGGGCTCGAGGCCATAACTTGGATTTGGACTGAGTCCTAGATTAGTTTTCTTGGTTGAATGGTGCTTTCCCCTTAATTGCCTTGTGGTGTGATATATTTTGTGATTTCGGGACATTGCATGTTCATATTGCATTTATATACCTACGGCATGAAAAGGCAAGGTTTTCGAGGCTTTTGGTTTGAAACTTGAGGATTTTGTGATATTCATGGATTTCAGATTTTAAAGAAGTTTTATTGGGTTTTTTTAACACTGGTTTTTGAACGAAAAGGAATAACACTACTTTCATGCCGGTCCGAGGGGTATTCCTCGATCTTTTCTCCACTATACCTATTTTTATATGCATAGTCTGATGAGGTATTTCCGGACTAATACTATTACGCATTCTTATATGCATGTTCTTATGTGCATAGTCCGATGAGGTATTTCTGGGCTTGTACTATTCATATATATATATGCCTAGTCTGATGAGATATTTCCGGGCTTATACTATTTTGCACCCATACGCACATATATATATATATGTATGCATAGTCCAATGAATTATTTCTTGGCTTATATCATCATGCACTCATACATCACAACATATCCCATCGCATTGCATTAGTTTGAGTGCACTTGGATTGTTGGTTTCCTGGATTGATTCTGTTATTTGTTCCTTCTTGTTGGTTTGATTTGTTCCCTTTTTGGTTTTATAACTAGATTTAGGTGGAATCCTGTATTTTTGCTTACTTTCCTGTAATGTATTACTTATATATTATCTCTCTGTGCTCGGTCGGCCTATGATGCCTACTGAGTACCCATTGTCTTGGTGCTCATACTACACTCTGTATCTCTTTCTGGTACAGATACTAGTGTAGCTTTCACAATTGATCATGTGAGGACTCATGCAGCTTTTGGATCTTCGAGACTAGGGTGAGTGCCTGATGTTAGGGGTTTGACCACATCTCATATTTTGGCACTGTTACTCCTTGTACTTTCGGAGATAAATTTATATTGTATTTTGTTACTTCTAGCACTTGTATTCTATTAGAAGCTTTTGTACTATCGATACAAAGTCTTGGGGTTGGTGTAGTTTCTTTATGTATATATTCTAGTTATTGCTTTCGCATTGTTCTACCCTTATATTCTGCTTCTGCTTATTGTGCATTTTTGGTTAGGTAGTAGCCCATTATTGACCATTCCAGGCTACGGGGATTGGTTCGCCTACTGGGGAGTTGTAGGTGTCATCATGACCTGAGAATCGGGTCCTGACAATAGGCGAACCAATCCCCGTAGCCCAAAATGGTTAGTAATGGGCTATTATGTATCAAGCACGCAGAAGGAAACATAATATAGCAGAAGCAAGGGTTATACGCTAAAGGAAAGGAATGACAGGAGTGTATATATATAGAAACTAAACCATCCCAAAACTTGGGATAACAGTGTAAGAGTCGGTACTACGTATATAAGGAGTACAAAAGGGATCCAAAACAATATATACATAATGTCTCCAAGTAGTAAGAGAGTACAAAATACAAAATATAAACTAAAGACGAGCTCTGGTCGCCAAGAGCCCACCCTCTGTCTGGACGGTCCAAAAGTCTCCTCGCACGAGTGTCCACGGGCTAGCGGTGATGGCTCACACTAGGATCTGCACCAGAAGATGCAGAGTGTAGTATGAGCACCAAATGTGAAGCAAATGGTACCCAGTAGGTATCATAGGCCAACTGGGCACATATAAGATAAAAGAGCAGTAAAAAGCAGAGTAGAAGCAAATAGTCACCGAAAGCAATGAAGAAGTACACAGAAGCTAGCATAGAAGGAAGACAACAGAAAATAACATACATGGCTAGCTAATAGAATATATATATTACAGGCACATGTAAAACTAAGAAAAGATGCACCTGGGATCCTTGAAATAATAATATATATAAGAAGTTTAAGAAAGATGGGCGGTATACCAGTAACCTCAGGTAAAAAAGGTAAGGAGGAAACAGAGAAATAATAGCATGCTCAAACAAAAGAATGAGAACTAAGTAAAGATACAATTAATACTTTCAGTAGAAAAATCGTAGTAAGAAATCAACATAAGAAATAATAATAACTCTACTAAGCAATAATAAGCCTACCTACAGTCCCAACAGGCGCCCATACACCCGAGGAACACAAACAAGTGAAGACAAATCCTCCGGCATCCCATACTATCAGAGCGTACACTCAGCAAACAACAAACAAGGGTGGAACCTTACACAAATGAATGGTATGATGCATGATTATATGTGGGTGGAACAGTAACTCTGTATGTACCCCCCCCCCTCCCCCATTGGCACCTAAAGGTCCTAGCAGGTAGGTTCCATGGAAGGACAATGCCCCTATACTTCAACTCCACTATATACCCCTCCTCCGGCATACGCATCCCAAAGCCCCTGGTCTGGATTGGCAAGATACATGGAGGTCCTCAACCATATACTAAATATCTAATATGCATGACCAGACTCTGTCCAGGTCTAGAACAGTGTAACAAGTCTCAAAACCCCACCAAGGGTGCCCGGTCATGGCCGGGTCTAAAACAGTGAAATAAAACCGCTTTGATGCTCATCTTGACTGAGTCTAATATCATCTCAAATCAATAAGAAACACATCTAGCACTATGGCCCTGCCAAGTCTAGTAGTAGTAGGAAAACTGCGATAAAAACCATATTTTAACTCTTTTACCCTATGAAGATCCACAAAGTCAAGTCCAAATCAATTTAAAGTCACTTTAACCAAAAATGGCCACCAGGGCAATGCAAAGTTTAGAAAACCAATAAAAGTAGGCCTGAAGCCCAAACTATAGTAAAATATGTGAAAAAATCCCTTTTTATGCATTAAAATGGCATGATTAATTACATATAGCAGCCCAATGGCTCACAACCAACCTATCATCCCTGCACAGGCTCCAATCACTCTATAACACAGATAGCCAGCCTAAAATTGCGATAGCAATGTCCGGGACTCACGGACGCCCCCAAATAACCCACCATCTATGGTCTAGAGTCAATACAAGGCCACACAGGACCACAAGGGTGATCATATCATTATACAGGAATACTACAAACAACAGAGGAAAGAAAATGAGGCAGACATGAAAAAGCGGTCAAGTTTTGTGGTACCGAGCTAATAAACCCAACCCAAGGATGCCAGTTAGTACAATTTTATCCTATATATGTAATGTCTAGAGAAGATAGACTGTAACCTACCTATCATCCGATAAGAATCTGCTGGAACGACGATGTCCTAGTCCGAACCGCTCCAAGAAATCCCGAATGAAAATCACACTATCAAGAACATAAACTATAAGTTAAAATAAGACTAATGATACCTATATTGCTATAAATATAGTCGAGTCAAATTTTTGTGTCACCGGCAAGTCCGTGGGCCCCGCAACTCAAAATCAAAAATGGAAACAAGCACGATGACCACCACAATACTAAGAACATATGCTCCAAATTTGAGCAAATTTTGGCCAAGTGAAGGGCACAAAACTGCCCATCCAAGTCTCGAATTGAAGATGGAAACTTTAAGAATAAACTGGAGAATTGAGCAAGAATACTTACCACAACGGGAAAAATTCTCCAAAAGAGTGAATTTCATGGACCCATGAAAATGCACTCACCAATGGTTTCACGCCCCGAAGTTACCCTGTGGATGTAACACAAGACTCGGGACAACTAGGATCCCAAGCTAACCCTTGGTCATAGCATTCTCAAGCAACATAAGGGAAAGCATAGCGGAAGCATCATAAGGAAATCCAAAATGGGAAGTATAATCATAGATAGAGTACTAAATAGGGAATGCAACCCAAAGATCATCCGATAACATCATGTCTGAAAGCCTCTAAAACTAGCATAATGAGTTGATGGGACAATACCCCAACTAACTCGACAATCTTAAAAGAAAAGGGAAAATAAGAGCTAGAGTAAAGTCTAGTCCTCGAACCATGAGGACTCACCAAAGCTGACTGAGAGTGACCAGGAATCCAAGCCATATATCTGTGAAGGGACACCTTAATCTGAATCATCAAAGGAGGCAATGCAATATGCGTTAGTACTATGGAATGTACTAAGTATGCGGGCAATGCATGAACATGAAGAAGACATGCTAAGTATACTTTAACAACTGAAATCATGTTTAAAAACGTACTTGGACATAATCCAGACGTAATAGGGTATCATGAGAAAATATCATAATGAAAAGCTAAATCATGAGGCAAGATCCTATTTCAAAATAGGAGCTCATAAGAAAGTTCATAAAGCTTGGAAAACTTGAAAACATACATAAGGGAGTTTCTTATAACCGACATGAGACCATGTGAGCTACATGGAATCTAACTATATAACCCTAGTTAGAAAAGATGACTTTGAACCTTGCCAGAGAACAAGTCACCATACCCAACTATATAACCCTAGTTGGCAAAGCTGTCCTATGCCCCGCTAAGGCAAGGACACCATACATAAAGACGTGGATCCACTCTGATAAGCCTTGAAGGCATATATCAGATCATATCATAACCTACGCTGGCAACATAGTTTCTGGGACTAAGGGTACTCTCACCCCGTCCAACTCGGTGCTAAATACTACTCCCAAAACATGCACATATAGATCATAATTTCGTACGTCATACTCTCATGCCAAATCTTATTCATAAAGCATGAAAAAACATCGGGTATCGTGAAACTTTCATATCATAGTTCATAAATCTTAGCATAGCCATAATTCAAAACATGCTTTTCTTTCTAAATTCATACTTGAAGAATTAGGCATGCAATTTCATAAATACATAAAGGCCATGATATCTAATCATGCCAAGTTTCTCTTGAAAACATGGAATTTCATAGTTTCATGCAAGAAATCAACTTTCATGCTTGGGATTTTTAAACCAATAAGAGAATCATAATCAAATCATGAATAATCAATAGGAAACCGTGAATTTAAACATAGAAACTGATTTCATAAACTTTTCCCAAATTTAGATCAAAATCCTAATTTCCTAAGTTCATAATTCAACATAAGGATTGGGGATTTTGGGCATAAAGGTGAGAGGAACTCATGGTTGAAGACCCACATACCTTAGAAGAAGATAACCCACTTCAATGGAAAAGACTTAGTAGGCTTGACTTGGAGCTTGGAGACTTGAAGATTCAGAGGAACTTTTCCCTTTTGGGTGAAGAATGAGGAACTTAAGAGAGACTTAGGATAATATGGGTAAAAACCCTACTAGAAATAGTCAAAACAACTTCACTTAGTAGTTAAAAGGGTGGGGAATGACTAAAATACCCCTGGGACTTAAATAAGAAAAGATGGTAAATGGTCGGTCTCAGGGACCACGGGTTGGTCGACGGTCCATCGTCCAAGAGGACTGACCGTCAAAGGGTCCATAGTTTGACTGGAGGAGTCTGTAAGCTTTTGCATCTCAGGGACTACGGGTGAAACAATGACTCGTCATCCAGAAGATGGGCCATCCTATAACTCGTTATTTCTGGGACCTGAAGGGGAGGTTTCTGAACTTTGAACGACAAGTCTCAGTCTAGGGTGGGATGATGGTCCGTTGTCCAGAAGGACGGACCGTGCTTCGACTCGTCTTCTCTGGGACTCTTTTCTGGTGTTTCTGAAACTTGGACGATGAGTGCACAAGATGAACTGTGGTTCCAAACCACGAACCGTCAACTGACTCGTCGTCTCTGGGAACTTGAAATTTTTCTATGATTTTAACTTAGACAGCTGAATAGGTTTATGGGGTGTTACAAATAGACAGATTCTACAAAGAAATTCTCAAGCTTTAGGAACCATCAACAATGGAGGTTGAAACAATAGAGAAGACTCAAATTTTTAAGAAGATGAACTTACTCAACGTCAAGGAAATGAGATTTCCTGACCATTAAGAGGGATTCCCAAGACTAGAAACTGTTGGGAGAAATTTGGGAGACAGTATTTCAAGTTTAGAGGTGGAAAAATAAAGGAATAAAAGATGGAAAATCGAAGGAGGGAGAATATATAGCTGTTGGTCGCTGGTCAGCGCCATTAGCGCTAAACCGAGGCGCCATCGCGCTAGAAGGGCGCTATCGCGGTGGCGGGCTGCAAACTCTGAGGCGCGATCATGCTGAGGCAATATTCTAAAACTCTATGGGGCATTCCGGGCACAGTGGAAACCCGATATTAAAAAAACCAATAATGTTAATAGGGTGGAAACGACGTTTCGGACTCAACAAAATTGATGAAACTTCTATACGAGGTCATTCTAGAGATATGTTAACCCAAGTCAACACTAACTAAAACCAACCAACTATCCAAAATGAGCCTGGCTCCCTCGAGACCTGAACCAATCACCAACCTTACCCAAATTCATCATTTTGAAGATAATGGAATTGTCAGATTTCAAATCTAATGCCCCGATCATCAAAAGCTGACCAAGGTTACACTTTCAACTCCAAATGGCCTGAAAACAGAAAAAGCCACACAAACCTACACCAGAAGTTCTTAGACCTAGACTAAAGGTCCAACTAGACCAAACTCAACATTTCAGAGCTAACGCAACTGTTAGAATGTGATTCTGAGTACGTTAGCTAAGAATGTTGACTAAAGTCAATGAACTCCTAAGTTCAAGCTCTAAAATAGGGAAAATGCCATAACGACCAAATGAACAGCCAGAGCACCAAACCATCGATCTTAGCAAGACATAAATGACTTGGGGCTGCTACAGGAAGGTTCTAATAGTACGAAGAAGGCGTAAACTTGAAAATGACCAGAAGGGTCATTACATCATCCACTACTAAAACGGACTTTCATCCTCGAAAGTCAAGAAGAAGGAGGTACCTAAAGGCTCAAATAGCTATAGATACTGGGCCCACATATCTCTCTCGATCTTCTAGGTAGCCTCCTCGACCGGACGGTGCCTCCACTAAACCTTCACAATCGGAATATCCCTGGATCTCAACCTCCTAACATCTCTGGCCACAATAGCTACCAACTCCTCAACAAAAGCCAACCTCTCATCTAACTGAACTGAGTCCCATCACAACACATGAGACTCATCTAGGACATACCATCTCAATATCAAAACATGAAACACAGGATGCATAGCTGAAAACATTAGAGGCAAAGCTAACTGGTAGGCAACACTACCAATCCTCTAAAGAATCTCAAATGACCCGATGTACCTGGGGCTAATCTTGCCCCGCCAGCCAAATCTAATCACGCCCTTCATAGGAGACATATGAAGGAATACCAAATGACTAACACTGAACTCCAAAGCACAAAGTCTACGATCAGCATAGCTCTTCTGCCTACTCTGAGCAGCTCAAAATCTATCCTAAATCACTCAGACTCGATCTAAGGAATCTTAAAGCAAATCTGTACTCTGTCACTTAGACTCCAACCCATTAAACAAACCAACCGGTGATCTATAATGCCTACCATATAATGCCTCAAAAGGTGCTATGCTAATGCTATAATAAAAACTATTATTACACGCAAACTCAGCCAAAAGCACAAACTGATCCCAAGATTCTCCAAAATCAAGTACACAGGCCCGAAGCATGTCCTCCAGGATATGAATAGTCCTCTTGGACTAGCCATCCATCTGAGGATGGAATACAGTATTAAGCTGAACCTCTGTACCCAAATCTTGTTGAATAGCTCTCAGAAACTGAGATGTGAACTAAGTGTTGCCGTCTAAAATGATATAAGTTGGGACCCCATGCAACTGAACAACCTCTCTAATGTAAATCTGAGCTAACCTCTCTGCACTATAAGTAGTTTGAACTGGCAGGAAGTGCGCTAACTTAGTTAGCCGGTCCATAATTACCCAAATAGAATTGAAACCCCTCGAAGTACGAGGCAACCCAACTATGAAATCCATAGTAATCCATTCCCACTTCCACTCAGGAATGGGAAGTCGCTACATCAATCCACCAAGTCTCATGTGCTCAAACTTTACCTACTCATAGTTCAAGCAGCAAGATACAAACTCTGCTATGTCCCGATTCATACCATTTAACTAGTAAAGCTGCCTGATGAACGCTCAAATTGTGCTCTCCAAGTAGGAGGCCACGACGATTGTGCAACAAAACAAGATTTATAAACCCAACTAGTGTCGAGGTCGTACCCAAGGGACTTGGGGTAGATATATATCAATTATAATGGATTGAGTTCAAGGTGAGAGTAATTGCTCAAAACAACAAGTAAAAGGATGGGGGAATTTGATATATTGTCACTACAATTACAATTCAATTTAAAAAGCAATAAAACTAAAGCGGGTGTATCAAGTTGACTAGACAACTAGGGCTGTATATCCGATGAGGCTTTGGTTATGGGATAGGGTGATTATCAATTCATACCTATTCTGACTTAATGAAATGAATAGCATTGGTCATGGGTAAGATTTGCTTATCTCTCGATCAATAATCTTATATCTGATGATCTCGGTTAGAGCATCATTGGTTTGATCAATAATAAACCAATCTAGATTGGGGAGGTCATACTATATCTAGCTTAGACCCTTAAATGGGAGAATCCAATGATAAGAGCTATCTCTGGCCTCAAATATGAGTGGAATCCCAAGTTCCCACTAGTAATTTCACATCCGAAACTATGAAATCCTTTCTCAAGCAATCACATATCAAGCAATGTAAATTAATTTATTCAACCACCAATTTTAGGATTAAAACTTGGTGAAATTACTAGACCCATGGCAATTAAGCTATTATAAGAAAGAATAGATAACACCCACACCCATTTCTTAAGCACCCATCATTAATACACCCCTAGACAAGAGAATTTAGCCACATATATTAAGAGAGAAAGAGATATCAGCTGGGCAATTCAAAATCCCTTCAATTAGAGTTGAATCTCAAGTTCTAGCTTCAATTTGAGTACACAAGTGTTAATCAAGAGAATTGGATTAAAACCCTCTTCTCAATGGAGGTGAAGAACTTGGTCTCTAAGCGAAAAACTCTTCAAAATTTTTAGATTGATAAAAGTTATTTACAATTATGCCTAAATAGGCCTTTTATAGTTTCCCAAAACATCACTAAAATTTGGACAAAAATGTCCTTCGGGCGGTGTGCGGAGCGACGTGCAGTTCGCACATTGCGATGTGCACGTCGCACACTGCCTCCGGTTGAACCAGTGACTTCAGCTAGAATTGGGAGCTCCGTGCGAAAGGGGTACGGTTCGCACCTCAAGATGTGCGCATCGCACATCGATCGCACCTCGTGACAAACTCTTTAGTGACTTTATGATCTTGTGTGGAGGAGGTGCGAACCTGTGTGTGTTGCATGGCTACCGCATCTTTGGTCAGAATCTTCAGCCTTTCCAAACACTTCATAATTCACTCCATTTGAGCTCTTTTTGGGTCCATTTCCTTGTTTATCATAATCTATCAAAAGTACCTACGTAGACATCAATAAAGGCCATAAGAACCTCTAAATATATTCAAAATATAGCAATAATTCATGGATATAGGCTCAATAAGTTGGTAGATTACCGACTTAGCAAACCCCCAAACTTGAACTATTACTTGTCCTCAAGCAAGATACTTACAAGACAAGGAATGAATTATGCTCTAGGCTCAATCAAGGCACAAAAGACTACTCTACACTAAAATTTAAGAAAAAAGAATAAACAAAAGACTCAATCAATCGACTCAACTACTATGCTCATCTCAAATTGGACCGCAACAAATTCAAGTCAATTTATCAATTCAAAACCTTTTGCCAAAGGACATCATTTCTCATTCAAAATCAAGGGAATTTTGTCATTTAAAACAAGACATTTAAGCTTCTCAAGTCATTGGAATGGACCGTCAAGGTTTGCCTCAAGATTCGCCACACAACTTGTCTCATTTATTCCCCTCAATTGAAATAGAGACTCTATTTTTCAATTCGAGTGCATGATGCCACTCACCACAAGAGATAATCCCACTCACAATCATTAAATTCACAAAACACAGGATTATAGGAGAACCAAGAAGACTCTCACTCTCTCAAGGAAGTTCAAGTGCATACGCGTCAAACCATAGGCTTGCCCTTTATGTATATCGCCACTAATGTAGGGTAGCCAAGCTCGGAATCACCAAGGACTTGCGGGATACGATGTTGGCTAGGGTTAAGGTTAGGATATCATTTGGATCAAATGATTGCACCTCCCTAATGCTCTTTGTTCTCATTTCGAACACCGCTCACATTTTCAAATTTTAACTTCACCTTATTACTCTCTCACACAACCCAAGATTTCTCCTTTTAACTCATGATCATTAAAACTCCTTATACCACCTTCACTTGGTAGAACCTCTTTTTGATTTTCAATTTGCTCATTGGATTGATCTTTTGGAGAAATTTTCAATTCGAAATTAAGGTGCTACCTTGCACTTGAAGTGCACTTCTTTTCTTCTCCTCATTTGATCACATGCACCCCCAAACTTAGGCATTTGCCTATGTTGTATTTCGTTTCCCCCCAAACTTAGGCTTTTAACCTACATTTCATTTTTTAAGAAATTAGGAAGGATGGGTGCCAAAATAGAGGTTCTAAAAAGGGAAAGGTATTACAAGGTGCCAAAGAATTGTCATAAGCTCAAAAGGGGTTTGTTAGGATTTAATATCATGGGAAATCATTTGGGTGAAGTGGCTGTCAAAAAGGGCCTACGTTCATCTTTCAAGCTCGATCAAACCTAGAATTTCGCCTTGAATCATATTTAGGGCAATTTCTAGATGACACGTATGCACAAGAATCAAGGTAAAGCCTCACCGCACAAGGCATCATGCCACAAGACCACTTTCATTAGTCGCCCAATCAATTGGGGCAAATGATTTTTGACAAGCTATTCTGAGTTCATTACACACTCGTCTGTGAGTCAATCAAGCCAAAGCGAGAGTGTGCAATCCATGACAAGAGAATGCTTTTCCTCAAAAATTCATTTCCCTTCTTCCTTTTATTTTCAAAATAATTTGCCACGAGAAATTTTTCAGTTGGCCCATTTTGAGACAAGCAACTCGGACTCAATTCTAAAATAAAACTCGGCATTTTCCCTTAAGAAAGTCGCCTCTCAATCTATCATAAGGAAACGCCAACCCGGTTAGACACAGAAAAACAACAGAAAATAAATAAAACTCTTGCTCCTTGGGAAAGAACCGTGGTATGAAGAAAACCCTCGGAGTTTATTTTTAAAATACTATTTACAAGGAGATATCTGAATTGCACGCTCATGATTAATTCAAAACCAAGCCTTGGTGTAGGCCTTTAGGGCATTTGCAAATCAAGGGTAGTAAGACATTGGAGCATGCCAGACTAACCCGGCAACACAATCTCAATCAATAAAAATCAGGCCCTGCAAGGGCACAAATAAGCTCAAGGTAAAACAAAACATCAAACAAAACATAATCTAAAGGCCAGGCAAGGGCAATGTCAACACAACAAGCATCACAATATTAATAGTTACAAGCTCCGCCAAACTTAAAGTAAGCATATACCCGATGCATAAAAACAAATGTGAATGAGTGCCACAAACTCCCTAAATAGGCTAATGATGATGATGGCGCCTCCTTGAGTAGAACCGATGTGGTGGTCTAGGAGGTTGAGAGGTCGGTGGAGTGGGTAGTGTCGGTGGAGGTATATAGGCATGCGCAGGATCAATCTAAAAACTGGCCAATAGTGGTATCATAGGATCCATCGGCAGCTTAAAGGGGCCAAATGGGTCATCCACATACCATCTGTTCTCCACTGTCATCAACTCATGATAAGATGGTCCCCTGCCCCAGCGAGGCCTAGGTGGAGTCCTCCAGCCTAGCAGAGGTGAGTCGGGAGGATCTGGGTATCGCTTGGATGATGATGGATCACGCACTGCTTCAATTTCGGATGTACATTCATTGTCAGAATGAGTCCACCCCGTGCACCAATCATCATGAGGGCTAGCAGCCCTTAAGGGTGGTGAGGAGTTTGGGGCTGGCATATTAAGATCCCAATTTGATTCAACACGCGGGACCACTTGCTTGAGTTCGTCGACCTCCACTTCTATAGTGTCTATTCTAGCACAAAGATTTTTCACTCTTGACACTATTGGTTTCAAAACCGACTTGATGGCGATTTGAAGCATGGTTGGAATGTATTTGGCCAATTTTTGTAGCATCTCCTTATTCTTGTTAGTAAGTTGAAGCAGTTGTGGCAAATTACCTGAGGAGGAGGTGGTAGCTTGAGATGCCCCTCGGAGTGCCTTGAGACATGGGTGTGGTAGTATGTGAAGGTGGATCGAGATGCTTTCTTTTGACATGAGGGGCATATTTATTCTTTTTTGTGTCCAAGAAAACCATCCCCTTTGCTTGGCTGGACTTGTATAACCCTTGAAACAAAGGACACCCGGTTTGGACACATATAAGGGTTATAAGCACAGGGAAAGCCATGGATGTGGAGTCATGTCACACTTTACTCTTGAGGTGTTCGACAATGATCTCACCTTCATTCAAATGGATCCCTCTCATGATGCATGCAAGGAGAATAGCCATCTCTATGGTTACTTTAGTGGTGTGGCTAGTTGGGATGAGTCTGGTGCTCACAAAGTCAAGCCACACACGTGCTTCAAATTTAAGATCTGAGCGATGGATTTGTCCCTTCGAGGTGGCCCAAAATGGGTTTTCTTCAGCAATTACAATAGTAACCCACTCATATGCCTCATTCTTTCGGGCCACACATTCAAAGTACTTTGATTTGGGGATTGGTTCATCATCCCAAATGGCAGAGTGAATGGCTTCAGGGGTAATGTTCACCTCTTTACCTCGTACCAATACTGACTTGAGGTATGACAACTTGCTTAGCAGGACTTTGTGATTTAGCTCGTCGAGGCGAACTCGGTAGGAGGCATAGAATTCCCACACCAACTCAGGAAAGTATAGGCCTGGTGTATTGGCCAAGTGTTCCCAAGCTCTTATACGAAATTGCTTTGGCATATTTGGGAATTCCTCTTGGAATTCTTCAACATTGAATCCCTTTTCCGCAAAGAATGGGCAATTTCAGAAATTAAGATAGTAGGCTTACATTCCCCTAAGCCCAAAGCTGACTCCTGACTCAATGAGCTCAGCCTCTTGCATAAGAACACCTGCATTTGGAGTGTTCTTCACAACACGACTCTTTTGATGGTGCATGTTGGAAGACATATTCCTGTAGATGGGCGTTAGCAATATGCACTATGACTATATTGATGTGCCGGCATTCTACGGCATATTTGACTCCTTTAACTAAGAATAATCGTGAGTTTTCAAGCAACCATTATTGTTTTTGATGGTTTTTATGTTGCATTTGCAGGAAAAGGAAACAAAGATAGGAAAGGAAGAAGGAGGCTAAAAATGACCCCACTGGATAAGGGTGACGATTGGAGTGATGAACTGTCACACCTGTGACTGGCTGTCACACAAGCCGTCAAGTTGAGGCAGTGGAACGACACACACTGGTTAAGGGTGACAGTTTAGCTGAAGAGTCATCACAGCCTTGACTAACCATCACAACAACCATCAAGATGAAGCAGAACAAAGGAGCTCACTGTTTAGCCATGACGACTCCATTTTCACATAAAACACACTCACCAAATGCGTTTTACCCTATATACCTGTAAGTCGTCACCTGCTCAATGACTTACCTGAAAAATTGGCTGGGCAGTGTCTTCAGCTCACTGTTTAGTTGTGACGGCTCAAGTGATGAGTCGTCACAAACTTGACGGTCCGTCAAGCGACCCGTCAACTTGAAGCGAGACTCTGAAATTCTATTTTTGGACCTTATTTCCTGGACTACTATAAATACCCAGTGTTAGGGTTATTTTATTTATTCATTACCCGATATTTCTAGACACTATCTGGATGAGTTTTTTAGAGGAAAAATAGGACATACAGGTTTTCTTCTTCTTCTTCGATTACTCTTGGGATTTTTGGCCTCTTATTCTTGGATAATTGAAGTAACTTTCATACTATTTGTAAGAATATTTTTCTTATTATGAATATGATTGTCTTCTCTTTCTCTAATAGCATGAGTAGCTAATTTCCCACAACTAGGGTTGTGGGAGCCATGGCATAGCAATGACCTAGGATTCGGGTGATATTGGGTTTAATATATATTGCATAATACGTTGTTAATCTTATGTTTTTATCGTTTTCTAATGGTTGCAAACATTAGAACAAGTCTAGGTTTGATTTGCTTTAACAAAGGAATTAAAACTCAGAAAATTAGATTAACAATAAGGATTCTGGACTACTAACTCTCGTCTAATGGTTAACGCTCTATCGAGGTTAACCCACTTGGGGTATAAATTGAGTTTTGTATTGTATCTTTTTAAGTTTGAGAGAATTGAAAAGAAAAGCGTCTATTTGGTTGAGAAACGTTTAGACGTAGGAATGAATTCAATTACTTTGTGTTATGCATATGAAAAGAACTCGATTGAACTCTAGCCCTAGCTTGTTGATTGATCCATGGTGAACACTTCCCTAGTTCACCTCTTCTACTGATTATTACTCGTTGAAACTCGTAAATTATTATTTGCATTTTTCAAATATTGATCACTATAAACCCCCAATTTTTCGAAAACTATCGATTATTAGTCAACTAAGTTACTAACGACTTAATTAGCACCTTATTCCCTATGGGATCAACCCAACCTTGGTTGATTTCTATATTTAACACCGACCGCTTACGCTTCTTAATTGAGGTATAACTTGGGCGTATCAAATTTTGGTGTCGTTGCCAGGGAATATGGTTGTTCATTAAGTCCAGTGTGTTTATTTGACTCTTAGTCATACTTTCCTGCTTTTACTTTTATTTGTTGTTTTTGATTGTTACAGGGTACAGAGTTGTGCATGCCAAGTACCCGACACTCGGGTGAACCAATATTACCCTACGACCCCAAGCTTGCTAGAATTTTAAGGCTGAATATGAATGCACAACAACGGGAAGCATCAAGGTTTCAACAACTTACTTCTGATCAAAAGAATTTGAACAATGCTAACATTGAAGATTTTGTTGTGGATGATGATAAGGACTGCTCCATCTTTGGAGACCCTGACGGTCTCCAACATCGTACCAGACTCTAAGACCTAAGGGCTTCACATGTATTCCTTGTTCTCACAGTTTTAGGTATCACATGTATGCATTGGAGATAATGCATGAGTCTAAGTTGAGGGTGTTGGGATACCTGTGAGTCCGTCACCACCAAGGGTTTTTGTTGCTGTATTTCTTTTCCCTCGGTGTGCTATCTCGTAGACCTAGCATGTTTAGGATGTCATTTAAATTTTGTTTGTGTTTTGTTGTGGTGTCTATAGAAAGCATGGCTTTTTGCAAGTTGAACTAAAAGGAGTCCCTTCCAAAAAATGTTGAATTTGTAGTTATGTTTGAACTGGTTAACTGTTCTGGATCCTTGAATATCATTGTGTGGTTGTGATTGTAATAATTGTGCTTAAGCCGAGATTTTGTTTTGATAGTTGGTAGTGGTATGGTTTCTTGGTGCCAAGTGTGTGTGAGCTTATTGTTATAAACTCTTACTCTGTGCATGCATCTAGAACTTGCCCGGCCTATTTTGTTAAGTTTGAAGTTGGTTGCTTAGGAAAGGATCACAGGCCCTTTTTGTGTGCAGTCCACTTAGCCTAAATGACCGTCCAAATGCAAATAATCCCTTTGATCCCTGTTTGAGCCATAATTGACCCTATTCTTTCAATAACCTGTACCATTTCTTTTTAACTTTGAATCCCTATTTTGGCCCTGGTCCTTCCTTGGACATCGTGCACCTCAACTCAGGCAATCAACCTAAGTAGAGGGTGGATACTATAGAGGTAAATGATAAGAAAAATAGGATGGATAAGATTGGTTGTGGATAGAATGAAAATTTTGGGTGTGTGCCTAAGAAAAGAAAGAAAAAGAAACAAAAAAGAGATGAAAAAGAATTGTCAAAATAAAGAGGCCGCACCTGTAGCTAGAAAGAAGGGAATAAAAAGGTGAATAAGGATGGACGAAGTAAAGTTAAGTGGAAATAGTAGGTCGGTGATTCCAAGGAGGGCTTAGTAACTAACCCCTAAATATATCCTACCTGCACCCGAAGCCTCATTACAAGCCAAAACAAGTCCTGTAGTGATCCTGAGCGTCTCTCTGAAAAACTGAAATAGAATAGCAAGGGCAAGCTTCTGGCATCGCATGCCCATTGTTTGAAATCGTTTGTGAGTGGGAGCGCCTTACCTAGTCCCAAATCTTGTGTGTAGGACTTCTTTGTGGTGAGGGCACCGGGATTTCTGTATTATCTACTGACTTTTGGGATAGTTGTTGTGTGTGTATGTAGAATATTCTATCATATCGGAATGACATGTTTGGATTCTTACAAGTTAGATTTTCATACATTTGTGTGTTACCGGGGGGGCTTGATTTAAATTGAATAAAATGTTGAATGGCCATGATTTTCTAGAGATATATTTTTTTATTCATAGTTGGGTCGTCATATTGTTTTTGTTATCATGTTGCTTGAGGACAAGCGAACATTCTAAGTTGAGGGTGTTGATGTGCCGACATTCTACGACACATTTGAATCCTTTAACTAAGAATAATCGTGAGTTTTCAAGCAACCATTGTAGTTTTTGATGGTTTTTATGTTGGATTTGTAGGAAAAAGGAAACAAAGATAGAAAAGGAAGAAGGAGGCTAAAAAACACCCCACTGGATAAGGGTGACAGTTGGTGTGACGAACCGTCACACCTGTGACTGGCCGTCACACAAGCCATCAATTTGAGGCAGTGGAACGTAACATACTGGTTAAGGGTGACGGTTCAGCTGACGGGTCATCACAGCCTTGACGAACCATCACAACAACCGTCAAGATGAAGAATAATAAAGGAACTCATTGTTTAGCCATGACGACTCCATTTGCACATAAAATGCACTCAGCAAATGCGTTTTACCCTATATACCTGTAAGTCGTCACCTGCTCGATGACTTACCTGAAAATTTGGCTGGGCAGTGTCTTCAGCTCACTATTTAGTTATGATGGCTTAAGTGACAAGTCATCACAAGCTTGACTGTCCGTCAAGCAACTCGTAAACTTGAAGCGGGACTCCAAAATTCTATTGTTGGACCTTATTTCCTGGACTACTATACATACCCAGTGTTAGGGTTATTTTATTTATTCATTACCCACTATTTCTAGACACTATTTGGATGATTTTTGGAGAGGAAAAATACGACATACAGGTTTTCTTCTTCTTCTTCGATTACTCTTGGGATTTTTGGCTTCTTGTTCTTGGATAATTGAAGTAACTTTCATACTATTTGTAAGAATCTTTTTCTTATTATGAATATGATTGTCTTCTCTTTCTCTGATAGCATGTGTAGGTAATTTCCCACAACTAGGGTTGTGGGAGCCATGGCATAGCAATGATCTAGGATTCTGGTGATATTGGGTTCAATATATATTGCATAATACGTTGTTAATCTTATGTTTTTATCGCTTTCTAATGGTTGCAAACATTAGAACAAGTCTAGGTTTGATTTTCTTGAACAAAGGAATTAAAACCCGAAAAATTAGATTAACAACAAGGATTCTGGACTACTAACTCCCGTCTAATGGTTGACGCTCTAGTGAGGTTAACCCACTTGGGGTATAAATTGTGTTTTGTATTGTATCTTTTCAAGTTCGATAGAATTGAAAAGAAAAGAGTCTATTTGGTTGAGAAACATTTAGACGTAGGAATGAATTCAATTACTTCGTGTTATGCATATGAAAAGAACCCGATTGAACTCTAGCCCGAGGTTGTTGATTGAGCCATGGTGAACACTTCCCTAGTTTACCTCTTCTACTGATTATTACTCGTTGAAACTCATAAATTATTATTTGCATTGATCAAATGTTGATCACTATAACCCCCCCCCTTTCGAAAACTATCGATTATTAGTCAACTAAGTTGCAATGACTTAATTAGCACCTTATTCCCTGTGGGATCGACCCCAACCTTGGCTGGGTTCTATATTTGACACCGACCGCTTACGCTTCTTAATTGAGGTGTAATTTGGGCGTATCATATATACACAACTAAAAGAAGTTAGGAATTCAGTGAAGTGGAAAACAAATGAGAGAGATGGTGCTCGTGCGAAACACATGCGTATCGCACTTTAGGATGTGCGCGTCACATGTGCTATCACACGAGCTAACAGATTCCTTCAGGTGGTTTCCATTTATGGTGCGAAGCTGGTGCAATTCGCACCATCAATAGTGCATGTCGCACCAAGCTTCGCCCCTCAAAACAGTGAGTAATTCTCTATTTTCAATAAGATTAAACACCATATGCAACCCGCACATCAAGATCTATGTATCGCATGCGAAATGCACAAAGGTATACTCAAAGTTTTTGATGCCTTGTTTTCTTGTGATTTCCGCATGTGATCCATAGAGCAAGATGTGCTTATGCACTGACCACTATTCAATCAAACCAATCAACCATAAACCAAAGGAAGTAAGGGATCCCATGACCATAAATTCTGGGTACTCAGACTTCCTCGGATAATCATTTACATAATAACAAGCAAGAAGGGAACTCAACGACTTCCCTTAAGATGGACGTTACCCGTCTATCATCAGGAACATCAAGCCCTCACTTGCACAACAAATATCAACAATTCTAGCAACCATTAACTCCCTCCCTGCACAAGATCATATACCCCAAATACAATGCTAACAATAATCATCGGTATACGGTCAGCAAAACTTAGCCTCAAGAGTCAACTTTTAATCAAAACCTCATGACGAATGATGATTAGCCCTTAAGAATGATGTCACCCAATCTATCATTGGGCCAATTCATTCGTTCATCAAGTGGGTTACTCAGACTTAACCCCAACACATATTTCAAGGCCAAAAATCACTACCAATCAATATGCATCAATACAATTTGAGTTCTACTAAGTTGGAAACAAGAAAAATCATCAATGTAACTCAAAATTGGGGACCCAAAATTTTTGGATCTCACTCAAAACCAACATGGTAATTTTATTTAGCATGCTTCACAATATGAGTTCCCAACCTTCATAAAAACAAGTATTTAACGTTGGGAAACTTACCACAAGTGAAGATTACAAAGAGAGAAAGTGAAAATTGAAGCTTTTTGTTCTTCAACAATGGTGACCCACGAAACCCAACCGGAGAGTGACGGCGGCGATGGTGGTGAAGTGGTGGAAATGGTTGGGTGAAAGAAGGAGAAGATTTTTGGGGAAATTTGAGGGAATTTAGAGAAGAATTTGGGAGAGAATCTTGAGAGTTTGCAAGAAAAAATGGTGGAAGTAGGAGAAGAGAACTGGTTTGAAAAGAAAAAGAAGAAGAAAAGTTGGCCGGGTCATCTCCGGATTGGGTCAATCAATGGGTTAAGTCAATTAAAGTTCAAACTTACTGCTAGTCCAGTGCGATATGCGATTCACACCTGACAATGTGCGGACCGCATGTCATATCGCACATGCCCCTTTTTCTCCCCTGGGTTTTCCCAGGCATCTGTTTCATAATGCAACAGAGGTGCGACACGCACCTAGGCTCGTGCGGTCTGCACGGCCTAGCGCATATCCCCTCAAAATGGTCAAATTCCTCTAGGCAGTCTATTTTGGCATGCGGTGCACTGTGCGACATGCATAATTGCTTGTAAGGTTTGCACAATCCGCCACACAACCCCTTTTTGCCCTGTTTTTCCCTTGTTCCATTTTCCACTTCATGAATTTCCTACAAATTACTAAAGATAACAACGGGTGAAGAAATTTAAAGGAAAGACACTTGGATTGCCTCCCAAGAAGCTCTTGATTTTACGTTGCGGCTGGACGATAGTACCTCAACTTCAATTGTTAGCATGCCAATCGATTTGGCGTGACCCCCTCCAAGGAAAGAAAATTGCTTCATCGAGATCTTAGAGATGTTGTCGTGCTTCCGTTGTGGCAATGAATTACATACGGGCGTCTTGTCTTCTTCACATTCTCCACAAGCATTGTCCCACTTCCCTTCAAATTCTATCACCGATATTACTCTCAAATCATTCGGAGGTTTCGTGGGTTGGCAAACATTGAACGTCACTATCTCATCCCCCACTAGGAATTTGAGTTCACTGAGTTCTACATCAATAAGGGCCCTCCCCATGGCCAATAATGGTCATCCCATAATAATGGGAACCTTCACATCTACCTCACAATCCAAGATGACAAAGTCCATAGACAGAATTAGTTTGTCCACCTTTACTAATAGATCAAACAAGATTCCTACAAGGTGCTTAATAAACCTATCTGCCATGAGTAGATGCATAGATGTGGGTTTGGGGATACCTAATCCTAGCTTCTTGAAAATCACAAGGGGCATCAAGTTGATACTTTCCCCCAAGTCGCACAAGGCCTTTCGGAATACAAACAATCCAATTGTACATGGTATGGTGAATGCACCCGGGTCTTCTCTCTTCATTGCCACATTGCTAGTCATTATTGCACTACAACTATGTGACATCTCAATCATGCCCATGTCAACCACCTTCTTCTTTTTAAGTAGTTCCTTCATAAATTTGGAGTATCCTGGTATCTATATTAGAGCTTCGACCAAAGTAATGTTTATGGACAGCTTGCTGAACATGTCAACAAACTTGCTAGATTTTTGTTCTTCCTTCTTCTTCTTTAGCTGATGAGGGTACGAAGGAGGTCCTTTGGGAGTTGTGGTAGGTATGCTTTGCACAGGAGAGGGGTTTACCTTATCATCGATTGTTACTTGGGGAGAGGGCTCTACCTCCTCTTTATCTTTGTTACTTCCAGCACTTTCTGGGGCACTCGATGCACCAAAGTCTTCCCTTACCTCCAGAGTTTTGACCACATTCTCATGCACCACCTTTTCATCTTTGTCTCTTGATCTCTTGCCTACTTCAACAGTAGGCTCCTTTGGTTTTTCCACCAGTTCTACAATGGGTCTTCTTATCTCGCCGGTTGTTCATCCACTTCTAGTAACAATGGCCATGACATGCACGTCACCTTTAGAGTTGGTAGTGGCGCTACTAAGAAGTGAT
Organism: Jaltomata sinuosa; assembly: GCA_003996215.1. NCBI lineage: Eukaryota > Viridiplantae > Streptophyta > Magnoliopsida > Solanales > Solanaceae > Jaltomata > Jaltomata sinuosa. The sequence goes on along the minus strand of QJPP01001908.1, from coordinate 373,528 downwards.
GTTTTCATCTCCTGACTCATTTGAATGGAAAGGTGATCCATTTGGGCTTCAAGTTGCTTGATGGAGGTTGAATGAGAACTCACAGTTCTATGAAGTGTTGAGACTTCGCTTTTAAGCTCATGTACCCCGGTGTGTGTTGTGTCCACTTGTTTTAGCACCAAGGACAATATGTACTCTAACTTGGAATGTTCAGGGTTACTTGTGGTCGGTTGATAGAAGGAATTAGCTTTGTTTGGGGGCACATAAGGACTACAATAGTTGTGTTGTTGACCATACCTATCCTGGTCATTTATTATCCAACCTTGATTCTCTTCCCTCGAGCGATAGTACCTGATACGATAACCTGCTGACATAAAACATAGCTTAGCGTTATCAACAACCATGAGCTCTTCATCATTAGCTTTTATCTCCCACGCATTCATGGTATTCACTCCTTTTCCACCAACTACATGACTTGCTAAGAGATTGATTTGATTCATAATTTTGGCCATTGTTTCAACTTGGATTTCCCCCTTTTTCTGATCTCATTTTCCAAGATGGATGGGGCTAATTCTGATATTGGAAAATCCGCCTCTAGGTTATACCAAGCTGGGTTAGTTTTCATCATCCGTTCTAAGAAGGCTGAGGCAATGGGAAATCGCATATCCATGAAGGTTCCACCTCCAAGGTTGTCGACCATTGTCTTGTTCAAGGATTTCAACAATCGATAGAAACTTTGAAGTAATACATTGTCCGATAGCTCATGATTTGGACACAAAACAAACTTTTTCTTGAAGCGCAACCAAGCCTCATTTAATAGTTCATCCGGTAGTTTCCTGAAGTTGGTAATCTCGTCTTTTAGTTACATCATGCGAGACAGAGGAAAGAATCTCGAGTGAACACTTCAACCAACACAACCTAAGATGTTATAGATCCATACGACAATTCTTCCAACCACACCGTGGCTTCTCCCATCAAGGAAAAGGGAAATAGGCGCAACCAAATTGACTCCTGAGAGATGTTTTGAATGATGTATGGCTGGCAAATCTCCCCGAAGTATCGAATATGCTGGTTGGCATTTTTATATGCTGCTCCACAAAATAGACCTTTCATTTGGATTAAGTGGAGCATAGTGCTAGTCACATGAAAAATAGCATTTCCCACCGTGGGGGGTAGGCGGATTGCACCTACATCCTCTTGCATCGTAGGCTCAACTTCATCGGCATTATTGAGGCCGCTAATGTTCTCATTGTCATCGACTTAATTCATAGCTGGCCTATTCAATCAACCACAAATAACAAACTAAAGTAAAAGAAGAAAGCACTCTCAAGGTGACTTCAAAACAAAAATCTAAAATAGCTAACAACTCAAGTCCCGCGCCATTTTTTATGAACGCTCAAATCATGCTCTCCAAGTAGGAGGCCACGACGATCGTGCAACAAAACAAAATTTATAAACCCAACGAGTGTAGGGGTCGTACCCAAGGGACTTGGGGTAGCTATATATCAATTTTAATGGATTGAGTTCAAGGTGAGACTAATTGCTCAAAACAGCAAGTAAAAGTTGGGAGGAAATGGGAATGTTGTTAGTACAATCACAATTCAATTTAAAAAGCAATAAAACTAAAGTGGGTGTATCAAGTTGACTAGACGACTAGGGATGCATATCTGATGGGGCTTTGGTTATGGGATAGGGTGATTATCAATTCATACCTATTCTCACTTTATGACATGAATAGCATTGGTCATGGGTAAGATTTACTTATCTCTCGATCAACAATCTTATATCCGATGATCTCGGTTAGAGCATCATTGGTTTGATCAAGAAACAATCAATCTAGCTTGGGGAGGTCACACGATCTCTAGATTAGACCCTTAAATGGGAGAATCCCATGATAAGAGCTATCTCTAGCCTCAAATCTGAGTGGAATCCCAAGTTCCGACTAGTAATTTCACATCCAAAACTATGAAATCCTTTCTCAAGCAATCACATAGACAAGTAATATAAATTAGTGTTTACAACCACTAATTTTAGGATTAAAACTTGATAAAATTACTAGACCCATGTCAATTATGCGATTATCAGCAATAATAGATAACACCCACACCCATTTCTTAAGCACCCATCATCAATACACCCCTAGACAAGAGAATTTAGCCACTCATAGTAAGAGAGAAAGAGATACCAGCTGGGTAATTCAATTTCCCTTCCATTAGAGCCGAATATCAAGTTCTAGATCCAAATTGAGCACAAAAGTGTTAACCAAGAGAATTAGACTAAAACCCTATTCTCAATGGAGGTGAAAAACTTAGTTTACAAGCTAAAAACTCTTCAAAATATTCAGAATGATAAAAGTTATTTACAATTGTGCCTGAATAGTCCTTTTATAGTTTCCCAAAATATCACTAAAAATTAGGACAAAAATACCCTTCGAGAGGTGTGAGGCGCGACGTGCGGTTTGCACGTTGTGAAGTGCGCATCACACACTGTCTCCGGTTGAACCAGTGACTTCAGCAAGAATTGGGAGCTCCGTGCGAAGGGGGTGCGGTTCGCACCTCAGGATGTGCGCATCACACAACAACCGCACCCCTTGGAAGACTCTTCAGTGACTTATACAGCTTGTGTGGAGGAGGTGTGTTTTGCACCTAAGCCTGTGCGTGTCACATGGCCACCGCATCTCCAGTCAGAAGCTTCAGCTCTTCCGAACACTTCACACTTCACTCTTTTTGAGCTCTTTTTGGGTCCATTTCCTTGTTTATCATCATCTATCAAAAGTACCTATATAGACATCAATAAAGGCCATAAGAACCTCTAAATATATTCAAAATATAGAAATAATTCATGGATATAGGCTCAATAAGTTGGTAGATTACCGACTTATCACTGCCTCAAGTCTCTATACATCTTCGCTGCACCAGGATGAATGGAGTGTCTAGAACAATGTGCCTCATAGAGTATCAACTGAACTAAATCCCCAACTCTCGAAACACTTAATTGACTATCAAACCTTAGAACCCCATCTGAATCTAGAGTAGCCCAGCTGGCATCACCCCAAACCACCTGATCACGAAGGTCACATAATCTTTCAGCCTCAAACTGTCGGCTCTGAATCTGATCAACTAGAGTGGAATGAACCTCAATACTAGCAAGAAATCCACTGGGATCCGATAGGTCAAGCCTACCAAAACATTTAGCGAAGGACTGGATGTCCAAGTCTAATGGCCGCTCAGAAACTAAGAGTGAAGCTAGTCTACCCATACTCACTGCCTTCCGACTCAAGGCATCCGCTACCATGTTTGCCTTGCTCAGATGGTACAGAATGGTGAAATCATAGTCCTTTAGCAACTCTATCCATCTCATCTTCCTTGAGTTCAGCCCTCGCTTACTCGTAATGTACTGAATATTATGGTGATTGGTGAATATATCACAATGAACCCCATATAAGTAGTGCCTCCGGATCTTGAGCGCGAAGACTACCACCGTAAACTCCAAGTCATGAGTGGGGTAGTTGTGCTCGAGAAGCTTCAGCTGCCTCGATGCTTATGCTATCACACGACCTTGTTGCATCAATACACAACCCAGACCAACCATGGAAGCATCACAATACACGGAGAAACTCCGACCCTCAACCAACAAAGTCAACATAGGAGGTGAAGTCAACAAGGCCTTATGACTCTGAAAACTATCCTCACACTGATTCGACCACTGAAATGGGACATCCTTCCTAGTCAGCATAGTCAAGGGTGCTGCTATGGAATAAAATACCTTGATGAACTATATGTAGTATCCTGCTAACCCAACAAAGCTGCGAACCTTAGTAGGAGTAGTAGGTCTCAGCCAATCACAAACAACTGAAATCTTACCTGGGTCCACTCTAATCCCATCCTTAGACACCACGTGTCCTAGGAATGCAACTGACTCAAGCCAAAACCCACACTTTGAGAACTTGGCATAAAGTCGATGATCTCTCAATGTCTGGAGTTTAATCCTCAAGTGCTCCTCATGATCCTCTCTACTCTGCAAGTATATCAAGATGTCATCTATGAAAACGATCACAAATGAGTACAAATTCAGGTTAAGCACCCTATGCATCAAGTCCATGAAAGCTGCGAGGGAATTAGTCAACCCAAAAGACATCACCAAGAACTCATAATGGTCGTAACGTGTCCTGAATGTTGTCTTAGGTATGCCCTCCACCCTAATCCTTAACTTGTGGCAACCTGACCTCAAATCTATCTTCGAAAACACGATTGAACACTGAAGCTGATCAAATAAATCATCTACATGCAGCATCGGATACCCATTCCTCACAGTAACCTTATTCAGCTGCCAATAATCAATACACATCTGCATCGACCCATCCTTCTTCTTAACAAACAGAATAGGAGCACCCCAAGGAGACACACTCGGCCTAATAAATCCCTTAGCTAACAGGTCCTAGAACTAATCCTTAAGCTCCCTAACCTCAGCTGGAGCCATACGGTAAGGAGAAATGGAAATGTTCCTGGTGCCCGAATCTAACTCAATAGCAAAGTCTATATCTCTCTCAGGTGGAAGGCCTGGCGGGTCAATAGGGAACACATCTAGGAAGTCTCTAACCATAGGAATGGACTCAGGAAAAGAAGGGTTGGCACTAGCATCTCGGACATTTTCTAGATAAATCAAACACCCATGAGAGATCAACTTTCTAGTTCGGAGACAAGAGATAATCCCAGATGGTATGCGGCTGACAGAACCCTGCTACACAACTGGGATACGCTGGGCACGGCTATGTTAACGGTCTTGGCATAGCAATCTAAAATCGCACGATGAGGGCATAACTAGTCCATGCCCAGAATCACATCGAAATCTATCATATCAAGGACCAACATATCACCCCAAGTCTCCAAGTCACCCACAACAATCATACAAGACCTTATAATTTGATCCACTACTAAAGAATCTCCTACTAAGGTCAAAACAGATACAAGAATAGATAATGACTAACTAGCCAACCAAAATAAGGCATAAAGTAGGCAGATACATACGAACAAGTTGATCCAGGATCAAACAATGCAAAAGTTAGGTGACGGTATACAGAAATCATGCCTATAATCACAGCATCCAAGGCCTCTACCTCAGATATCCCAAGGACCATATAGAACTGACGACGACCACTAACTGACTGACCGCCATCCCTACCACCTGTCCTGCCTCATCGTCCACCACCTCTACCCTGACTACCACTTCCTCGCGCCAGTGGCTGAACTAAAAGGATAGGCTGAGCCGGCTGAGAGGCAGGCTGAACTGTACCCTGCTTAGGGAAATCTCTTGCAAAGTGACCAACAATACCACATGTATAGAAATTCCTTGATGGCCTACCCTGTTAAGATGAACTAGCGGAACCCGTGTGGCCACAATAACCTGATGCCCCAAAAGCTGCACCTCTCAATGACCGACCACTATAGCCCTGCTGGCTACTCTGACCTTGCTCATACTAAGACCCACTAGAGGACTGACGTGAAGACTGAACCGATCTACTAGACTAACCCTGGTGCTTCTGTGGCTAATAACCTCGGCCCCACTGGCCTAAACCTCTACCACCCTGATGAGAACAACTGTAGCCACCCTGATGCCGAGGCTTCTTATCTCTGGCCCCGGTGTTATAATAATGAAAATCCTCTAGAGTGCAGGCATAGTCCTCAATAGCTTGAAATGACCGACCACTAGCGACCAATATCTCCGCTGGCTCTCTAGACTCTGTCTGTAGCCCCCAAACAAACCTACTAACTTTTTCAGGCTCGGTAGGCATAATCTTGGCCCTAAATGGAGAAAGATGATGGAAACAGGTCTCATAATCTGATACGATCATAGAACCCTATTTAAGTCTAGTGAACTCCTCTCTCTGATGCTCTGTGTTGCTCTATGGCAGGAACTTCGCCATAAAGGCCTCATAAAACTTGGACCAAGTCAACGGAGCCGACGATAATGGTCTGCAAGAAACCTGGTCCCTCCACTATAACTTAGCTGGTCCCTCCAGATGATATGTAGTGTATCCAACACCATGCTTCTCCAGTAAACCCATATGGTGCAACATCTCCTCACAGGTAGTAATAAAGTCATGTAGGTCCTGTCAAGAAGTATCAGCAAACCTTGGAGGTGCCAAATTCACAAACCTACCCAACACCTTCTACTCCATCTCTGTCATAGCTGGGCGAGGAGCAAAAGTCTGTAAAACTAATGGGACCAGAACAACCTTGGCATGGAGAGCCATACTAGCACGCTGCACTCCTGAACTTGTTGTACCCAGGGCTACCCCCTGAGCAGATGTCTATGCTACCTCAGAAGGACGATGTCCAATCATACCCAAAAGTTGTAATAGTAAACCCTAAATATCTGAAGACTAAGATGGGGCTGAAGGCAGCACATAAGCAGGGGCTAGAGCTGGTACTGGAGCTAGTGGTACCAGGGCTGCCCCCTAGACCACATGTTGTTTCTCAGGAACTAATTCTGGCTCATACTCATGCTCGGGCTCTATCTTAACTCTAGTAGCTCTAGTAGGTGTCGCTACTCGAGAACGTCCTCGACCCCTACCTCTATGACCTCCCTGGCTCCTAGTTTGTGTTGGGGGTGCTAGAGTTGAAGGCTCATCTCCGCCTGACGCTGACGATCTCGTGAAAACCATATGCTAAAGAATAAACTAGAACAAGTGCAATTTCAAGAAACTTCCAAGGACTATGCACGATAAAAACGCAATAAGAGAGTCATATTTCCTAAGATGTCACTATAGCCCCCCGAAGATTGAGTACGGATGTTTTTGTCCTGATCTGCAGGACTTTACTAGACATTGGCTCCTATACCAATGATACTGATGAACCTACGCTCTAATACCAAGCTATCATGACCTAATTTCTCGGTCATTGTGGCACCTACAAACCTCTAGTAGGCAAACCAATCCCCATAGTCCGAAATAGTTAGTAATGGAATATTATTTATCAAAGTATAATAGCTGGTACTACATATATAAGGAGTACAAAAGGGATCCAAAACAATATATACATAATGTCTCTGAGTAGTAAGAGAGTACAAAATACAAAATATAAACTAAATTCAAGCTCCGGTTGCCAAGAGCTCACCCACAGTCTGGATGGTCCAAAAGTCCCTCGCATGAGTATCCATGGGCTAGCAGTGATGGCTCACACTAGGATCTGCACCAGAAGATGCAGAGTGTATTATGAGAACCAAATGCGAAGCAAATAATACCCAGTAGGTATCATAGGCCAACTGGCACATATAACATAAAAGAGCAGTAAAATGCAGAGTAGAAGCAAATAGTCACAAAAAGCAATGAAGAAGTACAAAGAAGCTAGCACGGAAAGAAGACAACATAAAACAACATACATGGCTAGCTAATAGAATATATATATTACAGGCACAGGTGAAAGTAAGAAAAGACGCACTTGGATCCTTGCAACAACAACAACAACAACAATAACATACCCAGTATATTCCCACAAAGTGGGGTCTGGGAAAGGTAGAATGTAGGCAGACCGTACCTTTACCCCAGAGGTGAAGTAAAGAGGTTGTTTCTAATAGACTAAGAAGTTTCAGAAAGACGGGCGATATATAAGTAACCTCAAATAAAAAGGGAAGGAGGAAATAGAAAAAAAATTGCATGCTCGAACACAAGAATGAGAACCAAGTCAAGATATAAGTACTACTTTCAATAACCAAATCATAGTAAGAAATCAACATAAGGAATAATTATAACTCGACTAAGCAATAATAACCCTTTCTACAGTCCCAACGGGCGCCCATACACCCCAGGAACACAAACAAATAAAGACAAACCCTTTGTCATCCCATACTACTGGAGCGTACACTCAGCAAATAGAAAACAAGGGTGAAACCTCACACCAATTAATGGTATGATGCATGATGATATCTAGGTGGAACAGTAACTCTTTATGTACCCCATTTGGTGCCTAAATGGCCTAGCAAGTAGGTTCCATGAAAGGACACTGCATCCATACCTCAACTCTACCATATACCCCTCCTCCGGCACACGCTGCCAAAAGCCCCTGGTCCAGATCGGCAAGGTCCACGGAACCACATACTAAATCTCAAACTCGAAATCATAATCCGGAGTGGGTCCAGATCCAATCTAGTAGCCCAAATATCTAATATACATGCCTAGACTCTGTCTAGGTCTAAAATAGTGTAATAAGTCTCAAACTCCACCATGGCTTCCCAGACATGGCTAGGTCTAAAACAATGAAATAAAATAGCTCTGATGCTCGGCTTGATCGAGTCTAATATCATCTCAAATCAGTAAGAAACCCATCTAGCACTACGGCCCTGCCAAGTCTAGTAGTAGTAGTAGAACTGTGATGAAAACCATATTTTAACTCTTTTACCTCAAGAATATCCACAAGGTCAAGTCTAAATCGTTTTAAAGTCACTTTAACCAAAAATTACCCCAGGGCCATATGCAAAGCTTAGAAAACTACTAAAAGTAGGCTCGAAGTCCAAACCATAGTAAAATATACAAACAATCCCTTTTAATGCATGGAAATGGCATGATCAATCACAAATAGCTTCCTAATGGCTCACAACCAACCTATCGGCCCTGCACAGACTCGAATCGCTCTACAATACAGATATCCAATCTAAAATTGTAATAACGATGTCGGGGACTCATGGACAGCCCTAAATAACACACCATCTATGGTCCAGATTCAATACAAGGCCACACATGACCACAAGGGTGATCATATCATTCTACAGGAATACTACAAACAACTGAGGAAATAAAATGAGGTGGATATAAAAAAGCAGTCAAGGTATGTGGTACCGATCTAATAAACCCAACCCAAGGATGCCAATTAGTATAATTTTATCCTATATATGTGAAGTCTAGAAAAGATAGACAGTAACCTACTTGTCATCTGCTGACAAGATGTTGGAATAACGATGTCTGATCCCGAACCACTCTGAGAAGCCCCGAACGAAAATCAAACTATCAAGAACATAAACTATAAGTTAAAACGAGACTAATGATACCCATATTGCTATAATTATAGTCGGGTCAAATTTTTGGGTCATCGGTGGGTTCATGGGCCATGCAACCCAATATCAAAAATGAAAAGAAGCATGATGACCACCGCAATACTAAGAACATATGCTCCAAAATTGAGTAAATTTTTGCCAAGGGAAGGGCACAAAATAGCCAACTAAGTCTCAAATTAAAGATGGAAACTTTAAGAATAAACTAGAGAATTGAGCAAGAATACTTACCACAATGGGAATTTTTTCCAAAGGAGTGAATTTCCCCACGAACATGCACTCACCAACGGACAAATTCTATAAAGAATTTCTCAAGCTTTAGGAACCATCAACAATGGAGGTTGCAAAAATGGAGAAGAAGCAAAGTTTGGAGAAGAGGAACTTACCCAACATCAAGGAAATGAGGTTTCTTGACAATTAAGAGGGATCCCTAAGACTAGAAACTATTGGGAGAAATTTGGGAGAGAGTATTTCAAGTTTAGAGTTGTGAAAATGAAAGAATAAAAGCTAGAAAATCGAAGGAGGGAGAATATGTAGCTGTTGGTCGCTTGTTTAGTGCCATTGGCGCTAAACCAGTGCCATCGCACACAAAGAAGGCCAGGCGCCAAGGCGCCATCATGCCAGGAGGGCGCTATCACGCTGGCGGGCTACAAGCACTCTGGTGCGATCGCGCTGAAGGCTGGCCTGCAACAGAAAATCTAGAATTTTCTAAAACTCTACAGGGCATTCCGGGCACAATCGGAACCCAATATTCAAAAACCAATAATGCTAATAGGGTGGAAATGACATTCTAGACTCAATGTAATCGATGAAACTTTCATACGAGGTCATTTCAGAGAATTGTTGACCTATGTCAACACTAACTAAAACCAACCAACTAGCTAAAATGAGCCTGGCTCACTCGAGACCCAAACTAACCACCAACCTAACCCAAACTCATCATTCCAAAGGTGATGGAATCATCAGATTTTGAATCTAACACTTCGATCATCAAAAGCTAACCAAGGTTACACTTTCAACTCTAAATGGCCTAAAAATAGAAAAAGCCACACAATGCCACACCAGAAATTCTCAGACCTCAACTCTAGGTCCCACTTGACTAAACTCAATGTTCCGGAGCTAATAAAATTGATAGAATGTGATTCCAAGCACGTTAGCTAAGAATATTGACTAAAGTCAATGAATTCGTAAGTTTAAGCTCTAAACAGGAAAATGGTCATAACGGTCAAATGAATGGACAGGGCACCGAACCACCGATCTAAACAAGCCATAAATGACTTGAGACCGCTATAAGAAGGCTCTAATAGTACAAATAAGGTATAAATGTGAAAATGACCGAAAGGATCATAACAGGATAACTCCAGTTATAAAGGAAACTCATGTGAAATTTTTGTAAAATTTTGGAGTTAACAATGATCCATATTTAAGTATGAACATTCCAAAGAGAGAGATAATGCAACACCTCATAATTTGAGTTAGGTTTGAACTTATTAAATATGGATGGTTAGACGGGAACCATGATAAATTTATGCGTACACGTGTTAAAGTTGATATCTAAGCATATACCAAGTGTATAGTTGAAACAAATCAAAAGAAATAAAGTTGATAAATTTGGGTCAAGAAACGACCAGGATGTGGGTCACATAATGCACATACAAATCACATAAAAGGTCCAAGAAAGTTTAAATTTTAAGCTTTAGGTGTTGATATGCAGGATTAACATATGTTTTGTATATTGAACATACGCATGTTGTACCATTTGCTGATATAAAAATTTGTGAAAAACCAAACTCTAAATTTAACAGGTGGAAGCCACATACGGGTTGCATGTAGGACATGCAAATCGTATGTCAAACATTTGTGAAAAGTACTAGAAATTGGAAATTTGAGGTCCTATGTGTGGACATATGGACCGTATGTCAACAACATGTTGAGCCCGTGATTTATCTGAATTTTTAGCTTACAAGGATTAACATACTGACTACCATGCGAACCATATGTCAATCATACAAACCACATGTGGTGGTCATTTCGCATCTTGTATAGAAAATTATAAAATAAGTGATCTTTTGGGATATTTTATTCCACTTCATTATGGACAACTTCTTGTGAGAGAAAACACACTAGATCTTCTCAAACCATATAATGTGAGTTCCTACTTAATTTCCCAGGGTTATTACATCAATGTGATAAGGATTAGCGCTAGATTAACATTCCAATCCCTAAATTATTGAAAAAATAATTAAAGATCAACTGAAGAGGGATTTTTGGGGAATCTGTGAGAGGTAAGATCCTTGATTTTTATAGAATTTATTGGGTTGATTGGGGTTTGTGTGTCTCATTGAAAGATAATAAAAATATTTGGTGTTGGCTAAATTTTCAAGGTATGTCTCCTTTGAAAATCCATTTTGATCATAAAAATGATTTGAATAAGGCCTTATACGTGTGTAAAACATGCTCACATTGAGCTTTCATATTTTATTCAATATTATGATATATTAGTATGTATGTATTTATAAATTACCCTATGAATAATTATTGAACTTGAACCTTAACTAATTATTTTGAACACGATATCTAAATTAAATAATGACTCAAAATACCCCTAATAATGGGAATATAAATATAATAAATAAAGGGTGATTTGGCTAATATGACATTATCGATATTGACTTATTTTACCTTGATATTCGGGAGGAAGAATAGTCGATATGAATCCTAATGTGGGTTGTCTTATTATTTAAGAGGAGGAGTGCTTATCAAGGGTTAGTTGCGCCGATGTGGTGCCTCAAAGAGGTTTAGAAATCCTAAAGTAATTTTTCCTTCAATATGATTGATTTGGTCCTGTATTGACATGATTTAACCTTGGTTGGCGTTATTCGTCTCTTAAACATAATGATCCTAATAATGATAATCTATTTGACTTGGGCCTGTATTGGCATGACTTAACACCGGAATCTAATGAGTGTAAATTAGCTAATTTCTTTGTTAATCATTTTACTAATTTCTTGATTTATTTTGTTTATCGAAATTGAACTATTTTGTTGAAACTATTTTATTATATTTATTATTATGATTATAGTTATTATATGAACTATTTCCCCTAGACACTCATTGAATACTCTGTATTCATGCGCACAATTGTTGCTTTTGATAGTATGTTAGGTAACATGGAAGAGTAGGAACAAGATGATCTTGCATGCTACGAGTACTTGTTATTGCCAGATTATTTGGTGTGCCTACATGTTTGATTCGGGACATGCTGTCTTCTTAGCATTTTTGTTTTATGATTATTTCATGTAGAATTCTGAGTTAGTTATTTTGTGATTCTTTATAGAGGCTCCATAAATAAGTGTTGGTGTTGGGTAGATATTGCTAAAGTCATTGGTTTGACTTATAGTTGTGTTTTTCCATGCTTAGTGGATGTTTTCGACATTGATTACTTTATGAGTTAGCGTATTTCTACTAAATATTGTCTTGATATTAGTTATGCATAAATTAACTAATTAATGAGAATGGTACAATTGTAGTTATCTGTATATCTATAAAGTACTTTTGATGTGGTTTTGTAATATCGGATGCATGTTGCATCATGACCAGATTTGGGGCATGACACTGACATGATTGAAAATATTTTGTGTAGGCTTATTTACAATGGGAACTTTGTCAAAAATATTTAAATTTGTTTAAATTTAGTCAAATTTTTAAGGCCCTAAGAATTTAGAAAGTAAACTTGAAAGGCACGGACTAGTGTTAAGCTCCGAAAATGGCTGATGACCCAACATAGAAGGATAAGTTTTTCTAAGAGGGAGATAATGTAAGACCCTGTTAATTTAAAGCTTGAAAATTGGATCAAATCTAGAGTGTAAAACCATTTGAGGATTTTTAAGTCATAAAGTAATTAAACGGACTAGGATGTGTGCTGAAGTACATTGGGGAAAAGGAGAAATTCCCAAAATAATTTTAAGACTTTAAAGTACATCAATAACGATTAAAAATAATGTACTGCATGACAAAATGGTATTATCCACTTCTAGCTTTGATAACTTTTATATAAAAATATTGAAAATGCATTAAATATGTGTTATACGAACTTTCCTGATGTAAAATAGAAAGTCTTATAAAAACGATATTATATGTATTATAAATATTATATTTAATTTATTATGTACTGACCCTTTCGGTGAATCTCATATTTTTTCCCATCTTGTACTATTAGAGCTTGTCTGTAGTGGCCCCAAGTCATTTACTGGGACTGGTAGATCGGTGTTCAGGCCGTCTGTTTGGCCTTTATGGCCGTTTCCTTATTTAGAGCTTAAACTTTGGAAATCGTTGACTTCGGACAACATTCCTAGCTATCATGCTCGGAATTAAATTTTGACAGTTCCGTTAGCTTCGAAGCATAGACTTTGGTCTAGTTAGACCATTGGACGGGATCTAGGAGCTATTCAGCATGGAAATATCTCCCGTTTTGTGTTTTCAGGCTAGTTGGGCTTATATGGTTGACTTTGGTCAATATTTGGAGAAGACTGCCTCAGATAGAAATTCCGTCAGCGTTGTTAGCTCTGGAACATCTCGTTTAGGCTAGAGAAACCATTGGTTTGGGTCCCAAGGCATCCAAACTTAATTTTGGCCATTGGGTTCTGTTTTGGAAATTGTTGGCCTAAGGTTGATCTTTGGGCGTGGGGCCCACTTTTCTTTAAATCAACCTCCGATGGGATTTTTGTGGATTCCATTGGATTTGGAATGTCGTTTCTTGTTGAATAGCTTAGCTCATTTTTGTTCGCGGGACCCTAAATGCATTCTCGGGGACCCAAAGTGTAAAATTTATCCTTGGCAGTTAGTTGCTGTCATAGCCCAATTTTGTTCTTTGCCTACGTGGGGAGCTGGCCATCTAGGCATAGGGCATTCCAACCGCCCTAAATTTTGGCCTTCGCCTACACGGGCTATGGACGCATTCGCATAGGCCAAGGCAGGCAGCTTAAGTTGGCTTTCCCCTTCTTTCTTCTTCATTTCCCCAACACTTCCAAGCTCATCCTCCATTACCAAAGAACCCAAAATACTTCATATTTCACCATTATTGACCTCAACTAATTGGACGATAGTATTTCATCGATCCTTTCTCGATTATCAACTTCTAAAGCAGGTAAGTAACTTATTTAACTCCCATTTTCTTCATTGATTTCTCCTTTAATTCTTGAATGGGTGGGCTATTCTGGAGCCTCATTTGTTATCCATATCTGCTCAAATTTTCAGCATGTTCTCCCGGGATGGTAAGAAACACAATGGTGTTTTTCATTTTTGGCATTGGGTTGCGAGGCCCACGGGCCTGCCGGTGACCCAAATTTTGACTCGAGTATGTGTTTAGCATTATGGGTATCGTTAGTCTTCTTTTGACGCATATATTATTGTTATGATAGTATTTTAGCTATTTGAAGATTCTCGGAGAGGTTCAAGCCTGGACAAAGTCATTCCCGCAACTAGTCATCGGACGATAGGTAGGTTATGGTTTCCCCTATCTAGACTCTGCGTATATAGACTATAACTGCACTAATTAGTATCCTTGGGTGGGCTTTTATAGGTTGGTACCCTCAGACCTTGTACGCCTTTTCTGTCCGTTTATTTCATCCATTATATTTAGTATTCATGTAGTATTGTATATTACCCTTGTGGTCCTGTGCGGCCTTGTATTGACTCTGGAACATATATGGTGGGTTATTTGGGAATGTCTGTGAGTCCTGGACATAGAGATATTATTCTAGGTTGTCTATGTCTGTTGTTGAGCCTGTACAGGGTCGGTAGGAATGTTTGTGAGCCATTTTGGGCTAAACTTGTTGTTTCCGAGCATATCATTCATGAAAAAGAATTTTATTGCATATTTACCTATTGTTTTGGCTTCGAGCCAACTATCACTAGTTTCCTAAAACTTTGCATGGCCTCGAGGGCCCATTTTTGATATAAATTATGATAAAATGAAATTTGGTATTGACTGGTGGATTTTCTCGAGATAAAAGTGGTACTATGTTAATTTTCTCATTAATTTTGCTATTGATACTAGACTTGGCTCTGCCATAGTGCTAGACATGTTTATACGATAATTTTAGACTTGGTTATGCTTTGGGCACCCTTTGAGAGGGTTATTGAGGCTTTAATACTGATTTTAGACTCGGATATACTTTGGGCACCCTTTGAGAGGGTCTTTGAAATTACTACTATTGTTTTAGACCCAGTTTGATTTAGGGCATATACTACGAGGTCCCATTTATTGAGATTACATATTGAGACTCACGGTTTTAGTATGTGGTATACGAGTAGACCCCCATGGACCTTGTCGATCCAGGACCATGAGCTTTGGGCTACGTGTGCTGGAGGAGGGGTGTATGTCGTAGTAGAGGTACATAGTCAGTGTCATTCCATGGGTCCTGCCTCTATTGGGCCTTATAGGTACCGGAGGGAGTAACAGTATGTACTATTATCACACCAGATTCATCATATCATCATCATGTATTTGGTATTCTTATTCCACCCTTGTTTGTTGTATGCTCAGTGTATGCTCTGGTTGTATGGGCGGTCGGAGGGTTTATTTTCACTTGATTGTGTTCCTCGATTTTATGGGTGGCCATTGGGACTGTAGGTAGATTATATTACTCCTTTCATTTCATAGAGCTAGTTATGACCTTCACTTCAGTTGGATTAGTGGTTTTGGGGCCTATTGAGACCGTAGTTGTTTTGGAATGAGATTATTGAGGGGCTAGTAGGTCCCATATTATTGAGACACTGATTGTGTAGCCTTTTGATTAGTCGTGGGGTATTAAAGTCTATTCTTATCCTGGTTTTGTTTAGCGGATCTGGGTATTTGTGGTTTAGTCATTCCAACATAGGCTTTTACTTGAGAGATTGTTTACGTCTACTCTTATCTTGAAATTGATGTCGTTAGTATGTTTCTGTTAGTATATGGCTTCTAGTTCGATTATTTGCTTGCTTTCCTTCTTTCTCTTTATTTGAGGTTACCAGTATACCGCCCATCTCTTTAAACTCCCTTTTTATATGTACTATTGTTGGAAGGATCCCAGGTGTATTCTTCTCATTCTTTCACATATGCTTCTGTGTATGTATATCTACTTTGCTAGCATGTTATACTTGTAACATTGGTTGATTTCTCTTGTGCTAGTTCCTTGTGCTTCCTCCTTGTTTTCCGTGACTGTTTTCTTGTATTCTGCATATTACTGCTTTTATATTTTATATGCGCTCAATCAACTGATGATGCCTACTGGGTATCCGTTCCATAGCAATTGGTACTCATACTATACTTCTTCACTTTTTGGTCCAAATATTAGTGTGAGATTTCATCGTTGATCGCGTGGAGACTCGTGTAACTTCTGGATATTCGAGACTAGAGAGAGTGCCTAATGACTGGGGCTTGACCACATCTCATCTTTTGTACTGGTACTCTTTGTATATTTAGAGACAGTTGTACTTGTCATTTTGTTACTTCTAGCACTTATATTCTAGTAGAAGCGTCTGTACTATTGATACCAAGTCTTAGGGTTAGTGCAGTTTTATTTTGTATATATTCGGGCTATTGCTTCCGCTTTGTCTATCATTATATTCTGCTTTCACTTATTTCTGCTTACCGTGCGTATTGGTTAGGTAGTAGCCCATTACTAACTGTTCTAGGCTACAGGAATTGGTTCACCTACTGGGGATTGTAGGTGCCATCATGACCTGAGAAATTGGGTTATGATAGCTTGGTATCAGAGCCTAGGTTCACCGGTGTCGTGGTATAGAAGCAAGTGTCTTAGTAGAGTGTCGCAAATCGATACGATGACATTCGTATCCTATCTGCGGGAGGCTGCAAGGTATTTTTAGGAAAAGTTCAATCTTCCTATCTCCTTATCGTGCGTTCCTGGCTCTATTGACTCCTAAAACTTTTGTTGTTTCATTCCTTTTCATATTCCTAAGACTAGTTCGACCGTGGGTGATGTTGAGGCTTATGTGCCTATTGCTTCAGTGCTTTCATTAGCACCGAGACTTCAGAGTGAGAGAGGATTACATCAGATAGGGGGTGTAGGGTCAGCCCAGCCTCTGGTAGGGTTTCAAGATACCCCAGTTCTTCAGGACACCATGGTTAGTACTCTGAGTCCTCCAGTGGTTGTTTCAGTACCTGGTTTTATGAGGAGTGCTTCAGTTAGGGTTGAGCTTCCAGTTCTTCAGCAAGGTAGTATGTCGGTGTTGGAGTATGAGGCGATGTTTCATGAGATGGTTAGACATACTGCTAGGACTGTGCCTTCAGAGTTTGATAGGGTTCAAAGCTTTGTTGGAGGTTTGATTTCAACACTCCATTTGGCAATTGAGCATTTGGTTACAGTTGGGATGACCTTCCTTTAGGTAGTGGATCATGCTTTGGCTATTGAGGGTTTATGTCGCGAGGCATATGGAGGTAGTTCTAAGAAACGTCATCGCCAGGATAGTTCTCGAGGTTCTCAAATTCAAGGTAAGGGGTTCTCCACCAGAGATACGTTCCATTACTTCTTATCTACCCGGTCAGTTTCAGTTACTCCATAGGTTTTAGAGGGTGTTTGTGTAGGACATGTTGAGCAGAGCAGAGAGGGTGTGGGTCCTCTTCAGGGTTTTCCTTCAGGGTGTGTAGGCTGTGGTGGCCAGTCAGGTTCAGTGAGATCGTCCTGTCTGACTCCATTCAATGGGGTTTGCTTTCAGTGCGGTGAGCATGGGCATTTTGCTAGGGATTTCCCCACGTTCACGTATCCCAGTCAGTCGGGGTGTTATGATTATGGAATGGTTGGTCACCATTTTAGAGATTGTCCTCGGCGCGGGATGATTAAGCCTTCAACTTCGACAACTCAGACCAGAGTTAGATCCCATCAGTTTGATGACCCTCTTGGTGGGCCGAGGGTAGAGGTTCTTGATGCTATTGCTCCAGGTATGACTCTGTTTATCTTTTGCTGGTGATAGCATTGCTCGCATAGCGATTCTCCCCTTTTCGTGTATTTACTTATGTGCCTTCCTATTTTTACTTGTTTAGTTGTGCTACTGTTTGAGCTTGTAGTTTTACTCATGTATGTCTTGGTAGATCATTCTTTTTAGTAGTGGATAGGGTGAGTTGTCCTTGAGAGGTGTTTTCCCGAAGTTATAGCTCGTGGGTAGGTCTTGTTTAAGCTCGCTTCTTGTTCGTTGTTGTTCTGCTCTTGGTTATGTATTCCTTTCTAGTTGTCCTAGATGGTTGTTTCCTAGGCCATTATTTTGTATGGCTCGATATCCTTATATTGGTTTGATATGATACCGGTGGTAGTGCTGGAGTTTGAGGCCCTGTCTTAAGTTGAGTGGTGTTGGTTATGCTGGTGAGCATTG
Organism: Jaltomata sinuosa; assembly: GCA_003996215.1. NCBI lineage: Eukaryota > Viridiplantae > Streptophyta > Magnoliopsida > Solanales > Solanaceae > Jaltomata > Jaltomata sinuosa. The sequence continues at coordinate 355,135 of QJPP01001908.1, read as the reverse complement.
GTCAGTTTTTCTTCTCTCAGGTGATTTGAATCGACCTTCCTTAGTTGTTTTTGTTGGTAAGTTAACAGGTATGGGTTGCTTTCGTCTTTTCCTCCTGTTCTATGTCTGGTTGAGTTGCTTTCTTTCTCTCCCCAGTTTCAGTTGATAGAATCAAGTTTGATTATGGCGTCGTGATTGAGTGTTGCGCTATAGCAGTTCTGGCTAAGTGTTAATTGTAGCATCATGGTTGAGGTCGACTGTGGAATTGTGGCATTACGGTTGGGTTTTGACTATAGCATGTTGGTGGAGTTAGGCATTTGGCCTACCCTCATTCTGTTGTATCAGGTGTTGCTCGTAAGAGTTACGAAAGCTAAGGGAATAGCTGTAGGGTGTATTTGAGAGAGAGCCTGTCGGTTTGGTGTTTCCTTGGGAAGGGTTTTGTTTGGTTTGCGAAGGAAGGTGATGACTCTTTGTGTGTATGTATATGTTCTAGTATCTGACCGAGGTGTTGATTGAGAGTTTTCTCGGGTTTGTGTGTTGATGATGTGATTCGACCTATTACAGACCGCAGTGACTTTTTCTTTGATTGGTTCGAGGCCAGAATTCCTTCTAGTATGATATTGAGGTAGTGGTCATTCTAGTACTACCTTTGGGAGCGTATGGAATCGACTTTGGCTTCCTATTTAGCTTCTTTGGGGGAAACAAGTTTCGGTAGCATCTACGGATGGGCAAATTATGTATTCAGGGCCTAGTTGGCTCCAATCCTACTAGTGTTCTTCAATGGCGTATTAGTCTACTCGTGGGTTTGACAGGAGCATTGATTGGTAAAATTGGTGATGGATTTCGGAATCATGTCTTAGCAGACTACTTCGGGTGGTTAGAGGAAGTTTCCCTTTGGTTGCCGCATCCTTGTGCCGGGAGTTAGTGGATGCGGGCAACCTAGCTTCTTTATTTCGATTTTAGAATGGTTATTGGCCTTGGACACCCAGTCCTTGGCTAACCATTGTGTTAGACTAGACATTCCAGATTTCAGCGGTGTCCATGATAGAACGAGGCTCCTTCTACCTTGGTTGGACAGACTCAGCAGCATATGTTCGAGAATCAGCGGTAGTGTATTATGTGTGATCAGATAATGCGGGTTTAGACCAACGAGGCTATTGTGGGTTTTAATGGTACTTTGAGGTTGGTGGTTGCCTTTGTATTCCGAGGGTTTGGAAGCTTGATTAGTTGCTTCTTCAGAGGTTGCCTTTTGTGGGGTACTTCAGCGTTGGTTAGATGCCACCGTTGTGAGTGTTACGACCCAAAATTGGGTCATGATGGCGCTTACATAACCCCCCAGTAGGCAAGCCAAACCTAACGATGCGGAAGACAATAAAGTAGTTAAAATAAGGAAAAGTGGAAGACATAAATGAAAAGACAGACCCAATAGCATATATTCATACCATCGTACAAAATATACATAAGAAGGCCCTAAAGTGACCAAAGAGACAAAACATACACGAGAACCAACTCGGACCTGGTGTCACTAGTACAAAAGTGACTAAAGTAACGAGTAGCTATAAAACAGACTCTGTCTGTCCAAAATACAAAATATAGAAAGAATATACAAGATGGAAAGCATGTAAAGTATCCAAAAGAATCGGGAGCTCACCGCGATCCGAACAGCAACAGACCTCGAACGAAAGGAGAATCAGTGAAGCTGGCTCGTACTAGGTGTTGCATCAGAAAAAGATGCGGAGTGTAGTATGAGTACCAAGACAATGGGTACCCAATAGGCATCATAGGCCGATCGAGCGCAGAAAGATAATATATAAATATAAATTACAGGAAAGCAGCAAAAATACAGGGATCCACCTAAATCTAGTTATAAAGCGGAAAACCAAAATAACCAAGCCAAAAAGGTGAAGTAGAAACAAGATCAACCCAGAACCACCGACAATCCAGAAAGCACCCAAGCCAATGCAATGCGATGAAATGATGATGTTATGTATGAATGCATAATAATATAAACCCAGAATACCTCATCGGGCACCAAGAATACCGTATCAAACTATGCATATATGTAGATATAGGTTAAAAGAAAGTAAGGCCCGAAATAACGCATCGGTGGTCCGGAATACAACATCGGACTTTAAGTATATGTATAAAATAGTATTTTCCACTTTTTCCTTCCAAAACCCATGGTAAAATCCAATAAAGTTTAGTTCAAATCCGAAAAGCGCTGTAGCCGTAGTAAACCTCATTCTGAACCAAAAGTCTCAAAAAATACTCCTTTTCCGTTCCAATAATATGCAATGCAGTATGACCATGAAATGTCCATATTCAGAGAAAACCATGCACAACAGGGCAAAACAGGGCAAAAATACCCTCCAAACCAAGAGAACTTACATGGGGCTTCATCCAAATCCAAGTTATAGCCTCGGGCCCACAGTTACACACAACCGTAGAATAAAGCATATAAAACAGGAGTATAATAGCGAAAAAAGAACACAAGAATCTCTACTCTACCTCTAAAACCTCTTAAAAGCAACCTAGGGATTCCAAGTTGCCAAAATGATACTACAAGCTCCTAGGCTAAGGATAAACATGATAATCCTAAACTATAATCCAAAATGGCCAATTTAAATTAATAAACAGGATTTAAGCCTAAATCTACCTAAAGCCAACCTAACGTTCTAGTAACATATAAATATATGTAATCTAACTAAACTCAGTCTAGAAAGTAAACTATACCCTACCTCGGGGATAAACTTCAAGCACGAATCTTTACTCGTGTGCCTTCCCCTTCTAAAGAGCCTCAGAAAGTTTCCATGCTATCAATAATACAATCCAGGTGTCAAGACAAGAAGAATGACACCCATATTGCCATACAGAAAATCAGGCCGAAAATCTGGTCAGAAATTAACCCTCGAGGTCTGCATGACAAAAGAGAAACTAAAATTCATAATTACGGTCGCAGTGGGTTAAGGAACCCATGCTCAAATTTTGAGCGCGAATAGAGCTCATTTTGGGTCCTAAAACATCCCCGAAATGCTACTAATTAAGGGAAACACAAGGGGAAAAACAATAGAATTCTACGGGATTTAACGAGAATCAACAATGGAAAAGAGGAGAAGGGTGAAGAGGAGACTTACCAGATGAGGTATGCTAAGCTAGAGGTGCTGGAACCAGAGCTTACAGGTGCAACAAAGGAGAATTTGCAAAATGGTGGACGAGAAAACAAAGTGGACAGCTTAAATAGCTGCCTGGGGTCCTTCATCGCGATCGCGACAGGACCCCTGCATTCGCGAAGAAATGCGGTCCAGACCATCGCAGTCGCGACAGGTCAGCCATGCGATCGTATAGAGCAAGCTGGACTGGGTCCCAGCCTGCTTCATCACGAACACGAGAAATAACCTACGCGATCGCGATGGTCAAGAAACTAGACCATCACGAACGCGATGGATAGCTCGCGATTGCGATGCCCAAACTGGTCTGCAACTTTATAGCAGCAACCAGCAATTTGCAAGGATGAAAAAGTCACTCGATGGACCATCGAGATTCAATCGGAACCCAGTGAACACAAACCAACCGTGCTACCCAACCAAAAATAGCATTCCAGACTTAATGGAATCGACAAAACTCCCAACGGAGATCATTCTAACAAAAAATTGTACCCATGCCCAAAGCTAACTCGGAACTCAAAACCTCAAAACAAGTTTGGAAGCCCCGGGACCCGAACCAAAGGTCCCCCTAGCCCAAAGTCAATATTTCGGAGCTAACAACGCTGACGGAAATTCCATTCGAGGCCATCTTCTCTGAATATTGACCAAAGTCAACCCTACTAGCTATACTGGCTTGAAAACACAGAAACAGCACAAACCCGAAATGAAAACTCCCAAGCCCATACCAGTGGTTCAACAAGACTAAAATCCCTATTTTGAAGCCAACAGAACTATCGTAATTCGATTCTGAGCATATTTACCAAGAGAGCTTACCAAAGTCAAAGATTTTCTAAATTCAAGTTCTAAAATAGGGAAAAGATCATAACGACCTAACGAATGGCCCGGGCATCGAACCGTTAGTCCAGGCAAGTCATAAATGACCTGTAGCCACTGAGGGGAAAATTCAAAAGTAGAAAAAGCATGGAAAAATAGAAAATGACCACGAGGGTCATTACAACATCCACTACTAAAAGAACTTTCATCCGCAAAAGTTAGAAAAAGATAGTACCTGAAGACTTGAAGATGAGGATAACAGGTATGCATGTTAGTCTTGATCTCGTAAGTAGCCTCCTTGACAGGATGATGATGCCACTGAACCTTAACCGACTGAATCTCTTCGGACCTCAACTTCCTAACATGCCTCTCCAAAAAAGGAACAGGCTCCTCCTCAAAGGCTAAGGACTCATCCAACTAAATTGACTCTAACTGAAGCACGTGCGGCTCATCCAGAAAATAGCATCGCAGCATAGACACATAAAACACAGGATGCACACTAGAAAGAGCAGGAGGCAAGGCTAACTCATAAGCAACCCCTCCAATATGACGAAAAATCTTGAAAGGCCCAATGAACCTAGGACTGAGCTTACCCTTCCTCTCAAACCTTATCACGCCTTTCATGGGCGATACCCGAAGGAACACACTGTCACCAACCATGAACTCTAGGTCTCAAACTCTCCGATCAACATAACTATTTTGCCTACTCTGGGCAGTGCAAAGTCTCTCCTAAATGACCCAAACTCTATCCATAGAATCACGAAGCAAGTCGGTACCCCATGGCCTAACCTCAAAAGCATCAAACCAACCCACAAGAGATCTGCACCGCCTACCATACAAAGCCTCGAACGGAGCCATCTGAATGCTGGAATGGTAACTATTATTATATGCAAACTCTGCCAAGGCTAAACACTGGTCCCACTAACCCTCGAAATCAATAATACAGGCTCGCAACATATCCTCCAGAACCTGAATGGTACGCTCAGACTGACCGTCTGTCTGCAGATGAAAACCGCTGCTAAGCTCAACTCTAGTACCCAACTCTCTTTGAATAGACCTCTAGAAATGCAAAGTGAATTGTGTAACCTAGTCGGAGATGATAGAAACTGGCACACCATGCAAATGGACAATCTCTCGAATGTAGATCTGAGCCAACCTCTTGAAACTGTAGGAATTCTGAACTGACAAAAAGTGAGCAGACTTCGTCAACCTATCCACAATAACCCAAATAGCATCAAATCTCCGCAAAGTGTGTGGCAATCTTACTACAAAGTCCATAGAGATCCGCTCCCATTTCCACTCCGGAATGGGTAGCCTCTGAGACAAACCACCTGGCCTCTAGTGCTCAAACTTCACCTGCTGACAGTTCAAGCACCTAGATACAAATGCTGAAATATCCCTCTTCATCCACACCACTAGTAGTGCTGCCACAAGTCACAATACATCTTAGCTGCCCCGGGATGAATGGAGTATCTAGAAAAATAGGCCTCCTCCAAGAACAATCTAACCAAGTCACCAACTCTAGGAACACAGATACGACCCTCGATACTCAAAATACCCTCTAAATCAAAGATTGCCTTCATAGACTCACCTCTCAACACCTTGTCATTAATGATCCTTAACCTCGCATCATCAAACTACCGGGCCCAAATTTGCTCCAACATGGAAGATCTAGCCTCAACACAAGCAAGAATATGTCCTGGCTCAGAAATATCAAGACTAACCAACCTGTTAGCCAAGGACTGGATATCCCAAGATAAAGTTCACTCCTCTATCGCTAAGAAAGACAAGCTACCCATACTCACTAACTTTTGGCTCAAGGAATCCGCCACCATGTTTGCCTTGCCCGAATGATAAAGAATAGAGATGTCATAGTCCTTCCGTAACTCCAACCACCTATGCTACCTCAAATTTAGATCCTTCTAGCTGAAAATGTACTGAAGATTACGATGGTCAGTAAAGACCTCACACTGCATTCCATAAAGATAATGCCTCCAAATCTTTAATGCAAAGACTACCGCTGCTAACTCCAAGTCATGTATAGGGTAGTTTCGCTCGTCAACCTTCAATTGTCTGGAATCATATGCAATAACTCGGCCCTGCTTCATCAACACACAGCCCAAACTAATACCTGAAGCATTACAGTACACGGTGAAACCGTGACTCTAGACTAGAAGAGTAATAATCAGAGCTGAAGTCAACAAGGCCTTGAGCCTTAGGAAGCTCGCCTCACACTCATCTGACCACTGGAAGGGAACATTCTTCTGAGTCAATCTAGTCAATGAAGCTGCTATCGAAGAAAACCTTTCCATAAACCGTCTGTAATAACCTGCCAATCCGATGAAATTGTGAACCTCGGTAGGAGAAGTAGTCCTAGCCCAATCAAGAACTACTGCAATCTTTGTGGTATCTACCATAATCCCATCCTTGGACACCACATGCCCTAGTAATTCCACAGACTCAAGCCAAAACTCACACTTAGTGAATTTGGCATACAACTGATAGTCTCGCAAGGTGTAAAGTACCATCTAAGATGCTGGTCATGGTCATTCTTACCCCTCGAGTATATCAGAATGTCATCGATGAATACAATCATAAATGAGTCCAAGTAGGAACTGTCGCGCCATATTTTGAATCGGCCAAAATAGTGCACAACTTATGGTCGTTGTGACTCTCTGGTTTTTGAAAATTTATTTTTTAGAGTCGCCACCCAAATTTTAGGAAAACTTAGGAAACCATTTTTTGTAAAACTTTGTTTTGGTCTTTTGAAAATATTTGAGATTCTGAGTAAGGGTTTTGGTTACTCGAGGGGAAGGTGTTAGGCACCCCTCAGAGCCTATCCGAAGATAGTCCTTAAACTCAATTTAGAAATAATATTTGGGAAAAATTATTGTTCATTATTTGCTAAAAAGGTGATAAAAACATTTTATTAATTTAAAGAAAATTTGAGGTATATGACACATGCTACTACAATATACAAAGAATATAATATATTTATGGTTGTAAAATGTATATATGTCAGAAACGTATGAAAAATTTAATAGCAACATGTTTATCATAGCTATAATTAAAATATATAGAACTTTATGATTTAAAAGCCATATAAAAATTGAAGATATTTTTTATACAAGTATACTTATTTTTTAAAGTTAAAATAGATGTATTTTTGGGAATATGTGAAAAATTTGCTACATATTTATTAGAAAAACTAAAGATAAACGTATGCATATTTAAAATACGATACATCATGTGAAAATTTATTATTTATAAGATTTGGGTAAGTAAAAAAATATAGGAAATAAATATACCGGTAATAGAGAAAAATGTAAAAGTTGAAATAAATATATTTCATATAAGAATAATTTAAAGACTTGAGTAGAGAATAAAAATTATTTATTTCATATAAAAGAAGACTTTTATTTGTAAAGAAAGAAATATGCGTCAATATGAAAGAAAGTATTATGTATGTAAATGTAATTGCGATAAAATAATGTATAATTTAAGTAGGGAAGAAATAAATAAAAAATATAAATATACCTTGTAGCAGATAGCATATGACATATATACCTTGCGTTTTGAGGATTTAAAAATCTGAAAATCTCAAAATATATATAGTAGAGTATAACAAATTATTTGTAAAATATCGAGGTTAGAATAAGAGAATAAATGAGTTATTAATAAATATAAAGAAGGCTTGCCTAAATTAGATAAAGAACTTTATAGTTTATGGCCTAAGAATGACTAATATTGGTTTGAAATAAATTAAATCACTAATTAGTATTTTGAAAGTCTACCGCGGGTTATTTAAACAGGTTCTTTCTTGAAGCAAAGTCTACATTCATTAATCCTTTTAAAAAATCTTCTCTATTTATTATTATTATTATTTCTGAAAATATTTACTCACTATTTTAAAGTACTTAAAAAGGAAATCCGAAATATTTGCCTGGATTAAGGGTGAAGGAAACTCACTTTCAAAATTTCAAACTAAATAAAATAACCAAACAAAGTTGTGAGCCAAAAATAAACATTAATCCAAATCACACAAAATGCGTATACAAATAATACGAGGTTAGTTAAACAATTCAAGTACTAAGAAAAGCATATAAAAATAAAGGACTAGGTACGCCAAGTTCCTTTGGAGGAACTAAAATCCTAATAAATGACTCTGAGCACCGCAATAGTTCCTAATAGTTGTTCGACCCAAAATTACATTTGGGCCGAGGTTGAGTTTCAAATGAGAACTCCAGCTCTCCGGTTGTTTCATGTAACAAAGAAAAGATGATAAGGATTAATAACTTAATCAAATAACAAAATTTACAAAAATGTAGATTGAAGAGAAATATGCCAAGCCAATAATAAAGTGATAAGAAAAATAAACCATGTTATTTTGGTAACCCCACAAGGATATATGAAGACAACATGTCACTATATTTTACTTCATTTTTATAAGCAAACGATCTTAGGCAAAACGAACACCTTCAATACTAGTCAATTATTGGAAGACAAAGTACACAACAAAGTAGCTATATAAATCTTTATTATTTTTATTCATTTCAATTAAATAAGCAGTTATGAACAAATCACTTCAAAAAGATAACACTAGTAACCGGAAGATTAAAAGGGAACCAAACTACTACGTTGGCTTATAATGAATTCCTTAAGTTAGTATTCCCAAAATTCATCCGAGCTAATAACCAAAATATTAAAATACGGGCAGCCCTCTTTTTAACATTTTACACTAATTCAATCACTTTTTAATAGGATTAAAGTTCAAACAAGACCACAATATTAACAATCGCTAAAAAAAATATAATCATAATATGTACATTCCTATCCTAGACAATATTTTTCCGGGACTAACGAAATGACTAAACTTATTGAAAACTTTTTCTACCTTAAGAAATTAAACTACAAGAAATGCAAGCATAACTTACATATACTTTTCCGGTCTAAACAAAATCAACCAACCCAACAAAAATGACAACAAATCATATTAACGAATCTAATCCACCAATTTCACTATTAAATCAATCTTCCTAAAAATAAAATAAATAAAAATATCATACATATCCTATTTTCATGCCCGGGCAGCCATACGTAGTTATGGACAAGGCAAGGCGAGACAACTACATACTCTACAAACTCAAGCGAAAATCAACCAACAAACCAAAGAAAATGATAACGAACATAATACAAAGATTGAACTTAAACTACCAATTTTAATCCAACAACTTCACTGCCCAATCTTGTTTCCGAAAAAAAAAAAAATTGTTTCTCACATATGGCAGTCACACACGGTCAACAACAAAACCCAAACGATACATTCTTTACGAAAACATATCATACGAAAATAAAAGGGGAAAAAAACAGAAACCAAACTAAAGAAAGATTATTTATTTTTATTTTTTTTACCTTGTGTTGGGCAGCAAAACGGAGGCGTTGACGTCAAGTTCTCCGGCCAAAACTCGAACTCAAAAGCTTGAAACTCTTGAATGATTTTTCACTGATTTTTTTTTGGATCTTTTAGATGCTTTCCCTTCCCCTTTGGGGTGAAAAGAAACCCACTATTTATAGGGAAAATCCGGACTTGAAAGTCCGGATTTGAACCCAAATTTTAACAAAAAAAACGTGACCAAGAGAGGGGGGGAAGATTCAAATTTTGAATCCAATTTTTTGCACCAAAACGGGACTGATTTCTGGCCATCCCGAAATCACGAGTTGGGATGGCCAAAAATAGAGATTCTTGGCAGATGATGGCAGCGTTTTGGCATTTTTGGGGTGGCATTTTGGTGCCATTTTTGTGTAAGGGAGAAGAGAGGAGAAGAAAGAAGGGATTTGGAGGTGTGTTTTGGGAAGAAGATGAAGAGGAATCGTTGGTTTGGGAGAAAGAAAAGGAAAAGAGTCTGATTTTGGGGAAAAGGAGAGAGAAAACTTGTGGGGGGTTTAATGAGGAGAGAGAGAGAGGGGAACGTTGGGGTTTTTTTTGAATCCTTGACCGATTTTGATCCGTCCGATCAATTGATCGGACGGTTAAGATTAATTCGGAATAAGAATTAAAAGAATAGGAAATAATATATATATATATTAAGTGAGATAAAAGGCTTAAAAATTGTGACCGTTGGATTAGATTGGAGGGCCACGATTGAAAGCAAAGAAACACAAATCCATGTGATGCCTACGTGGCACACATGGATTGGCTAATTAAAGGGGTCTAAAATTGCCACATTATTTTGCTCAAATTGGCTATTTTAAAAATTCCAATTGTAGCCAATTCTTAACAAAATAGCCACAATTCGTTAATTTGAAAAATAATTAATTTGTAAAATTAATTAATTTATAAAAATTGGTTTAAAAATATAATAAAATAAAATAAGGTCAATTAGTAATTAGTTAAATAATTAAGCTTCCTAAATTATAAAAAAAAATATTTATTTGCAAGAGTAAAAAAATAAAACTAACCAAAAATTGGTTCATTTCCTTAAAAATACTTTATTTGACGTAAAAAATAATTTTGAACGACTCAAAACATGAAATTAATATTTGTAGATTTATAAAATATTTGAATTTATAGAAAATAATATATATGAGATAGTTTTCTTAAAAAATGAGTGGCAAATTACTAAGGTAATTTCAAAATATTTATTTTCATAAATATATTATTTATTAAAATAATATAGAGGGTAAAAATTGGGTGTCAACAGTTGCCCCATTTCTTTGGCCGTGGATGAGAGTAGAGAAGGCGTGGACAAAGAAATATTGACACATCCTAATTTTGACCGACCAACAAAACATTTTTTGAGCAAAAAGTGACATGAGTTTTGGGAAGTTATGGCCGAGCTCAGGCTTTCGAGCTGCCTACATATCTCGGGTTTCACGAGAAGTCAGGCCATATGTAGTTCGAGAGAATTGAATCTTTGCAAATTTTGATCGACTTCAAAATTTGCCCAGTGTCGAGTTATGGTAACACTGATATCTTTTGGTGGTGATTAAGAGTATTTTAGCATGAATGGAGTGGATACGGCCGTGCTTAAACCAAGCTTACCTACATATCCCTAGATGTGGGAATCAGGCCGAATGTAGTTCTAAAAGAAATCTTAGAATGAGAAACGCTCCGCAACAATTTCTACTGAGGATTTTGGTAGGGGAAAGATCACGGACCTTCAAAAATTGCCCCAGTGTCGAGTCATGATGACACTGGGATGTAAGAAAAGTTATGGAATATAGAAGTAAATTCGAATTGAGTTGAGTCGAGTTCTGAGGAGAAATTCTTGACGTAGCTAGGGATGCTTGACATTTCGCTAGCTTGCCCCAGTTTGCTGCTTAGAGGGTAGTTCCACGTTGTAATGCCTTGTCCTGCAAAACAGGTAAAAAGATCACAAAGTACCTGTCGCAGTTCAAAATTATAAATTAAATTGTAATGTAAAGAGTAGAGTGTAGATATTCAAACGATTGTCGACGTCTCCGTTATGCGGAATGAATGTGACGTAGTCAAAGCAACTTGTGAAGTAAAGCCTCTTGACTGGAGGGGCAACACTTGAAAGTAAAGCCTCTCGATTGGCGGGGCAACACTTATAAAATAAAGCCTCTCGACTGGTGGGGCAACACTTGTAATGTAAAGCCTCTCGACTTGCGGGGCAACACTTGAAAGTAAAGCCTCTCGACTGGCGGGGCAATACTTGAAAACTAAAGTCTTCATCTGGCGAATCAGTCGTGAAATCTCCATTTGACAGAACAGTCCTTAATGCAAAAATGAGGATGTTGCTAGCATGCATGCTATGATGATGTTTGCTATGATGCAGTCTCCGATTGGCGGAGCATGTTTTGCTTGCTAATATACATTTCTCTGATTTGGAAGAGTGTCGTTTTGATTGAATATGTACATGCTCCAATTTGTGGAGCGTCGCTTTGATTGCTTATGTACAGGCTCCGGTCGACGGAGCGTCGTCTTGTTTGCTTATGTACAAGCTCCAATCGTCAGAGCATCATTTTATTTGCTTATGTACAAGCTCCAATCGTCAGAGCGTTGTTTTGTTTGCTTATGTACGGCCTCCAATTGGTGGATTTTGATGAAGTTAGTCAGCATTCTCCGATTGGCGGAGTTTATTCGACGCAATTAGATGGCAATCTCCGATTGGCAGAGTTATTTGACGAAGTCAGATGGCGGGCTCCGATTGGCGGAGTTTATTTGAAAGAAATAAACTATCCTATTTGTCCTATGAGGACCCTCTATCTTTGATACTTGATCCAGATCTAGGACGTACCTGCAAAGACATAAATGAAAACCTTTTAAGAATTGTAAGAATCGAGATAAAGTATTTTTAAAATAGAGTAGGGAAAGAATATTTTGGCTTATGGTGTCGTGATAGACAAAATATTTCTCCAATCACGTTCATGACTTTGACTTGATATCACCCTTCTTGATTCCTGTTTTCCTGCGCTCAAAGAAAAGTTCTTAGTTTTGGGAGGGGTGTTGATTTGTGTCGACTTGTGGACCCTCGCCTTGCCGTTGGATTCCTTCAAAACCTCCTTGGTTTCTTGCGATTTCTTATTCCAGAGACTCGGTCATTGGATCCCTTCAAAACCTCCTTGGTTGCTCGCGATTTCCTATTTCGGAGACTCAGTAGGTGGAAAGGCAGTAAAATATTTTTAAAAATATATATATTTTTTTAGAAAAAATAAGTATATTTTGTATATACTAAGCGCATATATATAGTAATTGTTCATCATTTTTTAGATTATGACATGTTCTGAAATCCAATCGAGCTTTTCCATTAGTTGAGGACGTCGAAATGTAGTCTTCTCGTAGCTCCGGCTTTTGGTGACGCTCCTCTATCTCTTTGTAGATGTCGTGATTACTCTGAAGGTATGTTAAAAATAAAAAGGGGGGAGGTTTTTCCTATGGGTATGACCGAACCTTTTAGGTTGCCTACGTATCCCCAAATGGGAATCAGGTCTGTACGTAGTTCGGGATATGAAGGAAGGATTAAAATATGTAATGCATTGACCGAACCTGACTCAGGCTGCCTACATATCCAAACGGAATTAGGTCAGAACGTAGTTCAAGTACATTAGGGATAATGAAAAATATGAGATGCATTGACCGAGCCTGACTCAGGCTGCCTACGTATCCTAACAGAATCAGGTCATGACGTAGTTCAAGTACAATAGGGGAAATGGAAAAGATGAAATGCATTGACTGAGCCTGACTCAGGCTGCCTACATATCCAAGCGGAATCAGGTCATGACGTAGTTCAAGTACAATAGGGGAAATGGAAAAGATGAAATGCATTGACCGAGCCTGACTCAGGCTGCCTACGTATCCAAACGGAATCAGGTCATGACGTAGTTCAAGTACAATAGGGGAAATGGAAAAGATGAAATGCATTGGCCGAGCCTGACTCAGGTTGCCTATGTATCCAAACGGAATCAGGTCATGATTTAGTTCAAGTATAATAGGGGAAATGGAAAAGATGAAATGACCGAATCCGGTGAGGATTGCCTACGTATCCCACCAAGGTAAGTTAGGTCAATCATAGTTCTGAGTACATGAAAAATGATATTTTTTGGTTTTTCTAAGGGAGACCGGACCCGATATGGGTTGCCTACATATCCCGCCGTGGGAAGTCAGGCTAATACGTAGTTCTGTTACATTAGAGAAAATGCAGAAAGTACAAGGAAATAACAACTAGTCCCACTGTCTTCAAATGTAGTACTTCTTGATAGCGTCTGAATTGATCGGCTTCGTGCTCACGATGCCACCCATTTCTGCGAGAATTACTGCTCCGCCTGAGAGCACTAGGTGAACCATGTAAGGACCTTTCCAGTTTGGTGCAAATTTCCCCTTAGCTTCATCTTGGTGAGGGAATATTTTCTTCAATAATAATTGCCCTGGTGTGAATCGTCGAGGCTTGACTTTCTTGTTGAACGCTTTGATCATTCTGTTTTGATAAAGTTGACCGTGACATACTGTATCCAGTCTCTTCTAATCAATAAGCATCAACTGTTCAATCCTGCTACGAACCCATTCCGTGTCTTCCAGACCAACCTCTTGGATGATTCTTAGAAAAGGTATTTCCACTTCTACGGGTATCACTGCTTCCGAACCGTAGACCAACATGTAGGGGGTTGCACCAGTGGATGTTCTGATTGTGGTGCGATAGCCGAGAAAATCATATGGTAGCTTCTCATGCCATTCTCTGTTACTATCTACTATTTTCCTTAGGATCCTCTTGATCCAATCGCGGTACAACAAGCATAACTTGCTCTATAATAACAGTACAAAAATGTTTGAGACTCACGAACATTCCCAAATAACCCACCATCTATGATCCAGAGTCAAAACCAAGGCCACACAGGAGCACAAGGGTGATACTATCAACTACCACAAATACTACAGTCAACGAATTGAAAATAAGACTGACATGAAGAAGCGGACAAGGTCTGGGGTACCAAGCTAATAAACCCAACCCAAGGATGATAATTAGTATAATTATATCTTATATACTAAGTCTAAAAGAGTTAAACCGTAACCTACCTGTCAATCGACAACAAGCTGCTAGAACGATGTTGTCCAAGCCCGAATCGCTCCGAGAAGCTCCCAAAACAAAATCAAACTCGAATTTGGACTTGAATAACTTGACGTAGATAATCGATTTTCTTATCGTTATGGATCATAACATCAAAAGAAAATACTTTCCTGCAAGGTATGCTCTCCCAACGTAGCCATGTATATATGTATAGAAATAGATCTTTTCAAATGTTGTATGAAATATTTCCTTAGAAACAAAAATAAAAATGAGAAGGAGATGTTGGTTGTGTATATCTACATATCTATAAATAGAAAGTACATGCGTAGCCACCTAAATGAATGACTAATAAATTCAAATTAAAGGTGGCAATGTATTGAAAGCGATAAGTGGCACTATATAAAGATTCTACTACCATTGTCCACTTCCTCCACCTCCACGTATAGTTGAGGTGGCTACACTACAATTATTTTAATTCCCCTTCGTATGTATTCGGGTATTGTATAGGTTCATGATAAATTATATTTAATTTTTTGAATATATCATAACGAATAGAAAATTATTTCCAATAAAACCTACTATATTATAATAATATTTTTTAACATAACTAAGTTTACTATCTTTGTTAAAATATTAATAACCTATAAAACTCTTGTAAAATAGATACATACACAAATATATTGTAACGAAAGTATTTTTCATAAATATTTAAAATATTTTTATAAAAATAAAACTTTTTACCAAATTCAAATTTCAAATCAAATATTTTCAAATACGCGCGATGTTAATAAAATTCTCAAATTTTTTAAGCAGTATCTCTCCTATACACCAGACTACATCGCACCTCAACATGAACAACCCCATCCTCGGGAGTGCTATGAGCCTCAAATCAGAATCAACCTCTCCACACAGTCAGTTGAGGTCATACGATCGCAAATTACTATTGCACGATTTTGATAACGCAACTATTAAGACTCAGCTCTAAAATAGGAAAACGGCCATAAAGACCAAACGAATGGCCAGGGCTCCAAACCACCGGTCCCAGCAAGCCATAAATAACTTGGGGTCACTACATGCAAGCTCTAACAGTACAAGAAAAGCATAAATGCGGGAATGACCGGAAGGGTCATTACAGTAAATCCTTTAAAATCTAGAAATCATGATAACCATAGTAAATCTCCAGTTTGACCCAAGAACCTCTCATTCTTTTATGTACCTTTAGGTATGCAAATGCAGTATGAGCACATAACTTTCCAAATCCAAAGAGTATACCACACAAGCAAGACAAATAGGGCAAAACACCCTCCAAATAAGAGAACTGACCTAGAACGCCATCCAATCCGTGCTATGGCCTCGGGCCCATAGTTACATGCACACCCGACAATAAGGCAAAAATAATGGAAAATAACTACGAAAACCACTAAAAGCATCTACTCTACCTCCAAAATCCCCTAAAATCATACTAAGTTTTCTAGGTTAACCACAGTAACACTACAAGCTCATAAACTAAGGATAACGGTAATAGTCCTAATCTATGATTCCAAAATGGCTAATTTATTACAAGTTACATGATTTAAGCCTAATACTACCCTAAGATCCAACCTAACATTCAAGTAACTTATAATATATAAAATCTAACTAAATTCAGTCTAGGAAAGAAAGCATAACCTACCTCGGGGCCAAACTGCAAACACAAATTGTCACTCATGTGTCTTCTCCTTGTGAACAGCCTGAGAAAGGTGTCATGCTATCACAAATATAATCTAGGTGTCAAGACAAGAATAATGACACTCATATTGCTATACAGAAATTTGAGCTAGAAATAGGGTCAGAAAATAACCCCTGGGGCCCGTGCAATTGTAATGACCCTCCAGTCATTTACGCGTGTTTGCCTTTCTTGTACTATTAGAGCTTGTCTGTAGTGGCCGCAAGTCATTTATGGCTTGCTGGGACTGGTAGTTTGGTGTTCGGGCCGTTGGTTTGGTCTTTTTGGTTGTTCCTTATTTTAGAGCTTTAAGCTTTTGAAATCATTGACTTCAGTCAATATTCTTGATGAACGTGCTTGTAATTGAATTCCGATAGTTTTGTTTGCTTCGGAGCATGGACTTTGGTCTAGAGGGATCTTTGGTCGGGATCTGAGAGATTTTCAGCTTGGAATTCTCTCTCATTCTGTGTTTTCAAGCCGGTTGAGCTCGCTTGGTTGACTTTGGTCAACATTCGAAAAATACAGCCTTGGATGGAAATTCCATCAGCACCGCTAGCTCCGGAATGCCGAGTTTGTATTAGGTAGTTGGTTGGTTCAGGTCCCAGGTGATCCGGGCTCATTTTGGGTGTTTGGTTGGCATTAGCTAGTGTTGACTTGGGTCAACATTCTTCCGAAATGACCTCATATGGAAGTTTAATTGACTCTATTGAGTCCATAATGTTGTTTCCACTCTAATAACACTATTGGTTTTAGAGTATCGGGTTTCGATTGTGCCCGGAACGCCCCATGAAGTTTTAGAAAAATTGCATATTTTCTGTTGCAGGCCAGCCTTCAGCGCAATCGCGCTAAGGCCAGCGCGATCTCACCTTAGTGCTTGTTGTTTTCCATTTTGATAGCACCCTCCTAGCGTGATAGCGTCGAGGTGCCTGGCTCCCTTCAGCCCAATCGCGCTCCTTTAGCGCTGTTGGCACTAACCAATTTTCCAGCAGTATATATTCTTGGTCCTTCGTTTTTCCAGCCTTATTCCTTATTTGTTCCCAACTCTAACCTGAAAATCCTCTCTACCAAAGTGTTCTATTTTGTTCCTAGCTTGGGGAATTTTACGTATTGCTGGAAAGTCTCGCTTCTTTGTCAATTGGTAAGTCTTCTTCTTCCCAAAGTTACTTTTCCACCATTGTTACAAGACCTCCATTGTTGCTATTTTCAAAAGCTTGGAATTTCCTTGTAGATTCTGCCCTCTTGAGCTTTGCATGATCATGGGTTCGGAGTTTTCAACTCCTTAGCTTGCCTTCTCGTTGTGGTAAGTATCTTTTGTTTAATATTCAGACTTATTTCTTGAATTTTCCATCCTTAAATCATTTCTTGGTGGGCTGTTTTGATGCCCCAATTGTTGTCCGTTTACGCTCAAATTTTGAGCATATTCTCCAGGGATTGTAAGGAACACTTTGGTGTTTTTTGTTTCCGGTTTTGGGTTACGGAGCCCATGGTCCTGTTTGTGACCCGAATTTCGACCCGGTTTTGTTTATTGCATTATGGGTATCGTTAGTCTTGTATTAATGCCTAGATTATTATATTGATAGTGGTTTCACAACTTGGAGTTTTCTTAGAGCAGTTCAAGCCTGGATGACACCGTCCCCGCAGCTATTCATTGGATGACAGGTAGGTTATGGCTTTCCTTACCTAGACTCTGCCTATATAGGCTATAACTGCATTAATTAGTATCCTTGAGTGGGCTGTTTTAGGTTGGTACCCAGACCTTTCCCATCTTTCTATCCATTTATTTCATACGTTGGTTGTAGTATTTGTATCAGTATTGTATATTACCCTTGTGGTCCTGTGTGGCCTTGTATTGACTCTGGAACATAGATGGTGGGTTATTTTGGAATATCCGCGAGTCTCGGACATAAAGACATCCTTCTAGGCTAGTTATGACTGTTGTAGAGTTGTTAAACCTGTACAGGGCCGATAGGAAATGATTGTGAACCGTTGATTTAAACTTAGCATGGTTCAGCAAGGTTGGTTTCATTCTACAGTTTGGAAGTTTCTCTGTTAACACAGGGTATTCATACATGTCTTTCCTAACTTGGATGTGTAAGCTTTAGTCGAGCTCAGATGGGTTGTTCAGTTGGGTTCAGTTAGCGAGATTAATGTTAGAAAAAGTGTCTGATCGTTGGTTGATGATCAGTCGGGATAGGTAACTCCAGTTTTCAAGGGTACGCTTCAAGTTGTTATCTTGGGTGGCAAATGCTAGTAGACTATAGCTTGACTTGTAAGGAGTTTGAGCAAAAAGGGTGACTTTTTTCATGATAGAATATAAGTGGGAACTATGGATCTCTGGTGTGTCAGTTGATGCTTCGAGGGTGGTTTAAGTGTTTGACTTGTATTAAGCTTCTTATCCGTGGTGAAAAAGGGTTCAGTTGATAATAATAGGGTTCTTACGGATCAGCCGGTTCATGATTTAGAGTTTTGGTTGTTGGCTTTTCTGATAAACTTGATTGTGGTTTCGAAGATTCGAGTTTTGTGTGTTAGTTGCCTTGCTTCTCTGGTTTTGGTGTTGTGTCGGTGCCTACCGGTTGAGATTCTAAAGGCTCAGCTTGGGTTGGTAGACCCTTTGTGTTTGGAGTTTGAGTTTGGATTCTGGCTTTGATTGTATGAGTTTTAGGCTTGGTTGTCTTTCGTGGTTTCATTCTGTTGGGTGCCATCTGATTGAGGAGGCTACCCTGGGTTGTCTGAGAGAGTAGTGTGGGCTTCATATCTGTTGTTCCTTTAATCTCTAGTCTTTCCCTCTTCCCTGACTTTCGGGGATGAAAATCTTTTTAGTAGTGGATGATGTAATGACCCTCCCGATCATTTACGTGTGTTCGGCTTTTTTGTACCGTTAAGGCTTGCCTATAGCGGCCCCAAGTCATTTATGGCTTGCTGGGACCGTTAGTTCGGTGCCCGGGCCATTAGTTTTGTCTTTTTGGTTGTTCCTTATTTTAGAGCTTTAAGCTATTGAAACCATTGACTTCGGTCAACTTTCTTGGTGAACTTGCGCGGAATCGAATTCTGACAAGTCTGTTAGCTCCGGAGCGTGGACTTTGGTCTAAGGAGAACTTTGGTCGAGATCCAGGAGCTTTCCAGCTTGGAATTCTCTCTCATTCTGTGTTTTCAAGCCAGTTGGGCTTGCTTTGTTGACTTTGGTCAACATTCATAGAAGACGGCCTCGGATGGAAATTCCGTCAGCGCAGTTAGATCCGGAATGCCGAGTTTGTGTTAGGTAGTTAGTCGGTTCGGGTCCTGGGTGATCCGGGCTCATTTCAGGTGTTTGGTTCGCGTTAGCTAATGTTGACTTGGGTCAACATTCTTCCAAAACAACCTCGTATGGAAGTTTCATCAATTTTGTTGAGTCCGAAACATCATTTCCACTCTGATAGCACTATTGGTTTTCGAGTATCGGGTTCCGATTATGCCCGGAATGCCCCATGGAGTTTTAGAAATATTGCAGATTTTCTGTTGCAGGCCAGCCTTCAGCGCAATCGCGCTAAGGCCAGCGCGATAGCGCCCTCCTAGTGCGATAGCGCCGAGGCGTCTGGCTCTCTTCAGCGCCATCGCGCTTCTTTAGCGTCGTTGGCGCTGACCAATTTTCTGGCAGTATATATTCATGGACCTTCATTTTTCCAGCCTTATTCCTCATTTGTTCGACACTCTAACCTGAAAATCCTCTCTACCAAAGTGTTCTATTTTGTTCCTAGATTGGGGAATTTTCCGTATTGCTGGAAAATCTCGCTTCTTTGTCAATTGGTAAGTCCTTTTCTTCCCAACGTTACTTTTCCACCATTGTTACAAGACCTCCATTGTTGCTATTTCCAAAATCTTGGAATTTCCTTGTAGAGTCTGCCCTCTTGAGCTTTGCATGATCGTGGGTTCAGATTTTTCACCTCCTTAGCTTGCCTTCTCGTTGCGGTAAGTATCTTTGTTTAATTTTTGGACTTATTTCTTGAATTTCCCATCCTTAAATCCTTGCTTGGTGGCCTATTTTTCTTCCCCAATTGTTGTTCGTTTCCACTCAAATTTTGAGCATGTTCTCCCGGGATGGTAAGGAACACTTTGGTGTTTTTTGTTTCCAGTTTTGAGTTACGAGGCCCACGAGCCCATTTGTGACCCAGATTTCGACCTGATTATATTTATGGCATTATGGGTATTTCTAGTCTCGTACTAATGCCTAGATTATTGTATTGATAGTGGTTGCACGACTTAGAATTTCTCAGAGCAGTTCAACCCTGGATGACACCGTTCCCGCAGCTATTCGTTGGACGACAAGTAGGTTATGGCTTTCCATACCTAGACTCAGTGTATATAGGTTATAATTGCATTAATTAGTTTCCTAGGGTGGGTTGTTTTAGGTTGGTACCCCAGACCTTGCCCGTCTTTCTGTTCGTTTATTTCATACGTTGGTTGTAGTATTCGTATCAGTATTGTAAATTACCCTTGTGGTCCTGTGTGGCCTTGTATTGACTCTGGAACATAGATGGTGGGTTATTTGGGAATGTCCGCAAGTCGCGGACATAGAGACATCCTTATAGGTTGGTCATAACTGTTGTAGAGCTATTGAGGGTCGATAGAAAATATTTGTGAGCTGTTGGGATAATTTAGTTTTCCTAAACTTGCATGGCCCCGGTTGCCCGTTTTTGATATACTTGATGATAAAAAAGGGATTTTTGGATGATTTCACACTGGGTTTTCCTATTGATACTAGGCTCTATTGCGCAGAGCACCAGACTTGATTTTATTACTGATACTAGGCTCTGTTGGGCAGAGCACCAGACTTGATTTTATTACTGATACTAGGCTCTGCTGGGCAGAGCACCAGACTTGGTTTTATTACTGATTAAGACCCGGATACGCTCTTGGCACCCTTTGAGGGGGTTATTGAGACTTTTATCACTGATTTAGACCCGAGTATACTTCAGGCACCCTTTGAGAGGGTCTTTGAGATTACTACTACTATTTTAGACCCTTTCCAATTTTGGGCACGTAATTTGAGGTTCTAATTCTCTGAGATTTCGCATTCGTTCCTGTATATGGTCAGGGACCTCCATAGGCCTTTTGTTCCAGCATTTGGCCAAAGGGACGAGCGTGCTGGAGGAGGGGTATATGGCGTAGGATGAGGTATAGCGGGCACGTCCTACCATGGGTCCTCCTGCCGAAGTGTCGGGGGGTGCATCAAGAGTTACTATTATCGGTTCCATCATTATCATCATCATGCATATCACTCGGATTCCACCCTTGTTTGCTGTGTATTCATTGTACGCTCCAGTTATATGGGCGGCCGGAGGGTTTGTTTTCACTTGTTTGCGTTCCTTGGTTGTATGAGCGGCCATTGGGACTGTAGGTAGATTATATTATTCCTATCGTTTCATAGAGCTAGTTATGGTCCTTGGTTCTTGAGAATTGGTAAGTTTTAGCTTGTTGAGGCTCCGAGTTTTGGGCTTGAGTATTGAGAGGGATAGTGAGCCCTATCTTATTGAGGCACTTTTGTGTGGCCTTCTGAGCAGATTGTGAGTATCTGGTTCCATTCTTACCAGGATTTGAGTAGTATTTCTTGGTTATTGTGGGTTAGTTATTTCATCCTAGGGTTGTACTTGTGAGGTGGATTCCTGTTTATGCTATCTTGAAGTTGGATTGGTGTTATGATTTCCTTATACTTGTTGATTCCATCTTGAGTATGTTAGATTGCTTTCCTTCTTTTCCTTTTACTTGAGGTTACCGGTATACCGCCATGTTCCTGACTCTCTCTCCTTTTATATACTATTGTTGCAAGGATTCCAGGTGTGTCTTTCTTCCTCACACCTGTGTTTATGTGTTATGTATATGTTTTGTGCTAGCATGTATACTTGTAACTCTTGGTTGATTACTCCTTGTGCTAGTTCCTTGTGCTTCTTCCTTGCTTCTGTGACTGCTTTCTTGTATTCTGCTTATTAATGTTATTATATCTTATATGCGCTCAGTCGGCCGATGATGCCTACTGAGTACCCGTTGTCTTGAAGCTCATACTACACTTCTGCATATTTTTGATGCGGACATTAGTGTGCGCTTTCGCCGTTGATTGTGTGGAGACTCGTGCAGCTTTCGGGATATTTGAGACTAAGGTGAGCGCCTTACGGTCGGGGGCTTGACTACATCTCATCTTTTGTAGTGATACTCATTGTATATTCAGAGACAGTTGTACTTATCTTTTGGTACTTCTAGCACTTGTATTCTATTAGAAGCTTATGTACTGTCGATACCAAGTCTTGGGGTTGGTGTAGTTTCAATGTATATATTCAGGTTTTGCTTCCGCTTTGTCTATCTTTATATTTTGCTTTCGCTTATTTCTGCTTATTGTGCGTATTGGTTAGGTAGTAGCCCATTACTAACCCTTTCGGGCTACTGAGGGGTTGTAAGTGCCATCATCACCTGAGAAATTAGGTCGTGACAACAATGAATCAGAAAACAAAATTCACAATTACATCTGCAACAGGTCAAGGAACCCATGCTCAAAAGTAGAGTGCAAACAGGACTCGTTTCGGGGCTCAAAATGGCCTCGAAGTCCTACTAGTTCAAGGAGAACTTAAGAGGAAACCCAATGGAAATTAGCGGAGATAAAGAGAATCAAGCAACGGAAAAGAGAATAGGAATAGAAGGGGACTTACCAGACTAAGAGGGATGAATAATTGAGCTCATGATCAGAGCTTGGGAGCTTATCAATGAAGGAAATTTGTTTTTGAGGTGAAGAAAATGAAGTTGGCAGCTTATATAGCCGCTAGGGATCCTTTATCATAATCGTGAGGTACCCATGCGATCACGAGGAATGAGCTAGCCAGACCATCGCGGTCGCGATAGTCCAGCCATGCGATCGCATAGAATAAGCAGGACCGGGTCCCAGCTGGCCTTCATTACAATCACGAGGAGCCACTCTCGCGATCGCGATGGTCAAAAAGCTAAACAATCACGAACGCGATAGCCACCTTGCAGTCACGATGACCAAACTTGTCTGCGACACACAGCAGCAACCAGCAAAACTCTAAGGCTAAAAAGTCTCCGGGTGGACCCTTGGGATTCATTCAGAACCCCGTGAACACAAATCAACCATGCTACCCTACTAGAAATAGCATTCCAAACTCAATGGAATCGATGAAACTCCCAACGGAGATCGTTTTAATAAAAAGTGGGCCTCGTGCCCAAAACCAACTTTTATCAAAGCGGAACTCAAAGGCCAAAAATAAGTCCGGAAACCTCGGGACCCAAACCAAAGGTCCCTCTAGTCCAAAGTCAATATTTCGGAGCTAACAACACTGACGAAATTTCCATCCGAGACCGTCTTCTCTGAATGTTGACCAAAGTCAACTCTACAAGCCTAACTAGCCTAAAAACACAGAAACCAAGACAAAACCAGACCAACAACTCTCAGACCCCGACCAAGGTCCTAACTAGACCAAAATCTCAGCTCTGAAGCTAACGAAACTGTCAAAATTTAATTCTAAGAACGTTTACCAAGAAAGTTGATCAAAGTTAAAGATTTTCTAAGTTCAAGTTCTAACACAGGGAAATGGTCATAACGACCTAACGAATGACCCAGACACTGAACCGTTAGTCCCGATAATTCATAAATGACCTGTAGCCGCTAAAAGAAAGCTCGAAACACGAAAAAAATAGAAAATGACCTGGAGGTCCATTACACATTTTGCCATAGATTTCCATTTATTTTTTCAAAAAAATCATATTTGAGTGAACTTTGGATTGTAGTTTCAAAATGTGTTTGGCCAGAATTTTTTAAAATATATTTCACTTTTTTTAAAACTTGAAACATTTCTTATACTCATAAGTTCTACAAACAATCAAAAATACTCAACCACACCTAACAAACGTACTTGCTAATTCCAAATTATGAAGAACCTGCAGTGATGACGTTCGTTATTCTTATCACAAATCATAATCCTATATACAAGTAAGTTTGACACAAAATCATTATTTTTATAATAAATTAAATAATATATTATCCTAAAATCATAACATGATAGTTTAATAAAAATTACAATAACACAATTACTAGCTACTACAATTCTTTAAATTATAATTAGTTATGAAGATTCATTCGTACAAAAAAAATAAACTATTAAAATAGTAGGAGATGAGAGACCTCATATATTAGCAAGGATTTCCAAATCTGAAAAAAAAAATTATATATTGCAAGAAAATATTATTCAAAATAGGAGATCAGAGACCTCTTATATTGAGAAGGGTTCATAAATCTGAAGGAAAATTTATACAAATCACGTAAAATAAATATAAAGTAATAGATGGATTTATTCATTTTGGCCACAAACTTTTGGCCACAATGGCCAAAATTCTATAATAAAGCCTTTTTACACTATAAACTGGTTTTTTATTTGACACTTTTACCCCTCTTCTTCCAAATTTAAAGTTGTCTCATTAATTAATTTATTAGTTATATTTCTCAATACATGAGAAAGTCCCAATACCTGAAAATGGAAAAATTCCTACAATGTTTACTTGATCACTTATTACAAGAGAAATTAATTCATTTTTTGTGGCAAAAAGTTCTAGTGAAGTTTATTTTTATATTTAAAGGAGCATAATATAGTTAAATTAAAAATATTTAAGAGTTGTAAATCTATAAAATTCTGCATATTTAATCATCTGTCAAGATAATTAGATGGTTCCCACCTCCTGACAATTGGGTGAAGTGTAATACGGATGGGGCATCTAGGGGCAATCCTAGACCTAGTTTTGCTGCCTTCTGCATTAGAGACTCAGGAGTTAACTTGGTGGCTTCCTCGTGGTAGTATTTTGTGGCAGTGCTCTGTTTCTGTCTGTTGTTTGTTACTACATATTACTTCCTATCGTCTCTTGTAGTTTTATCTTGTTTTTTATCCTGTATCATTGTTACGTCCTTTTTAGCCTATTTTTAGACTATTTTGTCTTGAGCCGGGGGTCTACCGGAAACAGCCTCTCTACCTCACCTCTGAGGTAGTGGTATGGTCTGCGTACACTCTACCCTCCCCAGACCCCACGCTGTGGGAATACACTGGGTATGTTGTTGTTGTTGTGTTGGATTGTGTATGATATTCGGTTTGCTTGGGTACCATGCTTGGTACAGGTCACATATTGGTTGGCTCAGGTATAATGCCTGGTATGGGATATTTATCAGTTGGCTCAGGTACCATGCCTGGTATAGAATTTATAATGGTTGGCTCGGGTACCACGCCTAGTACGAGTTTGATATTACTTGCATTAATTGTATTCTGGCGATGGTTTCATGAGTGGATCGAGTTGTATTCTTGAATTATGATTATTGCATAACGGTCCATGAGAGGTTGGATGGTTGTATTTAAGTGTGAGGTTGGTCTTAGTGTAGACCGAGATTTCATGTGGAACACGTATGTGGTGTCCTAGGGATCCTTGGTTGGTCTGGGTTATGTAAAAAGGATATATGTTTATTATCACTGGGTATTGTCGATGGTTGTTAAACTTGTTACATGTGGTTGAAAGCTAAGGGAAAGACTTATAGTTAGTCATATTGTTGGCTTGCATTACGTGTTTACTTCACTTTACTCAGCTTTAGTTTATTGTTCATATCTTGTTTATTGGAACTAGCTGATGATCCTACTAGTACACGGTGGTTGTGTACTAATTCTACACTTGCTTTTCTTTTGTGAGTACAAGACATCTTCCAGCGGCTGATGCGCGACCTCAGTTGTAGTAGCAGCGATTTCAGATCCCAAGGGTGAGCTACTCTTTCAGCTGCCATGGTTTCATCCAGTATCTTTGTGGTCTTTCGTTTTGGACCCGGATTCTCTTTTTTTTGGGTTGCATCCCCGTTCCTTAGACAGTAGTAGATGTTTTGGTACGATGACTTTCAGTTTCTAGGGATATTGTCCACTGTTTCTTTTTATGTTAGTATTTTAAGGTTATGAATGATAGTTTAATTTAATGCAATTATCGAGTACTGATGATTTCTTTTGTCCAATGCTAGGTCTGGTTATGAATGGGAATGAGCATGAGATGCTGACTATGTTTTTGAAGCTGAAACCTCCTACATTTCAGGGTACTGAGAAAGAAGATGCTTATGAGTTCATTCTAGACTGTTACGAGAGGCTGCATAAGCTGGGCATTGTGCAGCAGCATGGGGTAGAGTTTGTCACTTTTCAGCTGCAGGGTGATGCTAAGCAGTGGTGGAGGTCTCATGTGGAGTGTCGGCCATTACCTTTGCCTCTGCTGACTTGGGCGGAGTTTCATGCCCTTTTCTTGGAGAAATGTATGCCCCGCAGTTTGAGAAACTATAAAAAGGATGAGTTTCTGGCTCTGGAGTAGGGTAACATGTCAGTCTCAGCCTATGAGGCCAAATTCCATGCATTATCCCATTTTACTACTCAGTTTCTGGGTACAGAAGAGGAGGTGATTTGTCTATTTGTGAAGGGCCTGAATAATGAGTTGCAGGTATTGTTTGTGCATATGATTTCAGCGGGGAAGAGTTTCAACGAGGTGACAGATTACGTAAAGAATCTAGAGGGGGTTAAATAGGTTGGGTAGGCTAAGGTGTTAGCCAAGAAGTCTCGGAATGACAGAAATTTTAGTGGTTAATACTCCAGGGGTCACAACCAGCACGTGTATTCTGCTCGTCCTATTCAGTCATCCTTACCAGCTTCTACAGGTGGTCGTCCGGGAGCCAGTCAGTTCTTAGCTCCTAGAGGCTAGGGGCTTCCTACACTTCTACTTGTAGGCCTATTCTTGACCGTGGATGCTTTCATTGTGGTGATCCAGGTCACTTCAAGAGGGAGTGCCCTCACAGGCAGGCAGGTAATCATACTCAACAGCAGTCTAAGGTTGTGGTTCCAGCAGCTAGAGGTAGTTATGCTAGGGGTCATCCACAAGGTGGGTGAGGTAACTTTTAGGGGAGGTCGGAGAGACAGAGGGAATGGCAGTGTGGGTATAGGTGTGGTGCAGCCAGCCAGGGAAGTTGCTCAGATTAATAACCGAGCCCATTGTTATGCTTTTCCAAGAAAGTCTGAGGCCAAGGCATCAGACGCAGTTCACAGGTACAATTCTTGTCTGTGATAGGATGGCTTCTGTACTGCTTGACCCAAGTTCTACTTACTCTTATGTGTCTGTAAATTTTTATTGGGTCTGGATTTGGTTTGTGATGTCCTTGATTCCCCTATTCATGTTTCTACCCCAGTTGGAGAGTCTATGATATTGACCCATGTTTATCGTACTTGTCCTATGGTGTTTGTGGGGCTGTAGACTTGGGTAGATTTGGTTATTCTGTACATGTTCAATTTTGATTTTATATTGGGGATGACCTGGTTGTCTCTATGTCATGCGGTGTTGAATTGTAATATGAATACTGTAACTCTAGAGATTTTGGGTAAGGATAGACTAGAGTGGGAAGGCGTATACAAGCCTTAGCCGGCTAACATCATATCATTTGTACAGGCTAGGAAGTTAGTGGGGAGAATCCGTTTGGCTTTCTTGGCTCATCTATGGGATGATAGTGTGGAGTCTCCACCAATTGAGTCAGTTCTAATAGTATTAGAGTTTCAAGAGGTGTTTCTAGCAGATTTTCCTGGCATGCCTCCAGACAGGGACATCGAGTTTTGTATAGACTTGGAGCCGGGCACTCACCCGATTTCTATTCCTCCTTATCGTATGGCTCCGTCAGAGTTGAGCGAACTCAAGACTCAGTTTCAGGAACTCTTAGATAAAGGTTTTATCCATCCCAGTGTTTTACCTTGGGGTGCTCCGATTTTATTTGTGAAAATGAAGGATGGTAGTATGCGGATGTTCATAGACTACAGGCAACTGAACAAGGTCACCATCCAGAACAAGTACCCTTTTCCTCGCATAGATGATCTCTTTGACCAATTGCAGGGTGCGTTCGTGTTTTCAAAAATTAACTTAAGGTCAGGGTGCAATCAGTTAAAGATTACGCCTGAGGACATCCCTAAGATGGCATTTCAGACTCGATATGGGCATTACGAGCTCCTAGTGATGTCATTTGGGTTGACCAATGTGCTAGAGGCATTCATGAGTTTGATGAATGAGGTATTCAAATCTTATTTGGATTAGTTCATCATTGTATTAATAGATGACATTTTGATTTATCCCAAGAGTAGGGAGGATCATGTTGAGCATCTTCGTATTATTTTGGACATTTTGAAGCATCAAAACTTATATGCCAAGTTTTCCAAGTGTCAATTTTGGTTGACTTCAGTCGCCTTCTTAGGGCATGTGGTGTCAGAAAAAGGGGTGATGGTAGATCCCCTAAAGATTGAGGCAGCTAAGAGTTGGGTCCGGCCTAGTTCTGTGACTGAAGTTAAGTGTTTACTGGGGCTTGCAGGGTACTACCATAGATTTTTCAAAGATTTTGTGCCCATCGCTACTCACTTGACAAGGTTGACTCAGAAGGAGGTACCGTTTGTGTTGTCTGACAAATGTTAGGAGAGCTTCCAAAAGCTCAAGACACTTCTTACTACAGCTCCCATTCTTTCATTACCGGTTGAAGGTAAGGATTTCATTGTGTATTCTGATGCTTCACATTCGGGTTTGGGTGTTGTGT
Source organism: Jaltomata sinuosa (assembly GCA_003996215.1). Lineage (NCBI taxonomy): Eukaryota > Viridiplantae > Streptophyta > Magnoliopsida > Solanales > Solanaceae > Jaltomata > Jaltomata sinuosa. Next base: position 326,347 of record QJPP01001908.1, on the reverse strand, counting down.
TAATGTAGGACAAGAATGTCATAGCATATGCTTCAAGGCAGTTGAAGCCTCACGAGATGAATTACCTAAGTTGCGACTTAGAGTTTGCAGCGGTGGTCTTTGCGCTCAAGATTTGGAGGCACTATATCTATAGTGTCATGTGTGAAGTGTTCACGGATCATCGCAGTTTGCTGCATCTGTTTACTCAGAAGAACTTAAATCTGAGGCAGAGGAGGTAGATGGGGTTGTTAAAAGACTATAATGTGACCATCCAGTCCATCCGGGTAAGGCTAATATGGTGGCAGACGCATTGAGCCGAAAAATAGTCAGCATAGGTAGTTTGGCTTGTTTAGGGGTGTCTAAACGACCATTGGCTAGGGGGATTCGGGACCTAGAATCTAAGTTCATGCGATTAGGCATCTCAGAGCAGGGTGGAGTGTTGGTTAGTATTGAGGTCAAATCCATATTTATAGAATAAATAAAGGCCAAGCAGTTTTAGGATACACAATTGAACAAGCTTTGGATCAAGGTATTATCCGGATAGTCCGAGGATTCCATGTTAGGCGCTGATGGGGTGATAAGCTTCAGAGGGAGGATTTGTGTTCCTCGGGTTGATGACATAATTCAGAAGGTGTTGGCAGAGGCTCATGGTTCACGATATTTGATTCATCCGGGCGTAACCAAAATGTTCAGGGACTTGAGGCAACTTTATTGGTGTCCTGGGATAAAGAAGTACATAGTTGATTATGTGTCTAAGTGTCAGAACTATCAGCAGGTCAAGTATGAGCACCAAAGGCCTGCAGGATTACTTAAGAGAATGCCCATTCTCGAGTGGAAGTAGGAAAGGATAGCCATGGATTTCGTGGTGGGTCTTTCTAATACCTTGGGAAGGTACGACTCTACTTGGGTCATTATGGACAGGCTGACCAAGTCAGCTCGTTTCATTCCGATCAGGATGGACTATAATTTGCAGCAGTTGGCTATTATCTATGTTAAGGAGATTGTGAGACTACACGGTGTGCCACTCTCAATCATTTCAGATAGGGGTACTCAGTTTACCTCTAATTTCTGGGGTAAGTTGCATGAAGAGTTGGGCACTGAACTCACTTTTAGCACGACATTTCATCTTCAGACAGACGGTCAGTCAGAAAGGACAATCCAGTTATTGGAGGACATGCTAAGAGCATATGTGATCGACTTTGGAGGTCATTGGGACCATTTTCTACCATTTTGTGAGTTCTTATACAACAACATCTACCACTCCAGTATCAATATGGCACCGTTTGAGGCACTGTATAGGAGGGGATGTAGATCACCCATAGGGTGGTTTGAGATAGGCGATGTGAAACCTTGAGGCGTAAACTTTGTGAGGAAAGCTCAAGAAAAGGTATGGGGCATTCAAACCAAGTTTCTAGCAGCCCAAAGCAGGCTGAAAGAGTACGCAGATCGCAAGGTAATAGGCATGGATTTTCAGGTTGGTGAGCAGGTGTTATTAAAAGTGTCACCAATGAAGGGGGTTATGTGATTCGGCAATAGGGGCAAGCTCAGCCCTCGGTATATCAGTCCATTCGAGGTTATCAAGATTGTAAGGATAGTGGCTTATAGGTTAGAACTGCCGCCCAGTTTATTTGGGGTCCATCCAGTCTTCCATGTATCCATGTTGAAATGATACCATGGGCATGGGAAATATATCATTAACTGGGATTTGATTTTGCTAGACAAGGATCTTCAATATAAAGAGGAACCAGTTGTGATTCTTTATCGGGATATCTGAAAGTTGAGGACAAAAGAGATTAAATCTGTGAATGTTCAATGGAAGCATCATCCAATTTAGAAAGCCACTTGGAAAACCGAGAAGGACATACGGGACAAGTACCCTCACTTGTTTGAGGATTCAGGTACTACACTTTCCCTCTTTTATTCATCTTTTTGGGTTTGATCATTTGGGGATGAATGATGAGTAAATTGTTATCTATTGTAATAACCGGGTCCATCATTACGGGTAAACTTTTTGTGCCAAGTTTCGGGTTAGAAAACTTCTGGGTTTAGGAGTTGGAAATTTTGGGCTAGGCTAGTCTCGGTCGGTTTAGGAGTGAGATTTGGTCTACGGTAATCCGGGTGAGTATTGGGTGATGTATCTTGTATTGAGCTAATTTTTCTAATAGCTAAGACGTTAAGGAGTTCGGGGGACTTTTTGGAAACGCATTTAGGTAAGTAAAACTCCCGGTATTAACCTTAACGTGAAGGGCTTGTTCTGGAATGTCAAAATTTAAGGTGTGTTGTAAAATAGGCAGTTTTGTGGGATTTTTTGAGATTTTATCCCGTTAGCGATTGACACTATGCGATTGTGACATCTGCTATATCGGAGAAATTTCTGCTAGAGGAAGTAAAAGTTGGTCAGCACCACCATAGAGGTCAGTTTCGCTACAGAGGTGGAGCTATAGTGGTGTACGGACTGCTATAGTGGAATGAGTCGAGTTTAATGCAGAAACTTCTCCAAAAATATTCAGAATTTCTAAAAAATATTTTGGGGAAGGGCATAGACGAAGGGAGGCGATGTCTAGAGAATTTCCACCAAACTCCATCAAAAAGATAAGGTTTTCATTCCCTATATCCGTACTTTGATTCCCAAACCTTAGAAATTTTAATCTTGGGGTTAGGGGAATGTTTGAGGTGACTTAGGATGATAGAATCCGGTGGAAAAAGGAGAATTCTAGGTGTAGAATCCGTGGGTTGTGATAATATCGCGTTTACATGTGTAAAACACCTTTATTCGCTAAATGTAACCTGTAAATGGTAGTCTTTAGGTGAATTAGTTGTGGGAAAGCCCAAGAATGGGTGGAATGATTATGGTTTTAGCCTGGGGATTGGGATTTTGTATAATCCGGGTATTTTAGGCTAGTGAATTAATTATAGTTAATTGTATAATTGGTTTTAGACCAAGAAAAAGCAAAGGCTTCAAAAAATGAGAAGGCTCTAGTCCAGTAGAGCCGTTTGAGTTATTCGAGGTAGGTGATGGTTACTGTTTTTCCCAATATACAATATGTGTTCATGTACTATCGCTTAATATTGTGTGAGTTGCATGCTTAGGGAATGGGATTATGAATGTCTAGCTATCATGTGTTAATTATGTGAAATCAACTGGGTTTGGTTGCTTATTGGTTTACAAGTGTGATGTTGTTCATTATTTTATTGACTTGTTCGACTGTGTGTGACATTCAGTTGGCTCGGGTACCACACCTAGTACAGGTTACATATTGGTTGGCTCGGGTACCATGCCTAGTATGGGATATTTATTGGTTTGCTCAGGTACCATGCCTGGTACGGGATTTGTGATGGTTGGCTCGGGTACTATGCCTAGTATGGGTTTAATATTACGTGCATTGATTGTATTCTATCGATGGTTCTATGAGTGGACCAGGTTGTACTCTTGAATTTTGATTATTGCATAATGGTCCATGAGAGGCTGGGTGGTTGTATTTAAGTGTGAGGTTGGTCTTAGTGTGGACCGGGATTGCATGTTGAACACGTAGGTGGTGTCCTAGGGATCTTTAGTTGGTCTGGATGATGTAAAAAGGGTATATGTTTATTGTCACTGGGTATTCTCGGTGGTTGTTAAACTTGTTACATGTGGTTGAAAGCTAAGGGAAAGACTTATAGTTAGTCATATTGTTGGATTGCATTACGTGTTTACTTCACTTTACTCAGCTTTAGTTTATTGTTCATATCTTGTTTATTGGAACTAGCTGATGATCCTACTAGTACACGGTGGTTGTGTACTAATTCTGCACTTGCTTTTCTTTTGTGAGTACAAGACATCTTCCAGCGGCTGACGCGCGACCTCAGTTGTAGTAGCAGCGATTTCAGATCCCAAGGGTGAGCTACTCTTTCAGCTGCTATGGTTTCATCCAGTATCTTTGTGGTCTTTTTGGGGTTGCATCCCCATTCCTTAGACAGTAGTAGATGTTTTGGTACGATGACTTTTAGTTTCTAGGGAGATTTTCTACAGTTTCTTTATATGTTAGTATTTTTAGGTTGTGAATGATAGTTTAATTTAATGCAATTGGTTTTGTGCTGTTAAATTCCACTAAGTGTTGGGTTGTCATTGGTCTGCTCATTCGGGGGTTTCGGGTGGGTTCCACTCACGGCAGTTTGGGTCATGACAAAGATAGTATCAAAACCATAGGTTCGTTGATCTCATCATACCGAAATGGGTCTAGTAGAGTCTCGCGGAGCGGTACAGAGATGTTTGTACTTTTTTTCAAGAGGGTATAGGACTTTAGGAAACTATCTCTTCTCTTTTCCTTCGTGTTATAACTTGATTCCAATTTGTATCTGATGATACAAATTGGTATCTAACCTATTTTACTCTTTTGTCCACAGATGGTGAATACCAGGAATAACGGAGCAAAAGCGGCGGTCCCAGCAGCGGGCCCAGCGGTTAGAGGAAGAGGCAGGGGCAGGGGCAGAGGTAGAGTTAGAGGAAGGGAAACACCTGCTGGGGGTGAAACTTAGGCAGCTGCTTGACCAAGAGAGGTGACCCCTCCCCCACCCAAGGATCATGTTGAGGAATAAGTGGAGGTTGTTGTTGAGGAGGGCGCGAAACAGGAGGAGGCGGCACCGACTGGAGGTGCAGGCCTTCCCCCTATAATGCTCGAAGTATTTCAGCAGGTGTGGACCTTTCTGAGTGGACTGGTTGGTGCGGGAGTCACCCCCACGCATATTGCAGATCAGATTCTGGGCACTCAGCCAGCGGTTGTAATGGCTCCTAAGATAGATGCGGCATCGAGTACTTATGATTTCTTCCGTCTAATGCTAGGTCCGGTTATGATTGGGAATTACCATAAGATGCTGACTAAAGTTTTGAAGCTGAAACCTCCTACATTTTAGGGTACTGAGAAAGAAAATGCTTATGAGTTCATTCTAGACTGTTATGAGAGGCTGCATAAGCTGGGCATTGTGCAGCAGCATAGGATAGAGTTCATCACTTTTCAGCTGCAAGGTGATGGTAAGCGTGGTAGAGGTCTCATGTGGACTGTCTGCCATCAACTTTGCCTCCGCTGACTTGGGCGGAGTTTCATGCCATTTTCTTAGAGAAATATGTACCCCACAGTTTGAGAGACCGTAAAAAGGATGAGTTTTTGGATCTAGAGCACGGTAACATGTTGGTCTCAACCTTTGAGGCCAAATTCCATGCATTATCCTATTTTGCTACTCAGCTTCTGGGTACAGAAGATGAGAGGATTCGTCTATTTGTGACGGGTCTGAATACTGAGTTACAGGTATTGTCTGTGCATATGACTTTATCGGGGAAGAGTTTTGCCCAATTTCTATTCCTCCTTATTATATGGCTCCGGCAGAGTTGAGGGAACTCAAGACAGCTTCAAGAACTCTTAGATAAATGTATTATCTGTCCCAGTGTTTCACCTTGGGGTGCTCCGATTATTTTTGTGAAGAAGAAGGATGGTAGTATGCGGATGTGCATAGACTACAGGCAACTGAACAAGGTCACCATCTGGAGTAAGTATCCTTTACCTTACATAGATGATCTCTTTGACCAGTTGCAGGGTGCATTTATGTTTTCGAAGATCGACTTAAGGTCAGGGCACCATCAGTTAAAGATTAGGCCTGAGGACATCCCTAAGATGGCATTTGGACTCGATATGGGCATTACGAGTTCCTAGTGATGTCATTTGGGTTGACCAATGCACCAGTAGCATTCATGAGTTTAATGAATGAGGTATTCAAATCTTTTTTGGATTCATTTGTCATTGTATTTATAGATGACATTTTGATTTACTCCAAGAGTAGGGAGGAGCATGCTGAGCATCTTCGTATTGTTTTGGACATTTTGAAGCATCAAAAATTATATGCCAAGTTTTCAAAGTGTGAATTTTGGTTGACTTCAGTCGGCTTCTTAGGGCATGTGGTGTCAGAAAAAAGGGTGATGGTAGATCTCCAAAAGATTGAGGCAGTTAAGAGTTGGGTCTGGCCTAGTTCTGTGACTGAGGTTAAGTGTTTACTGGGGCTTGCAGGCTACTATCATAGATTTGTGAAGGATTTTGTGCCCATCTCTACTCACTTGAGAAGGTTGACTCAGAAGGAGGTACCATTTGTGTAGTCCGACAAATGTTAGGAGAGATTCCAAAAGCTCAAGACACTTCTTACTACAGCTCCCATTCTTTCATTACCGCCTGAAGGTAAGGATTTCATTGTGTATTATGATGCTTCACATTCGGGTTTGGGTGTTGTGTTAATGCAGCACAGGAATGTCATAGCATATGCTTCAAATCAGTTGAAGCCTCACGAGAAGAATTACCCAACTAGTGACTTAGAGTTGGCAGCGGTGGTCTTTGCACTCAAGATTCTATCTCTATGGTGTCAAGTGTGAATTGTTCATGGATCATCACAGTATGCAGCATGTGTTTACTTAGAAGGACTTAAATCTTAGGTAGAGGAGGTGGATGGAGTTATTGAAAGACTACGATGTGACTATCCAGTACCACCCGGGTAAGGCTAATATGGTGGGAGACGCATTGAGCCAGAAAACAGTCAGCATGGGCAGTTTGGCTTATTTATGGGTGTCCAAACGACCATTGGCTAGGGAAATTCGGACCCTAGAATCTAAGTTCAGGCGGTTAGGCATCTCAGAGCATGGTGGATTATTGGCTAGTATTGAGGTCAAATCCACATTTATAGGAGAAATAAAGGTCAAGCAGTTTCAGGATGCATAGTTGAACAAGCCTCGGAGCAAAGTAGTGTCTGGAGAGTCTGGGGATGCCATGTTGGGTGTTGATGGGGTGATGAGCTTCAGGGGGAGGATTTTTGTTCCTTGGGTTGATGACTTAATTAACAAGATATTGGCAGAGGCTCATGTTTCACGATATTCGATTCATCCGGGCGTAACCAAAATATATAGGGACTTGAGGCAACTTTATTGGTGGCCTGGGATGAAGAGCGAAATAGCTGATTATGTGTCTACGTGTCAGAATTGTCAGTAGGTCAAGTATAAGCACCAAAGGCCTACTGGATTTCTTAGATTATACCCATTCCTAAGTGGTAGTGAGAAAGGATAGCCATGGATTTCGTGGTGGGTCTTCCTAAGACCTTGGGAAGGTACAACTCTATTTGGGTCATTGTGGACAGGCTGACCAAGTCAGCTTATTCTATTCTGGTCAGGGTGGACTATAATTTACAGCAGTTGGCTAAAATCTATGTTAAGGAGATTGTGAGACTGCATGGGGTGCCACTCTCAATCATTTCAGACCGGGGTACTTAGTTTACTTCTAAGTTCTGGAGTAAGTTGCATGAAGAGTTAGGCACTCAACTCACTTTCAGAACTGTTAGCAGGTCAAGTATAAGCACCAAAGGCCTGCTGGATTTCTTAGATTATGCCCATTCCCGAGTGGTAGTGAGAAACTTTCCCCAATTTTAGATCAAAATCCAAATTTCATAACTTCATACTTCAAGATAAGGGTTGGGTAATTTGGGCACAAGGGTGAAAGGAACCCATTGTTAAAAACTCACATACCTTGGTGGAAGATTACCCACTTGATTGGAAAAGAATTAGGAGACTTGACTTGGAGCTTGGAGACTTAAGCTTGAGAGCAATTTTCCTCTTTGGGTGAAGAATGATGAACTTAAGAGGGACTTAGGGTAATATGGGTGAAAACTCTTCTAAAAGTAGTCAAAACGACTTCACTTAATACATAATAGGGTGGGAAATAACCAAAATACCCCTAGGAATTAATTGGAAAAAAGCTGGAAAATGGTCAACTTTCAGTGACCACGACTCAGTCTATGAGTCATGGTTTGGATGATGGGTCGTCGTCTGGAGTCGTAGAACTCAGGCTGTAAATTTCAAGTTGCAGCTTCACTTATACGGGTCAACAGGATGGACCCATAGAAGGAATGACGGTTCGTCATTAGGAATCTTTGTTCATGGGGAGCTAGCCTGACTTGGTCAAACCAAGACTCAAGACTACGGCTCGTCGTTCCAATGACGAGTCGTAGACTTGACTCGTAGTTCCTGAAGGGGACTTGAGAAAATGTAAGTCCTCTGAAGACATTCCACGAGTCAATAGGACGGACCCGTCGTTTGAACGACGAGTCATCATTTGGACTCGTGGTTTCTAGGAACACTTTAACAGTTCTCAGGTCTAGTTCCACGAGTGGAACTACGACTCGTAGAATGAACTATGGTCCGTAGAACCCACTCGTGGTTCTCAGACCAGAGGCTAAACTTACAGGGACTGAACCACGGATCCATTCCATGAATCGAGGTTCAAACAATGGTCCGTGGTTTGGACCCATCATTTCTGAAACAGGGATTTTTCTAAGGTTTTTAACTTAGATAGCTGGATACATTTACGGGGTGTTACAATATCCCCCACTTGGGATCATTCATCCTCGAATGAAGGCTAGACAAGGGAGACTGAGGGGAAAACATCCCAACCAAACATCAAAATATAGAAATCAAGGGGTAATCATAAAACCTGAACTTTTCAACTTGAAAACATGATAGACTAACTTCATAAAACATGGGTGCATGCTAAAATCATGAGAGGAACTGATAGAGTAGAATCGGAGGGACATACTAAGGAGGAAACTAGTACCTCAAGCTGGAACTGAATCGGAAGGAAAGAGATGAGGATATTTGGCCTTAATGGCCTCTTTTGCTTCCCAAGTAGCACCCTTAGCAAGCTGATTCCTCCAAAGGACTTTTATCGAAGCGACCTCTTTGTTTCGCAACCTCCGAATCTGACGATCAAGGATCTCCATGGGAACCTCCTCATAAGTGAGACTATCCTTCACACCCACATCTTCCAAAGGCACAATCAAGCTCGGATCGCCAACACATTTTTTCAACAAGGAAACATGGAAAACTGGGTGAACCGCTTCCAACTCCGTTGGCAAATCAAACTCATAAGCAACACTACCAACTCTCCTCGAAATCCGATAAGGACCTACAAAACGAGGACTAAGTTTTCCTTTCTTGCAAAACTTCATCACACCCTTCATGGGTGAAACCTTAAGGAAAACCCAATCATAAACTTTAAATTCTAACTCCCTTCTTCTCACATCCGAATAAGATTTTTGTCGACTCCGAGCGATCTTCAATCTTTCCCGAATAAGGTGAACTTTCTCCATGGTCTCATGCACAGAATTTGGACCAATCAAAGCTGCCTCATCAACCTCAAACTAACCAATAGGAGATCTACACCTCCGGCCATAAAGTGCCTCATATGGAGCCATCTGGTTGCTAGAGTGAAAGTTGTTATTATAGGCAAACTCGATAAGTGGTAAGTGATCATCCCAATTTCCTTTGAAGTCAATAACACAAGCCCACAACATATCCTCCAAAGTCTGAATAGTACGCTCGGCCTGGCCATCCATCTGAGGGTGAAAAGTTGTGCTAAGCTTCACCATAGTACCAAGACCTTTCTGAAACGACCTCCAAAACTGAGATGTAAACTGAGGACCTCTATTCGAAATGATAGACAAAGGAAAACCATACAATCGGACTATCTCCCGAATGTAGAGTCTGGCATAATCATCCGTTGTATTCATAGTCTTAACAGCCAAGAAATGGGATGAATTGGTCATCCGGTCGACAATCATCCAAATGGAATCATGTTGCCTTCGAGTACGAGGAAAACCCGTAACAAAGTCCATATTGATTGCTTCCCATTTCCAAGTGGGAAGGTCAATATCCTGAAGCATACCACCTGTTCTTTGATGTTCCACCTTTACCTATTGACAGTTGGGACACTTAGCCACAAACTCGGCTATGTCCTTCTTCATACCATTCCACCAAAAGATTTCTCATAGATCACGGTACATCTTAGTGGCACCCGGATGAATTGAGTATCTAAAACTGTGAGCCTCGGACAAAATCTGTTGTCTCAACCCATCAATATCTGGCACACATAAGTTACCCTATTAACGAAGCACACCATCTCCCCCTTGGGAGAAAACCTCAACCTTATACTGATGAAATGCACCCTTAAGCTGAAGTAGAACAGGATCTTGGTCTTGCTTGGCTTTCACCTCAGCCACCAAGGATGATTCGGCACCATTAGTCACAATCACACCCCCTTCGATCGAGTCCATAAAGCAAACTCCCAACCGAGCGAGCCTATGAACTTCTTTAACCAATTCTTTCTTTCCATCTTCAATAGAAGCTACACTTCCCATGGACAACCTACTCAAAGCATCTGCCACAACATTGGCCTTACCCGGATGGTAATGCACACTCATATCATAATCCTTAAGAAGCTCAAGCCATCTTCTTTGTCGCAAATTCAATTACTTTTGAGTGAACACATATTGAAGACTCTTATGATCGGTGAAAACATCTACATGCACACCATACAAGTAGTGCGTCCAAATCTTCGAAGCAAAAACCATGGCCGCTAGCTCAAGATCATGAGTAGGGTAGTTCTTCTCATGCACCTTAAGCTGTCTCAAGGCATAAGCAATCACCTTGCCCGGTTTCATCAAAACACTACCCAAACCAATTCTGGAGGCATCACAATACACAACAAAATCATCAAGGCCCTCGGGTAGAGCCAATACTGGAGATGTAGTCAATCGATTCTTCAATTCCTGAAAGCTTTTCTCACAAGAGTCAGACACTAAAACTTAACCTTTTTCTGAGTTAATCGGGTCAATGAGAAGCAAGGGAAGAAAACCCTTCCACAAATCTCCTATAGTAACCAGCCAAACCTAAGAAGCTTCTAATATCGGATGGGTAAGTGGGTCAAGGCCAGTTCTTTATGGCCTCTATCTTTTGAGAGTCAACCTAAATACCATCAGTAGTCATAATATGACCCATAAAAGCAACAGATTGCATCCAAAACTCGCACTTGATAAACTTAGCAAACAACTATCGATCCTTGAGAGTTTGCAACACAACCCTCAAGTGATCTGTACGCTTCTCCTTACTCTGAGAGTAGATGAGGATATCATCAATGAAAACAATCACGAACAAATCCAAATACTGTTTGAACACACGGTTCATCAAAACCATTAAAGCTGCAGGAACATTCATTAGGCCAAAAGACATAACAATGAACTCATAATGACCATACCGAGTCCTGAAGGCTGTCTTCATGATATCACATTCCCGAACCCAAAGCTGATGATAATCGGATCTAAGGTCTATCTTGGAGAAGAAGCTAGCACCCTGAAGCTGATCGAACAAGTCATCAATCCTAGGAATGGGATACTTATTCTTGATTGTGACCTTGTTCAATTGATGGTAATCAATACACATTCTAAGAGATCCATCCTTCTTTCGAATAAACAAAATTGAGGCACCCCAAGGAGAAATACTAGGCCTGATGAAACCCTTATCAAGCAAGTCTTTCAGTTGATCCTTCAACTCCTTGAGTTCCGCAGGGGCCATTCTATAGGGAGGAATAAATATAGGATTTGTATTCGAAAGAAGATCTATCTTAAAGTTAATTTCCCGCTCGAGAGGGACTCCGGGCAAATCATTGGGGAACACTTCTAGGAATTCATTCACAATAGGAACAAACTGAATAGTCGGGGACTCGGACACTATGTCCATAACTCAAACTATATGATAGACATAACCCTTAGCAATCATCTTTCTAGCCTTAGGATAAGATATGAAATGACCCTTCGAAGAAGAGGGACTACCTTGCCATTTTAGGACAGGTTCATTAGGAAACTTGAAACTAACCACACGAGTGCGGCAATCAATTGAGGCATAACATGCATACAACCAATCCATACCAAGAATGACATCAAAATCAGTCATCTTCGTCTTTACTAAATTCGCTGAAGTGACTCTATGAAGGACTGAGATAGGGCAATTTCGATACTCTTTCGGCTAGGACTGACTCACCAATAGGAGTAGAAACATGAAAGGGTTCTAAAAGCAATTCAGGACGAATCTCGAACTTACAAGCCACATAAGGGGTTATAAAAGATAAGGATGCACCGGGATCCAATAAGGCATACACATCAAGAGAGAAGACTTTCAACACACCGATAACCACATCTGGAGAACTCTCTTGATCCTGGTGGAAGTACATGGCATAAAGACGGTTCTGGCGCGGACCACCAGAACTAGAAGCTACGCCCTGCGGGGCTGGTCTACCATCTGAAGTTGCTGGGGTAGACTGAGTCCTACCACCTCCCTGCCCCTTCTTAGCTGAAGGGCAATCTCTAACACGGTGTTCGGTCTGACCACACCCAAAATAACCCTCTCTACTAGCCAAACACTCATCGGGGTGAGTCTTTCCACACTTAACACAAGATGGGTAGGAAGATCCCTTAGTGACACTACCTGAGACTGAGAATAGGAACCAAATCCCCTACTGCCCAGATCATGACAAGGCTTCTGAGCCTAGGTAGGAGCACTAGTAGAAGAGTGAACAGGACTTGATGACTTCTTCTGGAAAGAAGAGCTATGTCCACCTCCAGACCTGTGATGACCAAAACCTGATCCTTCAGATCTACCTCTCTTGTTCTTCCTAGCCATATCCTTAAGCTTATCACCCTCAATCTGATGGGCATGAGTCATGAGATAAGAGATATTCATGTCACTCAACAATAAGGCAGACCTACACTCCTTCTTCCCTATATTGGAAACACCATAGATGAACTTGATCATTTAATCATGCGGGTCCGCTACCATGGAAGAAGCATATCTAGACAACTGAGTGAACTTCAAACTATACTCTTGCACTGACATTGAACCTTGTCTCAAGTTCACAAATTCCTCCACTTTTGCTTGCCTCAACTCATGGGGAAAGAACCTATCAAGAAAGGCTCTCTCAAAACACTCCCAAGTCATGGGGATCGCATCCCTCACCCTAGCCTCCTTCTATTGCGTGAACTAAATATGAGCCATATCCTTGAGTTGGTAGGATGCAAGCTCAACACAGTCAGCACCCGCTACTTGCATAACCTCAAAGATCTTCTTCACTTCATCAATAAAGTTAAGCGGGTCCTCACTCACTTTCGAACCCCAAAACTCTGGTGGGTCATACGGATAAAGTCACAAACTTCGACCGCTACCCCACCTTGAGGATGAGCGGGGGCAGGAGCCTGTTGATTTGCCAAAGTCTGAGCTAGTAGGTGAATAGCATTCCTAAACTCATCATTCGTGACATCAAGAACTAGAACTTGAGGAGCAGCATTTTGAACGGCTCGAAGAGGCATAGCATGTCAAGGAGGCATAATCTAAAACGCATAAGATAAGGATTAGAGGAATATTAGACTTAAGCTCTATCGTATGATGTGACCATGAAAGAAGTGAAGTATTTCTAAGACATCTCATAGCTTTCCTCTCATATGTGTGTCGCGCTTCATACACATGAAAAAGACTCTACTCAATGCGGCTTTCAAACATCCTAGGACCTTTGAACCTGAGGCTCTGATACCAAGTTTGTCACGCCCTGAGGTTACCCCCTAGACGTAACACGAAACTCGGGACCACAAGGATCCCAAGCTAACCCTTGGTCATAGCATTTTCAAGCATAACAAAGACAAGACATAGCAGAAGCATCGTATGAGAATCCAAATAGGTAGAATAATCATATAAAAGAGAGTTGAATATGAAGTACAACTCAATAGTCATCCCACAACATCTATGTCTGAAAATCCTCTAAAGACTAGCATAAGGAGTTGATGGGACAACAATCTAATACGTAAAGGAAACATAAAAACTAAATACGGTCTAGTCCTCGAACTATGAGGGCTCACCAAAGCTGACTGAGAGAGTGGCCTAGAACTCTAGCCACGAACGTGAGGAGGTATGCCTGAATCTGCATCATCAAAGTATGCAGTGCAATATGCGTTAGTACTATGGAATGTACTAAATATGTAAGCAATGCATAAACATGATGAAAATATACTAAGTATACTTAAATAACTAAAATCATGCTTTTAAAGATAAACTGAGCGCAAAGACTCTAATACTTTCCATAAGCTGAAACATAATCATAAGTAATGAATCTGAAATCTGAATAAGAGTCAAATGCATGTTTTAAAAGCATAAACTATTTTCTGTGGGAGGTTCTCTAACCGACATAGACCATGTGAGCTATATGGAATCCGATGTATTTGCCCCATCGAAAGGACTCAATATACCTTGCCAGGGTATAAAGGCATTACTTTGGCCTGATCACTAAAACTGATGCCCAACAGAGGGGACTTAAGACATATGGGGGCACGTAGTTCTGGGACCTTTTGGGCACCCTAACCCTGTCCAACTCAGTGCTAATACTACTTCCAAAACATACATATAGCTCATATAATACTGGGCATATCTGATGTTAAATTTGTTTGAAAAGCATAAGGGTATATCTGATACTATGCAATTCACTTAGCTTAGGTGGACATATCTAGATTCCAAACCTTTCTTAAAAAACATAGGGACATATCTGATGTCCAAACTTTCTTTAAACATAGGGACATATCTGATGTTCAAAACTATTGGAAAAGCAAAAAGGACATATCTGATGTCATGCAATTCACAAGTCATGAATCTTAAAGCTTTGCAAGACCATAATTCAAAATATACTTTTCTTGCTAAATTCATACTTAAAGAATTAGTCATGCAATTTCATAATATACATAGAGGCCATGATATCTAATCATGCCAACTTTCTCTTGAAAACATATAAATTCATAGTTTCATGCTAGAAATCAACATTTATGCTTGGGCTTTTAAAACCAATGAGAGAATCATAATCAAATCATGAGTAGTCAAGAGGAAACTATGAATTTAAACATAGTAACTAATTTCATAAACTTTCCCCAATTTTAGATCAAAACCTTAATTTCATAACTTCATACTTCAAGATAAGAGTTGGGGAATTTGGGCACAAGGGTGAAAGGAACCCATTGTTAAAAACCCATATACCTTGATGGAAGATTACCCACTTGATTGGAATAGAATTAGGAGACTTGACTTGATGCTTGGAGACTTGAGCTGGAGAGCAATTTTCCTCTTTGAGTGAAGAATGATGAACTTAAGAGGTACTTAGGGTAAAATGGGTGAAAACCCTTCTAAAAGTAGTCAAAACAACTTCACTTAATACATAATAGGGTGGAAAATGACCAAAATGCCCCTAGGAATTAATTGGGAAAAAGCTAGAAAGTGGTCAGCTTTCAGTGACAACGACTCAGTCTACGAGTCGTGGTTCAGATGATGGGTCATCGTTTGGAGTCGTAGAACTAAGGATGGAAATTTCAAGTTGCAGCTTCACTTCTACGGGTTAACAGGACGGTCCCATAGAAGGAATGACGGTTCGTCATTAGGCGTTGTTTTTCACAGGGAGCTAGGCTGACTTGGTCAAACCACGACTCAAGACTACGGCTCATCGTTCCAATGACGAGTCTTAGAATTGACTTGTAGCTCTTAAAGGGGACTTGGGAAAATGTAAATCCTCTGAAGATATTCCACGAGTCAATAGGACGGACCCTTCGTTTGAACTATGAGTCAACCTTTGGACTCTTAGTTTCTAAGAACACTTTAACAGTTCTCAGGTCTAGTTCCACGAGTGGAACTACGACTTGTAGAATGAACTATGGTCTGTAGAACCCACTCGTGGTTCTCAGACTAGAGGCTAAACTTGCAGGGACTGAACCACGGATCCATTCCACGAATCGTGGTTCAAACCACGGTCTGTGGTTTGGACCCGTCATTTTTGAAACAGGGATTTTTCTGAGGTTTTTAACTTAGATTGCTGGATACGTTTACGAGGTGTTACATACATGGCACCATTTGAGGCGTTGTATGGGAGGGGATGTAGATCACTCATAGGGTGATTAAAGGCAGGCGATGTGAAACCTTTGGGCATAGACTTGGTGAGAGAAGCTTGGGAAAAGGTAAGGGGCATTCAAATAAAGTTTCTAGCAGCCCAAAGCAGGCTGAAAGAGTACGCAGAATGCAAGGTAAGAGACATGGATTTTCAGGTTGGTGAGCAGGTGTTATTGAAAGTGTCACTAATGAAGGGGGTTATACGATTCGGCAAGAGGGTCAAGCTCAGCCCTCGGTATATCAGTCTATTCGAGGTGTTCAAAATTATAGGGCCAGTGGCTTACAAGTTTGCATTGGCGCCCAGTTTATCCGGTGTCCATCCAGTCTTCTATGTATCCATGTTGAAGTGATACTATGGGGATGGTGAATACATCATTAAGTGGGATTCGATTTTTCTAGACAAGGATCTTCAATATGAAGAGAAACCGGTTGCGATTCTTGATCGGGATGTTTGAAAGTTGAGGACAAAGGAGATCAAATCTGTGAAACTTCAATGGAAGCATCATCCAGTTGAGTAAGTCACTTGAAAAAACTGAGAAGGACATACGGAATAAGTACCCTCACTTGTTTGAGGATTCAGGTACTACACTTTCCCTTTTTTATTCATCTTTTTGGGTTTGATCATTTGGGGATGAATGATGGATAAATTAGTATTTTTTGTTACAACCGTGTCCATTGTTACGGGTAAACTTTTTGTGCCAAGTTTTGAGTTAAAAAAACTTCTGGGTTTGGGAGTTTAGCTTTAATTGTCGACGTTGATTCTAGCTCAGTCTTCATCACCGGCCACTCTCTCTACCCACAATGAGCTTCAAGTTGGACCGATCTGATCTCGGAGCTAACATGATCCTCGTCTTCATCTGCTAAGTGATCTTCAGATTGGACCAAATTGAGCTTAGAGCTAACCACTCTCCATCTACTTGTGCTGGATTTAAGCTCTTCCTGAATTAAAGCTAAGTATTGTTCTTTCGTTGTTCCTTTCCTAGTCGTCCTAGATCTCCTTACTTCCAAACCAATGGGTTGAACCCCAAAGGAGGTTGATACCACCATTAGTTTCAGTTGTAAACGAGACTTTGTACTTCTAGGAAGAAACCTGTAACTCATCTCTTTGTTTCTGCAGGTGTACAAACCCTTTTCCAGACCTTTGTAATTTACTATGTGAAACCCACCTGCCCCAGACTTGATTTGTATCGGATAACACCCAATAATTCTCACAGGTGCGGATAATCAAATCGATTGAAATTGCTTCAGTCTGAATGTCAAGATAGGAGTCACATTAATGTATTACTAGTCTGTATAGAAGTCTGCTTACCTCCATGTTAAATCGATTGTTTGTCATTGCTTGTTGCCTTTTCTACGTTTAGCCTTTCTATCTGCATTGTGTGATGTAGTGTTTAGAGAGACCTCCCCTTTGTAGCATCACGAATCATTTTGTAGAACCCTTCTAATGTTTGGAATTCCTTGGTGTCTAGAAGTAAAATATTTTTGCCTTTGCTGGGAATGTCTTGAAACTGGTCAATAAAGTAATCACCTGCAAAAGAGAACACAAGATTAACAAAATAATCAGCGAGAGTATTTCCCTCCCTAAGAGAGTGTTCTACTCTCACTGATATAGTAGCCATTAAGTCCCAAATGCAATTCACTTCAACTGTAATGCTCCAAGGGATTTTCCATTCTCTTCTTAACATCTGAATTAGTGTCAGAGAATCTGATTCCAAAATCACATTATTTAAGAGATTATATTTTCAGTATAGTAAACCTTATTTGACAGCCCTTGCCTCAGCCACTAGATTAGTGGTGTCTTGAATCTTAATACCCTTAGCATCCACCAAGTTACCTCCTGAATCTCTAATGCAGAATGCAACAGAACTAGGTCCCAAATTACCCTTAGATGCCCCATTTGTATTGCACTTCACCCAATTATTAGTAGGTGGGAACCATTTGATTATCTTGACAACATATACTGGTCTATACCCCTCCAAACCATGCAAAATTTGTGGCCAGTACTTATTGTCACAGATCATATTGAATTTGCTCCTCAGAAACTTTTTTACATGTTCAGTTACTTCCAGACTATCTTGCCCAAAGAGTAATTACCATCATCTAGTATAGTGTTTCTTCTCTGCCACAGGAACTAGAGTATGAAAATAGGTACTACCTGGAACACCCTTTTAATTCTACTGTTATTAGAGTAACTCTACCACTTCCTGATTGTCTTTTTTATGTTCATTGAGGGGTTGAAACCTGCTGCCCTTGAGAAGTACTTCCATACTGTTTGCGCAATGTTCCCCCTTAAGAATAGATGTTCAATAGATTCCACTTCTTCTTGATCACAGCACCTACAGAATTGAGAAATATCAGAGTTCCAATTGTGCATTACCTGTGACACTGGAACCTTCCCTTTCCAGATTCTCCAAGCCATGAAGGAGTATTTAAAGGGGAGGTCTTTGCACTATAGATTCTTTAGATCCTCACTGATTTCTTCTTTGTGCCTCAAAAGATCCCAAGCACTTTTCAAAATGAAAATACCAGTGCGAGTTGCTGTCCACCATGGTTGGTCTGCTTGATCAACAAGTTTACATTGCCCCAAGTTATTCTTTACATGCTCCACTACATACTCAGGAACAAAATCTTGCATTCTTTCAAAGTTCCATCCCTCCTCAGTTAGGGATGAATAAATGTCCTTCATTTGATGGTATGAGCATCTGTTTGGTGTTTGAATAGAGGGCCTAAGTTGGTCCAATTTTCAAATCAAATACTAGAAGTGCCACCTTTTAGTTCCCACCATATAAGAGGTTCCAATCTATCCCTGTTCTCCAATATATGTTTCTAGATTTGAGATCCTCCTTTTCACTCCACCAATGTTGCAATTTGTTTCTTGCAGTATTTGTTCCAAAAGTAATTGGACCACATGTTGCTTTTGATTCTAAACCTCCACCACAATTTTGCATATAGTGCTTGAGAGACTTCAAACATAGACCTAAATCTAAGTCCTCCTTCTATCTTTAGTAAACAAACCTTACCCCATCTTGACCAATGTTTACTCCTACCAGATTCCTTATTGCTCTAAAAGAATTTAGCAAAGATTTTGTGGAGTTCCTTTATGACACAACTAGGAGGGACAATGGCAAATAGAACATAGACTGGGATGCTTTGCAGGACACTTGTGATTAGTACTTCTTTGCCTCCATATGATAATAGCCTACCTTTCCATGACTGCAATTTGCTCTTCACTTTATAAATCAATTCTCCATAGTGATCCTTTCTCTTCCTTGTGTATGTAATTGGACAGCCCAAATATTTCATTAGGAAGCTTCCCTTTTTCATTCCCAGAACATGTTCAACCATCTCTGAGGTGTTCCTTGCTACATTTCTACGCATATAGAAAAAACTCTTCTGATTATTTACTTGTTGCCCTGACTGTTTTTCATAGTCCCTTATCATCTCCATAATCATTCTCAATGATGATCAGTGGCAGAAGAGAAAATGATAGTATCATCAGCATATGTCAAATGGTTTAGTTTTGAGCTCCACTTAGGCATTTCATATCCCACAAAGAGGTCTCATGAGAAATTGGATCCTAGACCTGTGAGATGTCTCTTCACTAGTTATCTGACATCACAAAATGCTTTGATCCCATTACAAAAATATTGGATTGGGGTCAAGACGCTAGCTTAAAGAAAGAAGTTCGTTCAGGATGTTAAACTTCGTATTCAATCAGATACAAATTCCTCTTCATTCTGTTGTGCTCAGCGAAAAAACTGCCTCAGCTAGTTAGAGCAAAGGACTGAAAATCCTTATGTCAGTGGTTCAAATCCACTTCTAAGCAGGCAAAAGGTCCAAACCGTAGCCGGGAGTGAGCCGGATTGAGAAATGAAAGTGAAAGATTAAGCAAAAAAATGTGAGCGCTCCTGCACCATACGGATGGCTTTTTGGCGGTAGGGTTGCGGAGCGCCGGTTCTGTTTCAGAAGAAGCATGATGGCAGTTTAAGATTTTGCATCGATTATAAAGCGCTGAACAAAGTGACCAGCATATTTCAAATGGTTTAGATTTGAGCTCCACTTAGGCATTTCATATCCCACAAAGAGGTCCTTCTTGAATAAAGAGTTTAGTGCTCTAGTCAAGACTTCAGCAGACAAGATAAATAAAGTAGGGGATAAAGGATCCCCTTGCTTTACACCTCTAGTAGAATGAAAAAACCCATGGGCTTTACCATTTATTAGAACTGAGTAGTAATTGTTAGCAACCAGCCTCCATATCATGTCCACAAAAAGGTCAGAAAACCCCATCTTCCTTAACACTTTCATCAGAAAGAACCATGAGACTCTGTCAGATGCTTTGGCCATGTCAAGTTTGATTATCATATTAGCTGGTTTTCCCCACTTACCAATATCTGTGATTATTTCTTGAGTAAGTAGAACATTTTCTATTATACTCCTCCCTTTAACAAATCCTGACTGGTTGGTAGAGATTATCTTTGGTAAAAAAGCTTCAATTCTATCATGAACAATCCTAGAGATAATTTTATTCACAAAATTACTGTCCCGACCCGATTTCTCATTCATGATGGCACCTACAACCCCCTGGTAGGCGAATCAATTCCCGTAATCCAGAACGGTAGTAATGGGCTACTATCTAACAATTAGGCGGTAGAACAGTTTAAATAGAAGAAGAAAGGGCAATAAGTAAAGAAAGTAAACAACGGGAATATATAATACATATGCGAAAGCTAAACCAACCCAAAATCTGGTATCATAGTATAGAGCTAGAACTACATCAACAGAGTACAAAGGGATCTAAAATAATATATACAGATGTCTCCGAATAGTAATAGAATACATGATACAAAAGATAAACTAATAGCCATGCTTCGATCTCCAAGAGCTCACTCTCAACCTGAAATATCCCAAAACAACACCTCGCACGAGCCTCTAACGAGCTAATGGTGATAGCCCACACTAGGATCTGCACTAGAAGATGCAAGGTGTAGTATGAGCACTAATTGCAAAGCAACCGGTACTCAGTAGGTATCATAGGCCGACTGGGTACATATAAGATAAAAGAGCAGTAATAAGTAGAATGGAAGCAAGTAGTCACTGAAACAACGAAGAAACACTTCGAAGCTAGCACATAAGGAATACGATCAAGAACAATACATATGGCTAGCTATTAGAACGCATATCAAAGGTGAAAGGAAGAAACACGTACCCGGGATCCTCGCAATAACAAGTATATAAAGAGATTAAAGAAGTAGGCGGTATACCGGTAACCTCAAATGAATAGAGAAGGAGAAGAATAATCACAGTAATCATGCTCGAATACAAGATGCAATAAACCCAATAGGAATACCAATCTCAAGTCAAGAATTTAACAACTAGAAGGCCAAGTACAACCTTAACAATCTCCAATCTCATAAGGAATCATAAAGGGAACCAATAATGAGAAATAGTAACAATAAGTCTAACTATAGTCCCACGGGCGCCCATACACCTGAGGAACACAAGAAAGTGAAGACAAACCCTCTGGCAGCCCATACTACCGGAGCGTACACTCAATAAATAGTAAATAAGGGTGGGACCTCATACAAATAAATGATATGATATTATATGCGAAACTAAGGGTAACATCAGTGTCGTATGTTACCCTCTCCGGTGCCCCAAAAGTCCAATAAAGGCGGGATCCATGCAAGAATTTCTCCCGAGTACCTCTACTCCGTTGTACACCCCTCCCTCCGATCACCCTTTTGCCCGCAGCACTTGGTCCAGAATGACAAGGTCCATGGAGGTCTACTTGTAGAACACATACTACACTCAAACCTCAAAATATCAGTCTGGAATGTCACCGGATCCAAACTAGTAGTCAAATGCTCAAAATGCATGCCTGAATTCTATTCAGATCTAAATCAATGAAATAAGTTTCAAAAAAAACCTCAAGGTTGCTCGGGCATACCCGGGTCTAAAACAGTAGTAAATCAAGTTTGATACTCAGCCTTAACGAGTCTAATATCATTTTTCACCAATAACAGAGTCAGTCTAGCACCTCGGTTCAACCATGTTTAATATAGTAGGAAAACTGTGGCAACTCTCTATTTTAACTTTTCTTACCCCCTAGAAGATCCATTTAGGTAGTACCAAAGCATTTCATAATCATTTTTACCGAAAATGGGCCCTACGGGCCATGCAAGATTTAAAAATCATTAATAATGGGCTCGAAGCCAAAACCGTAGTAAAATCATGAAGAAACCCTTTTATATACATGGTAATGGCATGCTCAATCACAAACAGTAACCTAACAGCTCACAATCAACCTATCAGACCTACACAGGCTCCAATCATTCTACAGCACAAATAGTCAGCTTTATAACAATAATAACGATATCCGGGACTCACGGATATTCCTAATATCCCACCATCTATATTCCAGAGTCAATATAAGGTCACATAGGACCACAAGGGTGATAATGACTTATAAAACAAATACTACAAACATCGGAGGAAGGAAACAGATCGGACACGAAGAAGCCGTCAAGGTCTCCAAACTAGTAAATCCATCCCAAGGATGCCCATTAATACAATTTTATTCTATATATGCAAAGTCTGAAGAGTTTAAATTGTAACCTACATGTCGTCCGACGACATGCTGCTGAGATGACGATATCCAAACCCAAATTGCTCTGAGAAACCCCGAACGATAAACAAACTATCAAAAACATAAATAATACATCAAAACAAGTCTAACGATATCCATATTGATATAATAATAGTCGGGCCAAAATTTGAGTCAAAAGTGGGCTCGCGGGGCCCACAACCCAAAACCAAAAACGAAAAGAAGCACGATAACCACAATGATGCCAAGAAGACATGCCCCAAAATTGAGCAATTTTGGCCAAGGAAAAGGCTCCAAAACATCCCGCTCAAGCTCCAAATTAAAGAATGGAAAATTTAAGAATAAAAAATGGAAATTGAGCAAGGAAAGATTACCACAACGAGAGAACCATGCCAAGGAAAACGAACTCAATGATTCCACGGGGCATGCAGTCCCAAGGGAGAAGATTCTACAAGAATTTCCAAGCTCCAAGAGTTTACAACAATGTTAAAATCAACAATGGAGAAGATAACTTGGGGAAAGTAGGAGAACTTACCAAAACATCAAGGGAGTAAGAATTTCCGAGGGATAAACGAATTCTCCAAGCTAACATTGAATTAAGAACCTCGGGTAGAGAGTATTTGGTGTTTTAGTGTTGGGAGAAATGAACAAGAAGTCTGGAAAAATGAATAGGAAGAATATTTATACTGCTAGGGGTCCTTCATCCCGATCGCGAAGGGACCCCTGGCAGTTGCGAGGACCACGCTGGCTAGACCATCATGATCGTGAGGACTAGCCACGCGGTCGCGAAGAACAAAGGAGAGAAGGCCTCATCGCAGTCGTGACAAGGATGTTGTGATTGGAAAGAACAAGGGACCAGGTGCTTCATCGCGGTCGCGAGGAAGGAGGCTCGCGATCGGGATGAAGGAGACTCGCGATCGCGATGAAGGCATGAGGCCTGCACCTACAACAGCAAAAACCTGCAACATTTCTAGAACTCTACAAGGCATTTCGAGCATGATCGGAAACCGATACTCAAAAACTAATAATGCTAATAGAGTGGAAACGGCATTCTAGACTCAGCGAAATCAAAGAAACTTCCATACGAGGTCATTTCGGAGAAATGTTGACCCAAGTCAACACTAACCAACAAGCAACCAAACACTCAAAATGAGCCCGGCTCACCCGGGACCCGAACTAACCATCTACCTAACCCAAACTCAACATTTCAGAGCTGATGGAATCATCAAATTTTAAATCTGACACTCTGATCATCGAAAGTTGACCCAAGTTCCACTTGTAACTCCAAATGGCCTGAAAATAGAGAAAGCAACACAAAACTCACACCGGAAGTTCTCAGGCCTCGAGTAAAGGTCCAATTAGACCAAACTTAACGCTCTAGAGCTAACAAAACTGTCAAAATTCAATTCCGAGCATGTTATCTAAGAATGTTAACTAAAGTCAATAATATTCAAAGTTAAAGCTCTAAAACAGGGAAACGGCGAAGATGACCAAATGAACGACCAGGGCACCGAACCACCGGTCCCAGCAAGTCATAAATGACTTGAAGCCACTACAGGAAAGCTCTAACAATACAAAGAAAGTGTGAACGCGAAAATGACTGAAAGGGTCATTACATCATCTACTACTAAAAGAACTTTCATCCTCGAAAGTCAAGAAGAAGGGAGTACCTGGAGGCTCAAACAACTGCGGGTACTGAGCACGCAACTCACTCTTGTCTCCCAAGTAGCTTCCTCGATCGGTCAATGCCTCCACTGGACTTTCACACTGGAATCTCCTAGACCTCAATCTCCTAATATCTCTAGCCAGAATAGTTATCAGCTCCTCAACAAAGGATAAACTCTCATCTAACTGAACCAAATCTCAATGCAACACATGAGACTCATCTAGAACATATCAGCGCAACATTGAGACATTAAAAACATGATGCACAACTGAAAACATCGGAGGCAAAGCTAACATATAGCCAACACTACCAACCCTTTATAAAATCTCAAACGGCCCAATGAACCTGGGGCTAAGCTTGCCCCGCCGACCAAACCTCATCACGTCCTTCACGGGCGATATTCGAAGGAATACCAAGTCACCAACACTTAACTCCAAGGCACAAAGTCTATGATCAGCGTAGCTCTTCTGCCTACTCTGGGCTGCTCTGAGTCTATCCTGAATCAAACGGATGCGGTCTAAGGAATCTCGAAGTAAATCTGTACTCTGGGGTCTTGACTCTAAACTATCAAACCAATCAATCGGTGATCTGCAATGCCTACCATATAAAAGCCTCAAAAGGTGCCATGTCGATGCTTGAAGGAAAGCTATTATTATAAGCAAACTCATCCAAAGGCACAAACTAATCCCATGAACCTCCAAAGTCAAGAACACAGGCCTGAAGCATGTCCTCCATGACCTGAATAGTTCTGTCGAACTGACCATCTGTCTAAGGGTGGAAAGCAGTACTAAGTTGAACTTCTGTACCAAAATCTCTTTGAATAGCCCTCCAAAGCTGAGATGTGAACTGAGTGACGCGGTCTGAAATGATAGAAGTTGGGACCCCGTGCAATCGAACAATCTCACAAAGGTAAATCTGGGCTAACCACTCTGCACCATAGAAAGTTTGAACTGGCAAGAAATATGTTGACTTAGTCAGCCTATAAACAATCACCCAGATGGAATCAAATCCTCAAGAAGTACAAGGCAACCCAAGTACGAAGACCATAGTAATCCCTTCCCACTTCCACTCAGAAATGGGAAGTCGTTGCATCAAACCATCTGGTCTCATGTGACTCAAACTTAACCTACTGACAGATTAAGCACCGAGATACAAACTCCACTAAGTCCCGCTTTATACCACTACACCAGTAAAGCTGTCTCAAGTCTCTATACATCTTTGTTGTGCCAGGATGAATGAAGTATCTAGAATAATGCGCCTCATAAAGTATCAACTGAACCAAATATCTAACCCTTAGAACACAAATATGACTGTCAAACCTCAGAATACCATCATAACCCAATATAGCCCGACAGGCCTCACCCCAAACTACCTGATCACGAAGGTTAAACAAACTCTGATCCTCAAACTGTCGGCTCTGAATCTGATAAACTAGAGTAGAACAAATATCAATACTGGCAAAAACTCTAAGCCTAACCAAATGGTTTGCCAAGGACTGAATTTCCAAGGCCAATGGTCGCTCAGAAACTGAAAGTGAAGCTAGGCTGCCCATACTCACCGCCTTTCGACTTAAGGCATCCGCTACCACATTTGCCTTGCCTGGATGATATAGAATGGTGAAATTATAGTCCTTCAGTAGCTCAATCCATCTCCTCTGCCTCAAGTTCAACTCTCGCTGACTCGTAATGTACTGAAGACTATGATGATGGGTAAATATCTCACAATGAACTCCATATAAGTAGTGCCTCTAGATCTTGAGCGCGAAGACTACCGCCG
The DNA here is from genome assembly GCA_003996215.1 of Jaltomata sinuosa. Classification (NCBI taxonomy): domain Eukaryota; kingdom Viridiplantae; phylum Streptophyta; class Magnoliopsida; order Solanales; family Solanaceae; genus Jaltomata; species Jaltomata sinuosa. Next base: position 300,520 of record QJPP01001908.1, on the reverse strand, counting down.
CCAACTCCAAGTCATGAGTGGGGTAGTTGCACTCGTGAACCTTCAGCTGCCTCGACGCATATGCTATCACTCAACCCTGCTGCATCAACACACAACCAAGACCAACCCTGAAAGCAACACAATACAGGAGAAACTCTGACCCTTAACCGATAAAGTCAAAACTGGAGTTGAAGTCAAGAAGGCCTTAAGCCTCTAGAAGTTATCCTCGCACTGATCCGACCACTGAAATGGAACATCCTTCCTAGTCAGCATAGTCAAGGATGTTGCTATGGAAGAAAATTCCTCAACGAACCTCCTATAGTAACCTGCTAACCCAATAAAGCTGCAAACCTCAGTAGCCGTAGTAGGTCTAGGTCAATCACGAATCGCTGAAATCTTACCCGAATCAACTCTAATCCCATTCTTAGACACCACGTGCCCTAGGAACGCAACTGACTTAAGCCAAAACTCACACTTTGAGAACCTGGCATAAAACCACTCAAAGTTTGGAGTATAACCCTCAAGTATTGCTCATGATCCTCTCTACTCCGCGAGTATATCAAGATGTCATCTATGAAAATGATCACAAATGAGTCCAAATACGGGCTAAGAACCCTGTGCATCAGATCCATAAAGGTTGTGGGGGCATTAGTCAACCCAAAAGACATCACCAGAAACTCATAATGGTTGTAACGTGTCCTGAATGCTGTCTTAGGGATGTCCTCCGCCCTAATCCTCAACTGGTGGTAGCCTGACCTCAAATCAATCTTCAAAAACATGGCAGAACCCTGAAGTTAATCAAACAAGTCATTAATCCTCGGCATCGGATATCTATTCTTCATTGTCAGCTTATTCAACTGCCGATAATCAATACACATTCGCATCGACCCATCTTTCTTCTTCACAAATAGAACAAGAGCACCCCAAGGCGACACACTCGGTCTAATGAACCTCTTAGCTAACAAATCCTGGAGTTACTCCTTGAGCTCTCTCAACTCAGTAGGAGTCATATGGTAAGGGGAAATGGAAATGGGCCTGGTGCCCAGCTCTAACTCAATAGCAAAATTAACATCTCTCTCAGGTGGAAGGCCTGGCAGGTTGATGGGGAACACATCTAGGAAGTCTCTAACCACAGAACAGACTCAAGAGATGAAGGGTCAGCACTAGCATCTCGTACATATGCTAGATAAGCTAAACACCCGTGAGAAATCAACTTCCTAGTTAGAAGACAAGAGATTATCCCAGACAGTGCATGGCTAACAGAACCCTGCCACACAACCGGGGATACACCGGGCACGGCTATAGTAATGATCTTGGCATAACAATCCAAAATTGTGTGGTGAGGGGATAACCAATCCATGCCCAGTATCACATCAAAGTCATACATATCAAGAATCATCAAACCACCCCAAGTCTCCAAATTACCAATAGAAATCATACAAGATCTCACAATCCGATCTACTACTAAAGAATCTCCTATGGGGGTCGAAACAGAAACAGGCACAGATAACGGCTCACTAACCAACCCCAAACAAGGCCCAAATTAGGCAAATACATATGAACATGTAGATCTAGGATCAAATAAAGCCATAGTAGACTGACAACACACAAAAATCATACCTGTAATCACAGCATCTGAGACCTCTACCTCCGATCTCCCAGACACTGCATAGAACTGACGACAACCTCCACCTGCCTGACCGACATCCCTATCACCTGCTCTGTCATGAGGGGCACCACCCCTAGCCTGACCACCACCCTCTCTAACTGGAGGCTGAACTACTCAAAAAGGCTCGGCCAGCTGAGCGGCTGACTAAACCGTACCCCACTGGGGGCAACCTCTAACATAGTGACCCATAACTCCACAATCATAACAAGGCCCTGACAGCTTGAACTGTCGAGACGGACAAGCAAAACCTGAATGGCCCCCACGGCCTGATGCCCCAGAAGCTGCACCCCTCGAAGATTGACACTACTCAAGCTGAGGACCACCCGAAGTCTGAAGAGAAGCCTGACCCGATTAGTTGGGCTGACCTTGGTGCTGCTGTGGCTGATAACCCCAGCCCCACTGGCCTGAACCTCTACCACCGTGTCTAGAACCACTATAGCTATCCTGATAATGAGGCCTCTTATCTCTAGCCCCCTAATCATGTCGATGCAAGTCCTCTACAGTACGAACGTAGTCCGCAATAGCCTGAAATGATCGACCACTAGAAACTAATATCTCAGCTAGATGTCTAAGCTCTTTCCGCAATCCCCAAACAAACTTGTGAATCCTATCTGGCTCGGTGGAGATGATCATAGCCCAAAATGGAGCAAGCTGATGGAAAGGAGTCTCATGCTCAGATATAGACATGGATCCCTTCATAAGCCTGGTGAACTGCTCCCAGCGACGCTCTCGATCACTCTATAGTAAGAACTTGGCCATGAAGGCCTCATAAAACTCGAACCACGACAACGGAGGTGATGTGGAAGGTCTGCAAGCAACCTGTGCCCTCCACCATAACTTTGCTGGACCCCCCAGCTGATACGTAGTATATCCAACCCCATGAGTTTCTAGCAAACCCAGATGGTGTAACATCTTCTCACAGCTGGTAATGAAGTTATGTGGATCCTGACCCGATGTACCAGTGAACCTCGATGGTGCCAATCTCAGAAATCTACTCAATGTCTTCTGCTCCCCATCTGTCATAGCTGGGCGAGGAGCAAGGGGTTGTGCAACCGCTGAAATCAGAATAACCTCAGCACGGGGAGCCGCAGTAACAAGTTGTTCTCCTTAACTCTGAACACCCAGGGCTTCCCCCTGAGCGGATGTCTGTGCTACCTCAGAAGGTCGCTCCGTGATCATACCCAATAGCTGAAGTAGTAAACCCCAAATATCTGAAGATTGAGCAGGGGCTGAAGATGGCACTGGAGCTGGTGGTACCCGGGCTGTCCTCGGGTCCATATGCTGCTGCTCATGAACTAACCCTGGATCGTACTCATGCTCAGGCTCTATCTCAACTCTAGCAGCTCTAGCAAGTGCCGATGCTCGGGGAGGTCCTCGACCCCTACCTTTACGACCTTCCTGGCCCCTAGCTAGAGTCAGAGGCTCATCTCCGCCCGACGCTGATGATCTTGTATGAGCCATCTACGAAAGAATGAATGAGAACAAGTGAGATTCCAAGAAACTTCCAAAGACAACGCACGATACAAAAGTAAGTAAGAGAGTCATATTTCCTAAGATGTCACTATAGCCTCCCGAAGATTGAGTACGAACGTCTCCACCCCGATCCGCAGACCTCTACTAGATATTGGCTCCTATACCAATGATATCGGTGAAACCTAGGCTCTGATACCAAGCTATCATGACCCAATTTCTCAGTCATGATGGCACCTACATTACCCGGTAGGCGAACCAATTTTTGTAGACCAATAGTCAGTAATGGGCTACTATCTAACAATAAGGTGGCGAAGTAGTTTAAATAGCGGAAGCAAGGGCAATAAGTAAATAAAGTGAACAACAGGAAAATATAACATGTATGCGGAAGCTAAACCAACTCAAAACTTGTATCATAGTATAGAGTCAGAACTACATCAAAAGAATACAAAAGGATCCAAAATTATATATACAGATGTCTGCGAATAGTAAAAGAGTACATGATACAAAAGATAAACTAATAGCCAAGCTCCAGTCGCCAAGAGCTCACCCTCAGCCTAAAATATCCCAAAATAGCACCTCGCACGAGTCTATAACGAGCTAACGGCGATGGCCCACACTAGGATCTGCACCAGAAAATACAGGGTGTAGTATGAGAACCAATTGCAAAGCAACCGGTACCCAATATGTATCATAGGACGACTGGGCACATATAAGATAAATGAGCAGTAATAAGCAGAATGGAAGCAAGTAGTCACTGAAACAACGAAGAAGCACTTTGAAGCTAGCACAGAAGGAATACGATCAAGAATAATACACATGGCTAGCTATTAGAATGCATATCACAGGTGAAAGGAAGAAACACATACCCGGGATCCTCGCAATAACAAGTATATAAAGAGAGATTCAAGAAGTAGGCGGTATACCGGTAACCTCAAATGAATAGAGAAGGAGAAGAATAATCACAATAATCATGCTCGAATACAAGATGTAATAAACCCAATAGGCATACTAATCTCAAGTCAATAATTTAACAACTGGAATCCCAAGTACAACCTTAACAATCTCCAATCTCATAAGGAATCATAAAGGGAACCAATACCGCGAAATAGTAACAATAAGTCTAACTACAGTCCCACGGGCGCCCATACACCCGAGGAACACAAGCAAGTGAAGACAAACCCTCTGGCAGCCCATACTACCAAAGCGTACACTCAACAAACATCAAACAAGGGTGGGATCTCACACAAATGAATAATATGATATTAAATGTCAAACTAAGGGTAACAACAGTGTCGTATGTTACCCCCTCCGCTGCCCTAAAGGACCAATAAAGGCGGGATCCATAGAATGACTTCTCCCGAGTACCTTTACTCCACCGTACACCCCTCCCTCCGGTCACCCTTTTTCTCATAGCACTTGGTCCGAAACAACAGGGTCTATGGAGGTCTACTTGTAGACCACATACTACACTCAAACCTCGAAATATCAGTCTGGAATGCCACCGGATCCAAACTAGTAGTCCAATGCTTGAAATGCATGCAAGAATTCTATCTAGGTTTAAATCAATGAAATAAGTCTTAAAAAAAACCTCAAGGGTGCCCGGGCATACCCAGGTCTAAAATAGTAGTAAATCAAGTCTGATGCTTAGCCTTACCGAGTCTAATATCGTTTTTCACCAATAACAGAGTCAGTCTAGCACCTCGGTTCAACCGGGACTAATATAGTAGGAAAACTGTGACAACTCTCTCTTTTAGCTTTTCTTACCCCAAGAAGATCCATTTAGGTAGTACTAAACCATTTCATAATTATTTTTACCGAAAATGGGTCCCACGGGCCATGCAAGATTTAGAAATCATTAATAGTGATTTTGAAGCCAAAATCATAGTAAAATCATGAAGAGACCCTTTTATATGCATGGTAATGACATGCTCAATCACAAACAGTAGCCCAACGGCTCACAATCAACCTATCGGCCCTGCACAGGCTCCAATCATTCTAAAACACATATAGCCAGCTCTATAACAATAATAACAATGTTCGGGACTCACGGACATTCCCAATATCCCACCATCTATGTTCCAGAGTCAATATAAGGCCACACAGGACCACAAGGGTGATAATGGCATATAAAACAAATACTACAAACATCAGAGGAAGGAAACGGATCGGACACGAAGAAGCGATCAAGGTCTTTGGTACCTAACTAGTAAACCCAACCCAAGGATGCCCATTAATACAATTTTATTCTATATATGCAAAGTCTGAAGAGTTTAAATCGTAACCTACCTATCGTCCAACGATAAGCTGCTGGAATGACGATATTCAAGCCTGAATTGCTCTAAGAAACCCCAACCGATAAAGAAACTATCAAAAACATAAATAATACATCAAAACGAGTCTAACAATATGCATATTGCTATAATAATAGTCGGGCCAAAATTCGGGTTAAAAGCGGGCCCTCGGGGCCCACAACCCAAAATCAAAAACGGAAAAAAGCACGATGACCACAATGATACCAAGAAGACATGCCCCAAAATTGAGCAATTTTGGCCAAGGGAAAGGCTCCAAAACATCCCGCTCAAGCTCCAAATTAAAGAATGGAAACTTTAAGAATAAAAATCAGAAATTGAGCAAGGAAAGCTTATCACAAGGAGAGAACCACGCCGAGGAAAACGAACTCAATGATTTCACAGAGCATGCAGTCCCAAGGGAGCAGATTCTACAAGAATTTCCAAGCTCCAAGAGTTTACAACAATGGTGAAATCAATAATGGAGAAGACAACTTGGGGAAAGAAGGAGAACTTACCAAAACACCAAGGGAGTAAGAGTATCTGAGGGATAAATGAATTCTCCAAGCTAACACTAAATTAAGAACCTTGGGTAGAGAGTATTTGGTGTTTTAGTGTTGGGAGCAATGAACAAGAAGGCTTGAAAAACAAATAGGAAAAATATTTATACTGCCCAGGGTCCTTCATCGCGATCGCGAAGGGACCCCTCGCGATCGCGAAGGGACCCCTCGCGATCGCGAGGACCACGCTGGCTAGACTATCGCGATCGCGAGGACTAACCACGCGGTCGCTAAGAACAAAGGAGAGAAGGCCTCATCACGATCGTGACAAGGACGTCGAAATCGCGAAGAACAAGGGACCAGGTGCTTCATCAAGGTCGCGAAGAAGGAGGCTCGTGATCGCGATTAAGGCCTGAGGCCTGCACCTGCAACAACAAAAACCTATAACATTTCTAGAACTCTATAGGGCATTCCGGGCATGATCGAAAATCGATACTTAAAAACCAATAATGCTAACAGAGGGGAAATGGCATTACGAACTCAGCGGAATCAACAAAAGTTCCATACAAGGTCATTTCGAAGAAATGTTGACCCAAGTCAACCCTAACCAACAAGTAACCAAACACTCGAAAAATGAGCCTGGCTCACCCGGTACCCAAACCAATCATCTACCTAACCCAAACTCAATATTCTGGAGCTTATGGAATCATCAGATTTTGAATCTGACGCTTCGATCATCGAAAGCTGACCCAAGTTCCACTTTCAACTCCAAATGGCCTAAAAACAGAGGAAGCAACACAAAACCCACACTAGAAGTTCTCAGGCCTCGACTAAAGGTCTAACTAGACCAAACTCAATGCTCCGGAGCTAACGAAACTATTAGAATTTGATTCTGAGCATGTTAGCTAAGAATGTTGACTAAAATCAATAATATTCTAAATTAAAGCTCTAAAATAAGGAAACAGCCAAAACGACCAAACGAACAATCAAGGCACTGAACCACCGGTCTCAGCAAGTCATAAATGACTTGGGGCCACTATAGGAAAGCTCTAACAATACAAAGAAAGCGCGAATGCAAAAATGACTGGAAGGGTCATTACAATTACTCAAACTAATTGGTCTCAAGTCTGAAAAAGTCTGAACATCTTTTTTTAGAATGAGAACCACATTAGTATGGGTAATTGATTTAGGTAAAGAGATACCTTTGTATAACTCCTGAACCATCCTCACAATATCAGGCCCAACAATTTCCCAACACACTTGGTAAAATTTACCTGATAGACCATCAGACCCACAGGCACTCTCTCCATTGAGATTGATAACAACCTGTCTGACCTCATTTTGGTCTAGAACCTTACTCAACAGGGCATTCTCTTCACTAGTCACCAATTCTGGAATATGAGATAATAAGGAGAAAGAAACAGCATCCCTCTCTTGAGTGTATTGATTGTGATAGAAATCTAATGCAGCATTAACAATCTCCCCTTCATTTTCTAGCCAATCCCCTTGCTGATTTTGGATTCTGTTCACCCTAAGTCTCTGTTTTCTCCCCTTCACAATACTATGAAAAAATCTAGTATTTTTATCACCACTTTCAAACCAATCATACCCAGCTTTCTGTTTCCAGTATGATTCTTCCAGGGCAAGGTATTTGTTGTATTCAGCCTTGGCTAATTGCATCACTATTCTATTTTCTGTGGAGGGGTCTTCTTCAAATAGATTCTCCTTTATCCTTGCAATATCCTCTTTGATCAATAATTGCTGGAAAATATCTCCATATGTCTCTCTACTCCACACTGTTAACACCTTTTTGATCTTCTTAATCTTCTTCTTGAAATCCAAGAAGGGGTTGGGGGAGTAACTTGTGTCCCAATTTAGACTCACAACTTCCTTAAAAGACCCATGAGTGGTCCAGAAATTAGGGAATTTGAAAGTCATACTGATGGTAGGGGCATCACTGTGATAGGTAATTAATAGTAGTGCATAGTTTGACCCTGTTCTGGGTAAGTGTTCCACCTCTGAATGAGCAAAGAGGGCTTGGAAGTCAGCATTATAAAGCACTCTGTCAAGTCTTTCAAAAATACAGTCATCCCCTGCCCTACTATTCCACCAAGTGAATGGGCATCCCTTAAAGGACATTTGTCCAAGGTCACATGACTCAATAAATGACCTAAAATCATCAACATCATCATCTTGGACAGGCAAACCTCCTATTTTTTCTTCACCATTTAGAACCACATTAAAATCTCCACCTATTAACCATGGTTGATTCATATTCAGAGTAATAGAGGTAAGATCTTCCCATAAATCTAACCTGAGGTTACTGTCACACTTAGCATAAATAATGGAGGTACAGAAGCAATAACCAGAGGTTAAGTCCTGAAGTATTAAGGACAGTTGCTGATCAGTATCATTGGTAACTATAACATCAAAACCCTAATTAATAAAGACCCATATTTGACCATTCTTGTTGTATCTGGCTTCTTGCATTTTCAATCTATTCTTGTATCTGTTGATGTTTCTAGGATGTTAAAAAGAGTCCAATAAAGCCACAAATGCAAATTTATGATATCTGTGAAGCATTTGCACTCTCTGAAAAGCATGATGTGACTTACTGACCTAATGTTCCAAATAAAAGACTTGATCATTAATTAGATTGTTGAGACCCCCCATTTCTCTTTGGTTGCACTCTGCTGGGAAAAGATATGTCTCCATGTCCCTGCTTTTTCCCTTTCTTGGCTGATTTCAGAGCTTTGGATGTTCTAGGGGTAAATCTGCATCTTTAATTATTTGCTTATCATTCTCTGCATATACCTTTAGTGCATCTTCTTTTGTTGCTGCTTCTTCAATTCTGTCTTCCACCTTGTGAGTGAGTATATCATGTAGTGCTTTTTTAGGTGACTCAACAATTCCTAAAATCATCAATGATTCGTCTGTTTCCATAGCTATAGGTATTTCCACCAATGCCATAGGGATCTTTTCAGTATCATGCTGTTGAGATTTCTGACTTTGATCCTCTATTTTGTGTGTTACAGGTATTAAAGCTGATTCTGTTTCAGTAGTGGCTCTCAATTCAGCATTTTTTTGTACATTTGGATTGTCAATGCTCTGTGCTCCTTCTCTTGCCTCTCTTTGGGATGCATGGCTTACATTCAGCTTGTTCTGATTATGGTGGAAAGCTTGTGATATCCATTCTTTTGTGGACATTGTCGCCCTCTTTATGGTGTGTTTTGTTGTAGTGGTGTCTGCACTATGTTGTTCTGTGGTATTCGCAGGGTTATTTGCTTGTGATGTGCCTTTCTCTGTGCTATCTCCAGTACTTGGTGCAATTTCTGGGGGTTTTTTCTGGTGAGTAGTCTTCTGCCTTTTCATCATCTTCTTTAACTCCACTCTCTTGTGGATATTCATCTGGCTTTCTTTCCTCCCGTTTACTGGACAGATCTATAATATGCAGGCCATGTTCTGGTGCTTCACTGTTGGTTTCTTCTTCCCCTCGTAGTACATCAAATGAGTTATTAGTGGGAAGGGCTTTGCTGGAGTTGGTGTTATCAGTAGGGTCTCCCAGGTACCCTTTCTCATTTTTCATCACTGGAAATGTTCTCTTAGTAGGATTCCATCTTGATAGGACAATTTTCCTATTTACATATCTCCTTTGAATTGGGATCTCCTCTTTGTCCGGAACAATTTCCTCTTCTTTCTCTTTGTGATCCTGTTTTCTTAGTTTTGTATGTAGGCTCCTGCAATCGCTCTCTTCATATCCTTGGAGTTTACAAGTTTGACAATATTCTGGAAGCATATCATATTGAATCTTTATTTTCGGAACCCTTGTAGCCTGTGTTTTGCTGTTCACAACTTCCAACTCTACGAAATCAGGTAGCTTAGCAGCGATATCTACTTGAACCTTGACCCTAGCACAACTAGGCCTAGTTTTATTAATGGTAGCCATATCAAGGAGTATAGGTTTACCAACTGCAACAGCCAAAGAGAATAGTGATTCCTCTACCAAAAAGGTAGGGAGGAGGTCCGGGAAAGATATCCAGGCCATGGCCTGTGTTGTCTCTACTCCTGGCTTGAAATTAGTATCATATATGAAGGGCCTCATTTGGTATGCCAATCCATCCTTTGCAATTATGTAATAAGCATTCTTAGATAATATGTTTACACAATCCTCCATTCTATTGACTCGCATCAATATATGTCTGTTTCTCAGAAGACCTATCATGCAATCTCCCCTGATGTTGCATTGCTTTAGGATTTGTTGTCTAAGGTCTTCTAATTTTGGCCACCCATAGGAGAATTTTCCTATGACTGCAAGTTGTAGATCCTCCATGATATTCATCTTATTGACTTCTTCTTCCGTCCAGGTAAGTCTAGGGATTTCAGCATTGTAGATCACCGACTTCATATCTATGGATTCCACGGAGTGTTTGGCAGTTTGGATCTGTGTTTTAATCAAGTCAACATATTTAACCTTGTTTTTGAGATAACTTTCATTATCATTACTACTGTCGTTAGTGTTTGCAGCTTCGTCAGGTAAAGTTGTGGATGCGTTAGGCAAATTAGGCGAATTGAAATGGTATAGTGCAGGAAAGTTTGAGGGGGATGTGAGGGATGAATTGGGGTCAGTCTGATCAGCCACTGTCGGCCGACCAGTGGCCGGATCGGCCATCAGTGCGGTGGTGAGTTTAGGGTTTCTGAGTTTGAAGGGATCACCTTAGCAGAATTGTGACCAATTCGGGCCAAATTTTTGTGGCCATTTAGCAACTCTTTTTTCTTATAGAAAGAATATAAAAATTTGGGATTTTCTTGAAAAGCCAAAAGTTATATATTTTAGACCATAAACAAGTTTAAAGGCAGATTTTGGGATTTGAAAGCTAGTATCCCAAAAACTAAGGGGTCATTTGGTAGAGTGTATTAGAGAAAATAATGCATACATTAGTTTTATGTATTACTAATACCTTGTTTGGTACACTTTTTCAGCCTATGTGCAACTAATGCTTGCATTACTAATACATTTTATTGTATATTGAGGCATGTATTACTAATATCATGGATTTCCATGTATTAGTAATGTAATGGGTTCTAATGCATGCATTAGTATGGTTAAAGACATATTGTCCCTTCAATTCTTTTTCACACCATTTTCACTATATTTATGGAGGGTATTTTTGTAAATAATATTTTTAAAAAGAAATTATGCAATACATATTATTTTTAATACACCAAACCAAACACTGCATAAGAAAAATTTAACATAACTAATGCAAGAATAACTAATATCAGCATTACTAATACACTATATTTACATTATTCTTATACACCCTACTAAATGATATTAATGGCCAATTAGATATTTGGCAAAAAATGCTTCCAAATGTATGGGTGTCACTATTTATGCAACTTAACTATATTGGACACTGGACTTGTGTTGAATGAAGCCCAAATCCTCTGGGCTTATTATCTAGGTTGGCCTTACACAGACCGGGATGCCTACAACATATATGCAGCAACTATAAACCCTAGCATCCATTCTAAGTAACTTATTGTCTTACGAACCCTCCCTGGAGAGAGATCTGCATATATCGGCGCCGCAGCAGCAGCTGAAAGGAAGATGGAGACAGCAAGAAGTGTGAAGGATGTTTCCCCTCACGAATTTGTGAAGGCTTATGCCGCTCACCTCAAGCGCTCCGGCAAGGTCTCTCTCTTTCTCCCTCTATGTATATGTACTTCCATCTATAGATTCTTTCATTTATGTGCACAGTGACTGATACAGCTTCTGATAAGGTACAATGCGACTGCATGAACATATTGAATTTGTTTATAATTAGAAACTTCGATTTTGGTGTACAAAATTTTCTGAACAACTTCCTAATTACTGTAGCTTTTCATTTCTCTTTTATATATCATTAAATATAGGATTAGGAAACACCAACTTACTTTTCTCATTTTTCTTCAAATGATATGCAGAATTATATAACCGTTTTTCTATATAGCCGCATAACCATAACAAGTTTTCTCTAATGCCATACCAAACCCCAAGACCTTTCCTACAAGGAAAGCAACAGATCATTGGCCATTGAGTGTCATTTATTACCTCATGAGTTGTATCTGGGGGAGTACTTTGGCATCTTCAATAGTCAACAGTTCATTGGGCCTTTCGAAGGCTTCAGGATCGAGGTCTCATTAGCTGAAGAAGGCCCTGGCCAATCCACGTGGCATTCTGTAGCTATTTGTTGGATCGAAAAAGATTAAAAATTGGGTATGAGTTTGTCTATAACGTCCTGTTTTCAGTCACAACTTTCTCAATTTAGTATATCTTGTATAGATAGTTCCTGAATACTCTGGTAGAAGGAACTTGTTCTTGGTGAATATAAAATAGATGTAGAAATGAAATTTGTTGTTATTCTTGTTGGATTGAGTGACCATATTTAAAAAACTTTGTGTTAGAGTAGGTCACTTCTATTTAGTTATTAGGTGTGTAACTCTGGCTTGATTCTCTTTTTTTGTATTGAGGCATTGGTAAAACTTGCTTGGTATTGAGGCATAGTTGTTGTATGGCACTAGTGAGACTTGGATTCGAGACTTTTGCTTGCTTTGATATCATGTTGGATTCATCTAGATGCGTAAGTCTGCATAGAGGGGATACCTATGAGGATACATTTTCTAATTCATTCTAAGTTCACAAAATCCTCTAAGGTGCTAAAGTGATTATTCATGAATTCATTACAGTTTATTAAAGTGAAATAAATCTGCAAATCAAGGGGTTATTGCTTCATTGATGAAGTCATGTGTTCTCGAGAATTGTGTGTTTCAAGTAGTGTCTTGCAAAGTGATCCAAACTAAAAGTGGTCAGTTCTTTGAATCTCAGCATTTAGGAGTTAGATCAATATCAGTACGATCTTTAAGTTGGACGTAAAATTAGTTACTCCCTCCGTTTCAATTTGTTTGTCTTAGTTTCCTTTTTTGTCTCTTTAAGAAAGAATGCCTCTTCCCTTTTTATTGGCAACTCTTTAATTGTATCTTTTCATACGACATGTTTAACATCACAAGATTAAAGGACATTTTGGTACATTCTATATAACTTTAGTTTAAGACCACAAGATTCAAACCGTGCCAAGTCGAAACTAGACAAACAAATTGAATCGGAGGGAGTATTTTTATTGCAGTTTTACTACTATGTTACTAATTCATATATATGGATAACTAAATTACAATGTTAATGAAGTGTGATGAAGCTGCAAAACGAGGGGTCATCACTTCATAAGTGAAGCCATGGCCTTTAGCAAAACGTGTGTTAACAACTAATGACTCACAGTAATCCAAACGAAAAGCAGTCGGTTCCTTGAATCTGAACTTTTAGGAGTTGGATTAATATCTTTATTTTCTTAAATTGGATTTGAAATTAGTTATTTTAATTGCAATTTTGCTATTATATTAATGAATTCATAAATTTTTGGTATTCCTGGTAAAAAGAATGTATAGATGTTTGATATTTTTAATTTTTTTTGTAGTTTTGAGCCTTCGAAGAAGCATGTGTTTCAGTTCTCGCTCCAAGCCCTATGGACCTCATTGCATTTTTGCCCTTTTCTCTTTTAGAAACACTGGTTTTTTGTTTTCTTTGCTACCTTAAAGAGCAAAATTAGAATTATCCTACCGGAAGTTATTTGCTCCGTGAAATAGACATTTTTCCTTATCATTAGTATGGAGTCTGTTGTATGCCTCTCTGCTAACACGAGAGACCTAGCTAGAGTATATTGTTTTCTTCCATTTTAATTCCTGGCTTCCAGCCAATGTTACCACTGCAACTTCATGGAAGTTTGCTATGAATGGAAATCCTGAATTTTACATGTCCATATGATTGAGTCCTTGGTTTTCTGAAATAATGTAAAAAGAAGTGCCTCGAATCATTGCTATTTGACTCTGAGTTAAAATCATGGTTATTGGTGCTTTATGTATTCTTGCTTATTACCTTTGGTTTTTGCAGATGGAGCTTCCCGAGTGGACTGACATTGTCAAGACCGGTAAGCTCAAGGAGCTTGCCCCGTATGACCCTGATTGGTACTACATTAGAGCTGGTATGTTTCATCTCCATGATCAGAAGAGAAGGAATTTATATATGGTAATTATTTTTCTTTCTAAATTCTCCTTATTATGTTGATGTATGGCAGCTTCTATGGCAAGGAAGATCTATTTGAGAGGAGGTATTGGTGTTGGTGGATTCCGAAGAATCTATGGTGGTAACCAGAGGAATGGCAGTCGTCCACGTCATTTCTGCAAGAGCAGTGGTTCAGTTGCACGCCACATACTTCAGCAATTGCAGAACATGAACATCATTGACTTTGAACCTAAGGGGTAAGTAACCGTTTTTTTGTAATTACTGCTGAATTTGATGTGTCCTTATTTTGTAGTGGTTGTAGTAATGAAATTCATTTATTAATCAGAAGCCTGTTTGTTGCGATAACTTTGGCAAGTCATTTTAGGTGGTAAGGATAAATATAGTTAAGGTAAGTAGTGATGGGTTTTCTTCTGCTTTTTCTAAGCTTATTGTCGGATATATTGAATATGATGCACTTCTTGATATAAATATGTGTTTAATCATTTTATGGAGCCAGCAAAATATTTGCCTTGTTCAGAAAAGAAAATCATTAGGAGTCTGACTAGTCTTCTGAGAAGAATGCCATTCAGGAGGTAATATTTGTATTTCATTATTCTCAAAAAGTAATTTTTGTGCTTAATCATTTTATGGAGCAAGCAAAAGTCTCTTTATTCAGGAAGAGGTCAAAGACAATGGTAAAGAGTGACTATTCCTTTTAAAATAAGAATGTGATATGTGATTGATTATATTGTCGGATATATTGAATATGATGCACTTGTTGATATAAATATGTGTTTAATCATTTTATGGAGCCAGCAAAATATTTGCCTTGTTCAGAAAAGAAAATCATTAGGAGTCTGACTAGTCTTCTGAGAAGAATGCCATTCAGGAGGTAATATTTGTATTTCATTATTCTCAAAAAGTAATTTTTGTGCTTAATCATTTTATGGAGCAAGCAAAAGTCTCTTTATTCAGGAAGAGGTCAAAGACAATGGTAAAGAGTGACTGTTCCTTTTAAAATAAGAATGTGATATGTGATTGATTATACAAAGAAATGACAAGGGGCTGCTGATCTTTTAATTGAAAATAAGAACATGGCTTAATTGAATCAAGACCCCAAGTATTTTACTTTGTTCTGTAGGGAGAGACATTCTTATTGCTAGCGAATGCTCACAGGGTCCTTTTTACTTGTTAATTCTGTCTAATTTCATTTTCTTTCTTTATCTAGTGGAAGGAGGATCACATCCAATGGCCAGCGGGATCTTGACCAAGTTGCTGGAAGAATTGCTGTTGCTTGTTAAGAGAGATGAGTTCAGTCGATCTTATGGATACATGAGTTAGCTCAAACTTATTGTTTCAGTTTGGACCTATATAGATTTAGTGTATTGTTCAATCAATTTTGTGGATGTTTTGCCTTTACGGAACTTTGCGTCTTTCTCAGTATTTCAAGTTTTGCCTTTAAGTACCCTGAGGTGTATTCCGACATATCTTGCATTCAGTGCTTCACCTACGCCATATTGACATTAAGTAGATACCTGACAATCGGCGCTTGTTTACGAGTTCGAGACTTAAATGATCCATTTTTGAATCAAAAATGCCAAAAGGGCAATTAGCTCCGAGGCTTGGACCAAAAGGGGCAAAATGTTAATACTAATATATTTTGCCTCAAGTGTGGGCTAGAGGTGGTTTACTTCAAAACAAAATCGTTTTAGGGTTAAACGATCTTTCTTTGGGTAAAACTACCTAAATAACCAAAGATCAGCATCATAACTATTAGTTTGTTTTTCTACTTTAAATTAATTACATAATATTTCACTTCTTAACAATTTTCTACCAGATTTGATGTATGAAGTTATTTTCTCTCTCCTTCTCTCCCCTAAAAACTCATCTCTACCCAAATAGCAGCATAAAGTTCAAAAACCGGATCAGGCCGTTTTCAACTTCAACTGAAAAGAAATCTAAATCAATTTTTCCCTCACCTTATCCAGCTTTTGAAGGAAGGTCCTTTTGAAGGAAGGTAACTTCAACTTCTTTGCGAAGACTCTCCATATCCATCGTGTATTCACTAAGATCATTTAACTGCTGCAACTGTTGCCTCGCCCTCTCTCCCGTCACTGTCTTCTCCGGTGATCTATCTGCCGGAGCTCCACTACTACTAACAACAACCACCCAAATCTGAATTGAAATTTCGGCACTCAACAACAACCCAGATCTGAATTGAAATTTCAGCTCCAATTATCGTTCTTCGTCATGAAATCGTTGTTCGCCGTCGTGATTTTTGGCGAGATTTGGTTGAGAATATTAATAGAGTATACATGGAAATAGTTTCATTGATGTTAATTCTCTCACCCGGATAACGGATGTCCATTGTTGCGGGCGATGGAGGCTAAGAACTGGTTGGGAAGTGCTTTTCACCTTCTCAGATACATGAAATTATGAAACTAAGATACATAGATACATGGAACTATGAAACTCAAAAACATATATATGAATTAAAGAAACTCAGATACACAGATACATGAAATTATGAAACTCAAATACATAAAATTATAAAACTCAGATAAACTGATACAAACTCAGATACACACACTCAGATATACAAATACATGAAATTATAAAATGAGTTTTAGTGGTATAAAGTGTATATTGAAAATTAGTGTTTGAAAAAGTAATTAGCTCCTATACCCTTTTCTTTACTTTTTTTTCTTTTATAGTGTGTTTGACCAAGGTTATTTTTTGTCAAAAGTGTTTTTTTTTTTTAAAAGTGCTTATTTTAAAAAATTAAGATGTTTGACCCAGTTTTTGGGAGAAAATAAGTGCTTCTAGGAGTAACATAAGTTGTTTTTCATAAGCTAAAAAAAGTAGCTTCTTCCCAAAAGCACTTTTTTGAAAAGCACTTTTGATAAAAATATACTTAAAAGCACTTTTAAAATTTTTTGTCAAACACTAATTGTTGCTCAAAATTGCTTTTTGAATTTATTGGTCAAACACAAATTGCTTCTCAGCAAAGTACTTTTTTGAGAAGTACTTTTGAAATAAGCACTTTTCAAAATAAACTGATTTTAGAAGCTTGGCCAAACAGGCTATTAAAATCGTTTAAACTTAAACTATTTCTCAACATGTATGGTTTTTTTTTTGAAAAAAGTTTCAGCGTAAATAATTTTAACGGTTGTATTTTTTTATTTTTTTTAAAAAAGAACGTTTGTACATACACGACTACTAACTACTTATTTTTTTCTTGAAAAATGTTTATAACTGAATGAATTCAAATAATTTTTTATTTTTTTTGAAAATATTTGTGTTGGTGTAATATATCACAAATTACATAATTATAGTTGAAAAATAAAATAAAAATATTGAATAAAAATATAATCAGGCTGAGGCGCGAATGTCTCGCTCTCATTAAGGAAATTCAAGCCCACTGCGGTATAATCTACACCGATCCAGCAGTATCACTCTTGACTTGTCCCCTCCAGGATACAACATCCCAACAACGTCGTGTGACTCAAGCAACTCCGAATTAGTTGAAGAGTTCAAAGTTCCACCAAAAGAACACCTTCCTTCAACTTATAATTACTCTCTTTTGTATAGTGAACATAGTTATAGACTTAGAATATTTTCTTAGTCTCAACTCTCTCTTTCACTACACACAATTATATCTTTCCACACTTCACATATTTTTCATCATTTTCACTATATTTTCTTGTACACAATATAATGCAAGACCATCACTATTTATAGGTGAGGAAATCTTCCTTGTCATCAATAGGATGAATGTGGGTAGTAAAGTGGGTGAATGGGTTAGAGGTTACATAAGTTACATGCTAAGGCATAATGGGGTAGAATAATGAATTATAGGTTACAAGAGTTACCAAAAATTAATGGCACTAATGACCACATTCTACCACCACTAACTAATGCAAATTAATATTATTATTTTAATATTAAAATGCATTCTTGCACCAACATTCTCCCACTCATTTTAATATTGAAATAAGAGAGTATTTCACCAATTTAGTTGAAGGTAGACTATTATGCATAATGAAGGTGTGCTCTGCATTGAACCTTCACTTAGTAAAACAACAACCTTTACTCCAGAGTCAGTAGTAGTCTCAGACTTGAACTATGACTGCATAAGGGAAATAAAGTTTACTGCTTACACACAATAGTCAAGGTGTTGACATAAGCTTTTATATCTAGCACATTGCGGCCTTGTGCTATCCCGGTTCTCATAAGTGTTTTTGAGAATAAGCTCAATTCTCATAGGAAGTGGCCTACTTCCACACTTACATAGGTGAAATCTGTCAAGGGTGTTTCTGTAATTCTAACACCCCACTCATACGAGATACAAATTTTCATTAAGAGTTTTTAAAAACTCAACCTCCACACATGATTACAGAAAAATGCACTTACATCATAGGGAGGGATAAAATAATAGTGCATTTCACAATAAGTCATCATATGATTCGTTTTTCCCATTGAACCTGGTTATAGGATCTCTAGTCCCCAGGTTGGGTTTCCTCATATATGACTTAGAAACTTTTGAGCTTCAATCCATCCCCCTCGATGTGCTTCAGACCCTTTTGTTGCTAAGGCCTAAATCTGCAAGATTATCACAATATTTAACACAATTAATATTATGGTATACCACTGATCAATATGATCTTACAATAGTGTTTTTCTCCTTATGGCCTGAATTTATCATTATAAGAATGGCTTACACTCACCAATAAATTTTGTTGCTATCACATGACTCACCTTTTGTCGCACTCGTGTTTGGGGGCAGGGTCGGGGGTGAGGCCGGGGGCGGGGGCGAGGGGAAGGAGAGGTAAGGGGGTTAAGGGAGCATCTAGGTTGAGAATAGGGTCTTGGAACATAGGGACTTTATCGGGAAAGTCCATAGAGCTAGTGAAGGTTCTAAGGAAGAGGAGGATTAGTATAGCGTGTGTCCAGGAGACTAAATGGGTGGGCACTAAGGCGCGAGAGGTAGACGGGTATAAGTTGTGGTACTCAGGAGGTGTGAGGAATAGGAATGGGGTAGGTATCCTAGTGGATGAGGAGTTGAGAGAGCAAGTGGTGGAGGTTAGGAGGGTCAACGATAGGTTGATGACAATTAAGTTAGTCCTAGGAGGGTCTACTTTGAACATTATTAGTGCGTACGCACCACAATCGGGCTTGGATGAGTAGGAGAAGAAACGCTTTTGGGAGGTTTTGGATGAGGTAGTGGGAGGTTTGCCTGATACTGAGAAGCTTTTCATTGGAGGAGATTTCAATGGGCACATCGGGGCATCTTCGAGGGGTTATGACGATGTGCATGGAGGCTTTGGTTTCGGGGATAGGAATGAAGGGGGTGCCGCACTCTTGGATTTCGCTAGAGCCTTTGGGTTGAGAGTAGCTAACTCTAGTTTCCCGAAGAAGGAGGAGCACTTGGTTACCTTCCGTAGTTTGGTGGCCAAGACTCAGATAGACTTTTTGCTCCTTAGGACAGGTGATAAAGGTCTTTGTAAAGACTGTAAGGTTATCCCAAGTGAGAATCTTTCGACCCAACATAGACTCTTAGTGATGGATTTAGAGATCAAGAAGGAGAAAAAGAAGCGGATTGTGGATGACCGGCCTAGGATTAAATGGGGTAGCCTGACTATGGCCAGTGCACTGGAAATAGGGGAGAAGTTGTTGACTAGGGCGGCTTGGGGGAGTAGTGGGGATGTGGATAATATGTGGGATACGACTGCTAGTTGCATAAGGGAGACGGCTAGAGAGGTGTTGGGCGTCTCGAGAGGTCGTTCTGGCAAGCATCGAGGGGACTGGTGGTGGAATGGAGAAGTAAAAGGAAAGGTGGAGGCAAAAAAGGGGTCATATGCGAAGTTGGTAGAGAGTAAGGATGAGGAGGAGAATCGAAGGAATAGGGAGGCGTATAAGATAGCTAGGAAGGAGGCTAAGTTAGCGGTAACGGCAGCCTTTGAAAGCTTATACGCGGCTTTAGAGGATAAAGGTGGGGATAAGAAGTTATACAGGTTAGCAAAGGCTAGAGAGAGGAGGACTCAGGACCTTGACCAAGTGAAGTGCATCAAGGACGAAGATGGCAAAATACTAGTAGATGGGGTACTCATTAGGAGGAGATGGCAGTCTTACTTCCATGGACTCTTGAATGAAGAGGGGGACAAAAGCTTTGTGCTGGGAGATTTGGCACACTCAGAGAGGCGTCGTGACTATGATTATTGTAGCCGTATAAAGGTTGAAGAGGTTAAGGTTGCGATTCGTAAGATGGGCGACGGGGCCAGATGAGATTCCCGTTGATTTTTGGAAGAGCTCGGGTGAGACAGGTGTGAAGTGGCTAACTGAGTTGTTTGATGGTATTTTCAGAACGACAAAGATGCCTGAAGCTTGGAGATGGAGCACGATGATTCCTTTGTACAAGAACAAGGGCGATATTCAGAGTTGCAACAACTATAGGGGTATCAAATTGCTAAGCCATACTATGAAGGTCTGGGAGAGGGTGGTGGAGTTGAGGTTGAGACAGATCGTGCCTATTTCAGAGAACCAGTTCGGCTTTATGCCAGGACGCTCGACTACAGAAGCTATTCATCTCCTTAGAAGACTGGTGGAGCAGTACAGGGCAAGGAAGAAGGACTTGCACATGGTGTTCATCGATCTAGAAAAGGCGTATGATAAAGTCCCTAGGGAGGTCCTTTGGAGGTGCTTGGAGGCTCGAGGTGTACCCGTGGCGTACACCAGATCAATTAAGGACATGTATGAGGGGGCCAAGACTAGCGTTAGAACTGTGGGAGGAGATTCAGAGCACTTTCCCGTGTTAATGGGGTTGCACCAGGGATCGACCCTTAGCCCGTTTCTATTTACCTTGGTAATGGATGTATTGACGCGGCAAATACAAGGTGAGGTGCCATGGTGCATGTTATTTGCGGATGATGTAGTTTTGGTGGACGAGACTCGCGGAGGAGTTAATGCTAAGTTGGAGGTTTGGAGACAGACCCTCGAGTCGAAGGGGTTTAGGTTGAGCAGGACCAAGACTGAATATATGGAGTGCAAGTTCAGTGGGGCGACTCAGGATGATGACGTAGAAGTGAAGCTGGATACACAGGTCATCCAAAAGAAAGGGAGTTTCAAGTATCTTGGGTCTATTATCCAAGGAAATGGAGAGATTGATGAGGATGTCACTCATCGTATTGGTGTTGGGTGGATGAAATGGAGGCTCGCATCTGGAGTCTTGTGCGATAAGAAGGTGCCTACTAAACTTAAAGGCAAATTCTACAGAGTGGTGGTCCGACCAGCTTTGTTGTATGGAGTTGAGTGTTGGCCAGTAAAGAACGCTCATATTCAAAAGATGAAGGTGACGGAGATGAGGATGTTGCGATGGATGTGCGGGTTTACTAGGAGAGATAGGATTAGGAATGAGGATATCCGAGATAAGGTGGGTGTGGCGTCGGTGGAAGATAAGATGCGGGAAGCGAGGTTGAGATGGTTCGAACATGTGAGGAGGAGAGGCAAGGATGCTCCAGTGCGGAGGTGTGAGAGGTTGGATATGGATGGTTACAGGAGAGGACGAGGTAGACCGAAAAAGTATTGGGGAGAGGTGATTCGACAGGACATGGCGCAGTTGCAGCTTACCGAGGACATGACCCTAGATAGGAAGGTGTGGAGAACGCGGATTAGGGTAGAAGAGTAGTAGGTAGAAGTGTGTGTAGGCTAGTAGGTAGGAGTGTTTTTCCTTATTGTCCCGACTAGTAATCGTAGTGCTACGCTTAAGTGTGTGTAGAAGAGTAGTAGGAATCCTCGTGGTAGTATTTTGTGGCAGTGCTCTATTTCTGTCTGTTGTTTGTTACTACATATTACTTCCTATCGTCTCTTGTAGTTTTATTTTGTATTTTTATCCTGTATCATTGTTACGTCCTTTTTAGCCTATTTTTAGACTGTTTTGTCTTGAGCCGGGGGTCTATCGTAAACAGCCTCTCTACCTCACCTCTGAGGTAGTGGTATGGACTGCGTACACTCTACCCTCCCCAGACCCCACGCTGTGGGAATACACTGGGTATGTTGTTGTTGTTGTTGAAAGTGATTGATTTATATAATAAATCTCTAGACAATTCACCTTTTCACTAGTTGAAGCTAAAAATTAGTTCAACCTCCATGATAGAGTCACAATAATAATTTTTTATTTTCAACAAATAGCACCAAATTTTTTATATAGCAGGATAATGTTTTTTTTATAACAAACCATAAATTTTTATACCAAGTAAGTATACATGGTTTGCTTGTACCTGCTAAGTACTTTTACTACAGCCAAGTGCAAATAGTCACATATCTCATATCTTTTTTTTATAGGCTAGCAAACTTCTTTTTTTTTGTTTGTCACACCACTTTCACATATTTGAATCAAAAGGAGTTGCAATGCTCATACAATCAAGAATAAAATTGTATTTCACAATTTTTTCATCATAATGTGACTTGTCAAAAAATATTCCATCACATGTTTTATGACACTTTTCATTCCTAGAATGAAATTTATCTCACCCAAATATTGCATGTCAAAATGGCTACTCAAAGTGTTTTTATATTTTTTTTTATAACACTCATGTTAGAGCCAAATACATCAAATCATATGCAAATAATAACATGTGATTATTTCAAGAGTAATATATGCACTTTTAATACTCTTTTTAGAGCATTTCTCAAAGATGCAAAAATCACATTTTTCATGACGAATTTCTTTACTCGTTTCATTAACTTCCACTATTTCAAGAATTTAATAAAAATAAATATTCATGAAATGTAATATTACTTATTCATGAAAATATTAAGTAATTTTTTTTTACCTTTTTCTCCACAACAAATAGAAAAGTGTTTTTTACCTATCTTCCGTTTGAGTTGAGTAAGCAGAAAAATACTTTACTAGTTTATCTCTTCCCTTCCATCTCTTGAAGAGATCTAGTGACGTTGAAGCGGGATGATGTTGACATCTCCCATCTTGATATCCGCAATTTTCAAACTGTAACAAAATATAAATCTCCTTAAAATTATTGGTGTAATATACACAAGTTACATAATTACAGTTGAAAAATAAAATGAACAAAATTGAATAAAAATATATTCAGGCTGAGGCGCGGATATCTCGCTCTCTTTAAGGAGATTCAAGCCCACTGCGGTATAATCTACACCGATCCAGCAGTATCACTCTTGACTTGTCCCCTCCAGGATACAACTACCCAACAACGTCGTGTGACTCAAGCAACTCCGGATTAGTTGAAGAGTCCAAAGCTCCACCAAAAGAACACCTTCCTTCAACTTATAATTACTCTCTTTTGTATAGTGAATATAGTTGTAGACTTAAAATATTTTCTTATTCTCAACTCTCTCTTTCACTACACACTACTATATCTTTCCACCTTCACATATTTTTCATCATTTTCACTATATTTTCTTGTACACAATATAATGCAAGACCATCACTATTTATACGTGAGAAAATCTTCCTTGTCATCAATAGGATGAATGTGGGGTAGTAAAGTGGGTGAATGAATGGGTTAGAGGTTACATCAGTCCATGCTAAGACATAATAGGGTAGAATAATGAATTAGAGGTTACAAGAGTTACCAAAAACTAATGGCACTAATGACCACATTCTACCACCACTAACTAATACAAATTAATATTATTATTTTAATATTAAAATGCATTCTTGCACCAACCATTTGTACATAAATGATTTCCAATGAAAATATTTTTTTTATAAAAACGTTGCTGCCTAAAAACAAAACAACCTGCAAAGATTTTAAAAAAAAGCAAAAACCAACAAAGATTCTTAAAATTCTAAACAAACGAAAAATCTAAAAGGGTTTTGATTTGTCCTTTTCCTTTTAGAATTGGGCTTTAAGGAAAAAGGACATGGCATGGCCACTCAATCAAAGTAATTCTACCAAAAATAGCTTTTTTAAAATAATATCATTATATAGCCACTAGGCTATTTAAATTCCATGCACTAGCCATGTATAGAATATGTATCGAACCTGTATAATTATTGTATAGGATATGCATCTGTATAAGATATGTATAGAAACTGTATAATTATTGTATATAATATGTATCTGTATAGAATGTGTATAGAAATTATATAATTATTGTATGTAGGATGTGTATAGAAATTATATCATTGTTGTATAGAATATGTATAGAGACTCCGGCGCTCGCGAATTGGCTAGAAAGTGGAATTTTTAATCCCTTGATTATTTATTGGGATTTATTTCAACCGGCTGACCATTTATGTCCTTGTCCCCTTTTTTTTCAGTTGGAAATTGTCCATGTAATAACGCTTTTTGAATTTTTTTTTAATAAATAGGAACTCGTTCATATAGAAATCTTTTTCAAAAAATCAAAAAATATTTCCAGTTGGAAATCGTTTATGTATTAATCTATATACTAGTTCTCGTACCCTCGCATTGCGTGAAGTTTATTATCGCCTATTAATCATATTTAAGCTTGAACAGATTTGTTTAAGCACGTTAGATCATACTTTTTAAAAATATTGGAAAAATATTGTCTTATCTCAATGCAATTATATCCAACAATAAAAATTTCATATAATTAAGTTAATAAAATTATATAATTATTGAATATCTTTTCGATGAAACTCAAATGTGATAATTTTATAGTTTGTGCTATAAATATTCAAATTTAAATGTAATTTAATAATACTTTATAATTAAATGAATCTAAAAACTTCTTTATTTCTATTTTTTTTTACTTATTTGGTAGTTGTTCATCATCATCATCATTAACATCTTTAGTTTCTTCGCAAATCGTATACCAAAGATAATAAGGTGATTCATTTGAAAATTGATGTTTATTTAAAAATAGTCTCATATGAGATAATTTTTTGTTTTGATTTTTCATAGCGATAAAAAAAATAATGCGTAAATTATCTTCATTTGAATTCAGAAGATATTTTGATTCGAACAAAATCAACCATATCATTGAGATGATCGCTTTTGTCCAACATATATTTTAGATAAAATCTTAGATTCGATAAGCTTTATAATAATAAATATTGTGCCATTACCCATATCATCTTTAGTGTTATGCATATCTTTTAGTAGATTATTACATCATATATTAACTTTATTAATGGTAAATAACTTATAATTTTTAAAATCGTAGCTTATCCTTATGTTTCCTTTAGTATTTTTTTTTTCTTTCTAGAGATTAAAATAATAGTTCCATCATAAATTCATAGATCTACTACAACTTAGACAGTTTGCCAGGAATATCTTTTATTTTTTGGGGGAGTTGAACTGCAAAAAACACGTTTGACCATAAAATTTTGAAAAATTATATTTTAAATTTTTTCACTTTTTTCAAGAATTTTTAAAAATAATAAAAATCTGTTTTCACCTTTTTCACTCCAAATTACCTAACAAAAATTCAAAAACAACTCTAATTTATTTCATGGCCAAATATAACTTCAATTTTCAAATATCATTTTTAACTTTGAAAATAATTTTTTTTTTCTATTTTCACAATGAAATATGGTCAAACGCCTACTTAATTTATTTTCTTGTGTACTATTATACTAATAATAATTAGAAAAATTAACTCAAATAGCAACACATATAAGTTTGAAGCTCAAAATAGTCATACTTTATTTTGATACCCCCATTATAATCAGCTTTCACACGTTATTTACTTTTATTAGTCAGACTAAAAGTTTGAGTAATTGGAGATTTTAATTTTAATCACATGTTTATAGGGGTAAGGATATGTACAAATCCTATTTATATCTATGACATGTATAAATAGGGTAGTATGTGTAAATATATATATATATATATATGTATTATACAACAACCATACATATTAGTATTATTTATAATTTTATACATATTATACATGCATCAGTTTATACACACACATTTACAACGACTATACATATCAACATTATTTATACATCTATTATACATGACTTGTTTATACATCTATTATTCAACACACACCTCCATCACTTGAAATTTATGCGTATGAATAGTATGTTTACAAACCAAACATATTTATCCATAATACATAAGTAACAAACATAAATCTGATATCATCACACTATTACATGACTATTTTTTGTAAACTTATTTTTAGGGCTGCCAAAAATTATAAACACTTTGAGCTTGACTATATAAGTTTTCTCCCCTAAATATTATAGGTAAAGTTTTTCATGAGCCGAAAATTGCTAAATCATTTCTTGAGTTGTCGTCTTTAACTCTATTGATATCTTCAATTGTTATATACTCAGTACTCCTCAGACTTGAAAAAGATAAATTGAAGGGAAGAGATATCGATTTAGCTGTCCCACATGCTAAATATATCAAAATCAGGTTCAAAAGTATTGAAATAACAAAGCAACAAAAACAATAATAGAGAGTAGAGTAATTCAAAAGAATTTGCTTTAATTTATTGTGAAAGCTTTCATAAGATTCCAAAGAAGCCAGTAATATGTACAATGAAATTTTCATCTTCATTTATAAATCTAAGAAATTTAAATATAAAAAATAGAATAAAGAGATTCTGTCACGACACGATTTCTCAGGTCATGATGGCACCTACAACCCCCCAGTAGGCGAACCAATTCCCGTAGCCCAGAATGGTTAGTAATGGGCTACTACATAACCAATATGCACAATGAACAGAAATAAGCAGAAGCAGAATATAAAGATAAGATAACGCGGAAGCAACAACCCGAAATATATATATACAATGATACTACAACAACCCCAAGATTTGATATCGACAGTACAGAAGCTTCTAATAGAATACAAGTGCTAGAAGTAACAAAATACAATATAAATCTGTCTCCGAAAGTACAAGGAGCAACAGTGCCAAAAGATGAGATGTGGTCAAACTCCGGCCGTCAGGAGCTCACCCTAGTCTCGAATATCTCAAAACCTGCACGAGTCTGCAACGCGAACAATGGTGAAAGCTCACTCTAATGTCTGCACCAAAAAGATGCAGAAGTGTAGTATGAGCACCAAGATAATGGGTACTCAATAGGCATCATCGACCGACTGAGCGCATATAAGATATAAAACAGTAATAAGCAGAACACAAGAAAGCAGTCATGGAAGCAAGGAAGAAGCATAAGGAACTAGCACAAGGAGCAATCAACCAAGAGTTACAAGTATACATGCTAGCACAAACATATACATAACACAGAAACACAGGTGTAAGGAAGAAGAACGCACATGGAATCTTTGCAACAATAGTATATAAAAGGAGAGAGAGTCAGGAACATGGCGGTATACCGGTAACCTCAAGTAAAAGGAAAAGAAGGGAAGCAGTCTAACATACTCAAGATGGAATCAACAAGCATAAGAAAATCATAACACCAATCCAACTTCAAGATAGCATAAACATGAATCCATCTCACAAGTACAACCCTAGGATGGAGTAACTAACCCACAATAACCGAGAAATGCTACTCAAATCCTGATAAGGATGGAACTAGAAACTCACAATCTGCTCAGAAGGCCACACAAAAGTGCCTCAATAAGATAGGACTCCCTAGCCCTCTCAATAATCAAAATCCCACAATCGGAGCCTCAACAGGCTAATAACCGCTAAATCACCAAGGAACAAGGACCATAACCAACTCTATAA
Organism: Jaltomata sinuosa; assembly: GCA_003996215.1. Lineage (NCBI taxonomy): Eukaryota > Viridiplantae > Streptophyta > Magnoliopsida > Solanales > Solanaceae > Jaltomata > Jaltomata sinuosa. The sequence continues at coordinate 272,863 of QJPP01001908.1, read as the reverse complement.
AGCGACAAGAGTAATCTAAACTACCTACAGTCCCAATGGCCGTCCATTCAATTGAGGAACGCAATCAAGTGAAAATAAACTCTCCGTCCGCCCATACAATCGGAGCATACGCTGAACACATAGCAAACAAGGGTGAAATCTGAGTGAAATATGCATGATGATGATAATGATGAAACCGGTAATAGTGACTCTGTATGCACCTCCCCCTGGCACTTCGACAGGAGGACCCATGGTGGGACGTGCCCGCTATACCTCATCCTACGCCATATAACCCTCTTTCGGCATGCTCGGCCTGTAGCCAGGTCCTGGAACAGAGGGTCCATGAAGGTCCCTGACCACATAAAGTAATGAACGTGAAATCTCAGAGAATCAGAACCTCGAAGTACATGCCCAAAGTTGAACCGAGTCTAAAATAGTAGTAGTAATCTCAAAAGACCCTCTCAAAGGGTGCCCATAGTATACTCGGGTCTAAATCAGTGATAAAAGTCTCAATAACCCTATCAAAGGGTGCCCAGAGCGTATCCAGGTCTAAATCAGTAAGAAATCAGGTCTAGTGCTCTGCTCAGCAGAGCCTAGTATCAGTAGGAAATCAAGTCTAGTGCTCTGCCCAGCAGAGCCTAGTATTAGGAGGAAATCAGTGTGAAATATCCAAAATCTCATGTCATCATTAGATTATACCAAAAAGGGCCCCCCGGGGCCATGCAAATTTAGGAAAAACCATCTATAGTGGCTTGCAGCCAAAACCAAAGTAAAACATGCAGGGAAAACTTTTTTCATGGATGATATGCTCACAAACAAATATACATTAACCCAACGGCTCACAAACATTCCTACCGGTCCTGCACAGGCTCACAACTACTCAGCAGATATAACCAGCCTAAAAGGATATCTCTATGTCTGGGACTCGCGGATATTTCCAAATAACCCACCATCTATGTTCCAGAGTCAATACAAGGCCACACAGGACCACAAGGGTAATATACAATACTGATACGAATACTAAAACCAACGTACAAAATAAGCGGACAAGGTCTGGGGTACCAACCTATAACAACCCACCCAAAGATGCTAATTAATGCAGTTATAGCCTATATACGCAGAGTCTAGGTAGGAAAATCCATAACCTACCTGTCGTTCGATGACTAGCTACGAGAACGGCATTGTCCAGGCTCGAACTGCTCTGGAAAGCTCCAAATCGTGAAACCACTATCAATACAATAATCTACACATTAACACGAGACTAACGATACCCATATCACTATACTTATACCCGGGCCAAAAAATCGGGTCACAAACGAGCCCGTAGGCCCCACAACCCGAAGCCAAAAATGAAGAAGTACAAAATGATCACAATGATCATAAGAGTACGTGCCCAGAAAATTGAAGGATTTGGGCATTAAAATCGGGCTAATACAGCCCACCCACTTCATGAAATCAAAGAGGGAATTTAAGAGAAAGAAAAGTTAGAATTTAACAGAAAGCTTACCGGATTAATGACGGAAAAGAGTTCACAAAGCTATGGTGAGTTTTCCCCAAGAAATTAATGGCCAAAAGTGAAGAAATTAGTGTTTGGGAGCTTTAACAATGGTGGAAATGAGGAAATGAAGGAGAAGGTTTAATTTTAATACACAGCCACCAGATACCGCAATTGCGACACTTTGATCGCAATTGCGGAGGCACTGATGAATAGTGACCTCTACAAATGTGGAACTCCACAATTTTGGCTAAAATACCATAAATGCAGCTTTTCACCGCAGTTGCGGTAGCTGCAAATGCGATCAAATTCCGCAATTACGGATCCACAAAACATAACAAAAATCAGCAACAACCAAAACTTCTACGGGGCATTCACAATCAGAATCCAATACTCAGAAACCAATAGTGCAATTAGATTGGAAACGACGTTCCAGACTCAATGGAATCGATGAAACTTCCATACGAGATCATCTCAGAGGAATGTTGACCCAATCAATACTAACCAACACCAACTAAACACCCGAAATAAGCCCGGATCACCCGGGACCCGAACCAATCAACTACCTAACACAAACTCGGCATTCCAGAGCTAACGACGCTGACAGAATTTCCATCCAAGGCCGCCTTTTCCGAATGTTGACCAAAATCAACCAAACAAGCCCAACTGGCTTGAAAACACAAAATGAGAGAGAATTCCAAGCTAAAAAGCTCTCGGATCCCGATCAGAGGACCACTAGACCAAAGTCCACGCTCTGGAGCTAACGGAACTGTCGGAATTTGATTCTAAGCACGTTTACAAAGAATGTTGATCAAAGTCAATGATTTTAAAAGCTTAAGCCCTAAAACAAGGAACGACCAAAAAGACCAAATAGACGGCCTGAGCACCGGACTACCGGTCCCAGCAAGCCATAAATGACTTGGGGCCCCGACAAGCAAGCTCTATCAGTACAAGAAAGGCAAAAAAGTGTAAATGACCGAAAGGATCATTACATCATCCACTACTAAAAATACTTTCATCCCCGAAAGTCAGGAAAGAAGGAAAGACTAGAGATCAAAAGAACAGCGGATACGAAGCCCGCACTACTCTCTCGGACAACCCGGATAGCCTCCTCGAGTGGACGACACCCAATAGAAAAGAACCAAAGAAAGCAACCAAGCCTAATCTTCTTACTAGCCAATCTGGATTTCAAAGTCAAACTCCAAAACACCAATGGTCTGTCAACCCAAACTGAGCCTCTAGAATCTCAACCGGTAGGCACCGACACAACATCAAAACCAGAGAAGCAAGGTAACCAACACACAAAACTCGAATCTTCAAAACCACAACCAAGTTTATCAGAAAAGCCAACAACCAAAACTCTAACTCATGAACTCGCTGATTCATAAAAACCCTATTATTCTGAACTGAACCCTCTTTCACCACAAACAGGAAGCTTCATACAAGTCGGACACTTAAACCACCCTTGAAGTATCAACTGACACACCGGAGATCCATAGTTCCCGCTTATATTCTATCACGAACGAAGTCACACTTTTTTCTCAATCTCCTTCCAAGCCAAGCTATAGTCTACTAGCCTTTGCCATCCAAGATATAAACCTGTAGCATATCATCAAAAACTGGAGTTACCTGTCCTGACTGACCATCAACCAACGGGCAAACACTTTTGCTAACTTCAAACTCGGTAACTGAACCTAATTGGACCAACCATCTGAACGCGACTGAAGTTCGCACACCAAAGTTAGGAAAGGCATATATGAATACCTTGTGTTAACGGAGAAACTTCCAAACTGTAGCATGAACCCAACTTTGCTGCACCGTGTCAAGTCTGAATCAACTAGAAGCGAATGAACTAGGGAAACCTACCCAAACAGACCCAACCTAAAACCAAAACCCTACGAGGAGTGTGGAAAGCCTACCATGAAGTCCGTAACCATCACTAGGCTCCAAACTCTAAGAAGTACCTGCTGCTACTCTGATTACTTGAACACCATTCGTACTTGAGATTGCCTTACTAATTCTCACCTTAGAAAGAAGTCCCCCATGCCACGAATATCAAGTCAAAACACCCCGAAGGAAAAATGAAAGGGTGTTTGAAGTCCCAAGTCACCATCTAGTTGTAGAAATTTGGCATAAATCATCAACTCACCTCTTTGGCTCGAATCAACTGCTCTACTACATCTGCACACAACCAACTATTTTGAAGCATATATTATACCAGACTTCTAGCCCATACTGGCCGAGTCTAACCACACTAGAACCTCATATAAAATACAACCCCTGAAGACCTAACCAAAGTAGCATTTCAAACTCTCGACCATGAAGGCGTCGATCAATCTCAAAATATCATTAGAACTTCAAATAGCCTTGCTAACCTCAACCCGCACGACCTGATCACATATAGCATACACCATTGCTGAATCCCAAACTCACACCACTGAGTCTGTCCAACCATGGTAGAAGGAACTTTGTGATATCTAGAACACCATCGAAATTTGGAATGTCCATCCTAACTCAAAGGTTAGCCAAGAACTAGGTGTCCAAGGCCAACTGTCACTCCTTAACTGAAATGGGGAAACTAAGTCATCCAAACTCAATGCCTTCCAACCCAAGAAGCTGCAACCAAAAGAACCAACCACGAACTATTTAGAGTAGTTTGCTAGCACACGATTCTGAAACCCAACTTTAAAAGTGCCAACCAAAGCCTCTGTCGAACCCATATGCTGCCAATGAACCCTTAGGAAGCGAAGCCAACTAGACTTGAATATGGAAGTTGCTAAAATCACAGCTGCTACTGAAATCCCAAACCAATAAGAGGAAAACCTACTGCATTCTGTAAACGGCCGAATCAAATCACCAACACACAACCCAAAGCAAACCTCCGTCGTCAACTCAGTCAACTACTACAACACACAACCCAAAGCAAACCTCCGTCGTCAACTCAATCAACTACTACAACACACAAGCACGAATAATGAGTTATCTCCCTCCTTCTCCCACTAAACAAAATCCATCCTTAGTGTATACTGAACCCTACAAACTCTTTCTCAAATCAAATCTGGAGCCATTTCCTTAGCTCCCATACTCACATTGTCAAAACTTAACAAGGTAGGAGAAGAATGGGCCGAATGCCCAATTCACCCAAAATGCCACGAGTACAACTCAGCCACGAGGCTACTGTCAACACTTAGTCAAACATGCTAAAGCCAAAACTCAATCACAATGCCACAATCAAAGGCTCAACAAGAAGACTACGATCGAAATTCATTCCAACTGGAACCGGGGAAAATGATAAGACAACCCAATCGGACAAGAAACTAAAGGAGACTACGGGAATAACCCACATACCTGCCAACCTCCTAAACCAACCAAACAAGGAGGGTCGACTCTAATCACCCGAAAAACAAAACCAAACCATGCTCACTAGCATAACCAACACCTCTCATCTCAAGACAAAAGCTCAAACTTCAGCACAACTATCGGTAACACCAAACCAAAACAAGAACCTCTATCCACGCTAGATAATAGCCTAGGCAATCAACCATCTAGGACCGCTTAAAAGGGAAGACTCAGCATAAGTCTAGAGCCACATCAAAACAGAAAACAAACCCAACTAGAAATAGACTAACAAGAACTACCCACGAGCTACAACTCCGGGTAAATTCCTCTCAAGGACATCTCAACCCATCCACTACAAAAGAATAAACTAACAATAAAACAACGCATAGATACTATAACTCAAGTAGTCAAACAACTAAACAAGTAGCAGGTAGGCATATAAGCAAATAAATGGTAGAAGGGATAGAATCACAATGCGAGCAGGACTATCACAAGTTGAAGGTAGCAAAAGCCTAACCTGGAGCAATGATATAAGGAACCTCAACCTTGGTCCCACCAAAAGGGGCATCGGATTGACGGGGTCTAACACTGGCTAGAGTAGTCGAAGCTGAAAGTTCTGCCATCCCTCGCTGGGGACAATCTCTAGAATAGTGGCCAACTTTCCCGCAATCATAACAACTACGCCGACTGGAACACACAATCGTAGGGCAATCCCTAACACAACGGCCATACTCACCGCAGTGAAAGCAAAACTTGTAGAAAGAAGTCAAGCGAGAAGATCTCACTGAACCTGATCGGCCACCACGACCTATACAACTTGAATGCAAACCTCAAAGAACCTGACCCGTAACAAATCCACTCTGATCAACATGCCCTATACCATCACCCTCTAAAACTTGTGGAGTAACTGAAACTGGCCTGGTAGATAAGAAGCAATGGAACCTGTCTCTGGTGGAGAATCCCTTACCTCGAGTCTGAGAACGTCGAGAATTATCCTGCCGATGAAGTTTCTTAGCACTACCTCCATAAGCTCATGGCTTAAACCTTCGATAGCCCAAGTATGATCCACTACCTGAAGGAAGGTAGTCCCAACTATAACCAAGTGCTCGGTAGCCAAACGGAGCGGTGAAATCAAACCCCCAACAAAGCTCTGAACCCTATCGAACTCCAAAGGTACAGCCCTAGCAGTACACCTAACCATGTCATGAAATCTCGCCTCATACTCCAATACCGACAGACAACCTTGTTGAAGAACTGGTAGCTCAACCCTAACTGAAGCACTGCTCATAGAATCGGGTACTAAAACACCCACCAGAGGACTTAGAGTTCTAGCCATGGTATCCTGAAGAACTAGGGTAGCTATAATTCCAATCGGAGGCTGGGCTGACCCCACGCCTCCTATCTGATGTGGTAAACTCTTACCCTGAAGCCCTAGCGCTGAAGGAAGCACTGAAGCAATAGGCACTGAAGCCTCAACACCAATCGCTGTTGAACTCGTCTTAGGCATCTAAGAAGGAATGAAACAACCAAAGTTTAAAAGTCAATAGAGCCAAGAATGCACGATAAGGAGCCAAGAATATGGAACTCTTCCTAACAATGCCTGTAGCCTCTCGCAGATATGATACGGATGTCATCGTATCAATCCATGAGACTCTACTTAGAGACTTGCTTCTGTACCACAACACCGGTGAACCTAGGGCTTTGATACCAAGCTGTCATAACCCAACTTCTCAGGTCATGATGACACCTATAAACCCCAGTAGGCAAACCAATTCCCGTAGCCCAGAACGGTTAGTAATGGGCTACTACCTAACCAATACGCACAATGAACAGAAATAAACAGAAGCAGAATATAAAGATAAGATAACGCAGAAGCAACAACCCAAAAAATATATATATATACATTGATACTACACCAACTACAAGATTTGGTATCGACAGTACAGAAGCTTCTAATAGAATACAAGTGCTAGAAGTAACAAAATACAATATAAATCTGTCTCCGAAATTACAAGAAGCAACAGTGCCAAAAGATGAGATGTGGTCAAACCCCAATCGTCGGGAGCTTACCTTAGTCTCGAATATCTCAAAAGCTACATGAGTCTGCAATGCGATCAACGAAAAAAGCTCACACTAATGTCTGCACCAAAAAGATACAGAAGTGTAGTATGAGCACCAAAATAACGGGTATTCAGTAGGCATCATCGGCCGACTGAGCGCATTTAAGGTATAAAAACAGTAATAAGCAAAACACAAGAAAGAAGTCACGGAATCAAGGAAGAAGCACAAGGAACTGGCAAAAGGAGAAATCAACCAAGAGTTACAAGTATACATGCTAGCACAAACATATACATAACACAGAAACACAAGTGTAAGGAAGAAGAACGCACATGGTATCCTTGCAACAATAGTATATAAAAGGATAGAGAGTCAGGAACTTGGCGGTCTTCTGGTAACCTCAAGTAAAAAGAAAAGAAGGAAAGCAGTCTAACATACTCAAGATGGAATCAACAAGCATAAGGAAATCATAACACCAATCCAACTTCAAGATAGCATAAACATGAATCCACCTCACAAGTATAACCCTACGATGGAGTAACTGACCCATATTAATCGAGAAATACTACTCAAACCCTGGTAAGGATGGAACCAGAAACTTACAATCTGCTCAGAAGGCCACACAAAAGTGCCTCAATAAGATAGGAATCCCTAGCTCTCTCAATAATCAAAATCCCACAATCGGAGCCTCAACAGGCTAATAACCGCTAAATCACCAAGGAACAAGGACCATAACCAGCTCTATAAAGTGACAAGAGTAATCTAAACTACCTACAGTCCCAACGGCAACCCATACAATCTAGGAACACAATCAAGTGAAAACAAACCCTCCGGCCGCCTAATGAGCGCTCAAATCGTGCTCTCCAAGTAGGAGGCCATGATGATCGTGCAACAAAACTAAATTTATAAACCCAATGAGTATCGGGGTCGCACCCAAGGAACTTGGGGTAGCCATATATCAATTATAATGGATTGAGTTCAAGGTGAGTGTAATTGCTCAAAACAACAAGTAAAAGGATGGGGGAATTGGGAATGTTATCACTACCATCACAATTCAATTAAAAAAGCAATAAACTAAAGCGGGTGTAACAAGCCGACTAGATGACTAGGGATGCATATCCGTTGGGGCTTTTGTTATGGGATAGGGTGATTAACAATTCATACCTATTATCGCTTAATGACATGAATAGCATTGGTCATGGGTAAGATTTATTTATCTCTCGATCAACAATCTTATATTCGATGATCTCGGTTAGAGCATCATTGTTTTGATCAATAAACAACCAATCTAGCTTGGGGAAGTCATACCATCTCTAGCTTAGACTCTTAAATGGGAGAATCTGATGATAAGAGCTATTCCTAGCCTCAAATATGAGTGGAATCCCAAGTTCCCACTAGTAATTTCACATCCACAATTATGAAATCATTTCTCAAGCAATCACATAGTCAAGTAGTGTAAATTAATGTTTGCAACTACCAATTTTAGGATTAAAACATGGTGAAATTACTAGACCCATGTCAATTAAGCAATTATAAGCAAGAATAGATAACACCCACACCCATTTCTTAAGCACCCATCATCAATACACCCCTAGACAAGAGAATTTAGCCACTCATGGTGAGAGAGAAAGAGATACCAGCTGGGTAATTCAAAATTCCTTCCATTAGAGTTGAATCTCAAGTTCTAGCTTCAATTTGAGTACACAAGTGTTAACCAAGAGATTTGGATTGAAACTCTCTTCTCAATGGAGGTGAAAAACTTGGTCTCTAAGCTAAAAACTCTTCAAAATATTCAGAATGATAAAAGTTATTTATAATTGTGCCTGAATAGGCCTTTTATAGTTTCCCAAAATATCACTAAAAATTAGAACAAAAATGCCCTTCGAGCGGTGTGATGTGCATGTCGCACACTGCCTCCGGTTGAACGAGTGACTTCAGCTAGAATTGGAAGCTCCGTGCGAAGGGGGTGCAGTTCGCACCTCAGGATGTGCGCATCGCACATCGACCGCACCTCGTGACAGACTCTTCAGTGACTTTATGATCTTGTGCGGAGGAGGTACGGTTCCCACCTTGGCCTGTGCATGTCGCATGGCCACCGCATCTCCAGTCAGAATCTTCAGCCTTTTCAAACACTTCACACTTCACTCCATTTGAGCTCTTTTTGGGTCCATTTCCTTGTTTATCATCATCTATCAAAAGTACCTGCATAGACATCAAAATAGGCCATAAGAACATCTAAATCTATTCAAAACATAGCAATAATTCATGGATATAGGCTCGATAAGTTGGTAGATTATCGACTTATCAAACCCCCAAACTTGAACTATTGCTTGTCCTCAAGCAAGATACTTACAAGATAAGGAATGAATTATGCTCTAGGCTCAACTAAGTCACAACGACTACTCTACACTAAATATTAAGAAAACGAATAAACAAAAGACTCAAACAACTATGCTTATCTCAATTTGGACCACCACAAACTCAAGGCAATTGGTCATTTCAAAACCTTTTTCAAAAGGACATCATTTCTCATTCAAAATCAAGGGAATTTTTGCCATTCAAAACAAGACATTTAAGCTTCTTAAGTCATTGGCATGGATCGTCAGGGTTTGCCTCGAGATTTGCCACACAACTTGTCTCATTCATTCCCCTCAATTGAAATAGAGACTCTATGTTTCCATTCGAGTGCATGATGCCAGTCACCACAAGAGAGAATCCCACTCAAAATCATTCAATTCACAAAACACGAGATTATAGGAGAACCAAGAAGACTCTCACTCTCTCAAGGAAGTTCAAGTGCATACGCGTTGAACCATAGGCTTGCCCTTCATGTATATTGCCACTAATGTAGGGTAGCCAAGCTCGAAATTACCAAGGACTTGCGGGTTACGATGTTGGATAGGGTCAAGGTGATGATACCATTTGGATCAAGTGACTACACCTCCCTAATGCTCTTTGTTCTCATTTCGTACACCGCTCACATTTTCAATTTCAACTTCACCTTATTTCTCTCTCACATTGCACTTGAAGTGCACTTCTTTTCTTCTCCTCATTTGATCACATGCACCCCTAAACTTAGGCATTTGCCTATGTTGTATTTCGTTTTCACCCCAAACTTAGGCTTTTAGCCTACATTTAATTTTCAAGCAATTAGGGAGGATGGGTGCCAAAATAGAGGTTCCAAAAAGGTAAATGTGTCACAAGGTGCCAAAGAACGGTCATAAGCTCAAAAGGGGTTCACTAGGATTTGATGTCGTGGGAGGTCATTTGGGTGAAGTGGCTGTCAAAAAGGGCCTAAGGTCATCTTCCAAGCCCGAACACACCTATAATTTTGCCTTGAATCACATTCGGGGTAAGTTATAGACAACACTTATGCACAAGAATCAAGGTAAAGCCTCACCACACTAGGCACCATGCCACAAGACTTCTTACATTAGTCTCACAATCAATTGGGGCAAATGATTTTTGACAAGCTATTCCGAGTTCATTACACACTCGTTTGTGATTTAATCAAACCAAAGCGAGAGTGTGCAAGTCATGAAAAGAGAATGCTTTTCCTCAAAAAATCATTTCCCTTCTTCCTTTTATTTTCAAACAATTTGCCACGAGAAATTTTTCGGTGGGCCCATTTCAAGACAAGCAACTACAGACTCGATTCTAAACTAAAACTTGGCATTTTGCCTTAAGAAATCCGCCTCTCAATCTATCATAGGGAAACACCAACCCGGTACGACACAAAAATAAAAGAGAAGAAAAAGAAAATAATTAAAACTCTTGCTCCTTGGGAAAGAACCGTGGTATTAAGAAAACCCTCGGAGTTTATTTCTAAACTACTATTAACAAGGCGATATCCAAATTATGCGCTCACGATTCATTTTTAAACAAGCCTCGGCGTAGGCATTTAGTGCATTTGCAAAGAACGGGTATCAAGATAATAGAGTATGTAAGACCAACCCGGCAACACAATAAAAATCAAGCCCGGCAATGGAGCCATTTTTTATGAATGCGCAAATCGTGCTCTCTAAGTAGGAGGCCATGGCGATCGTGCAGCAAAATTTTTTTTATAAACCCAACGAGTGTCGGGGTCATACCCAAGAGACTTGGGATAGCTATATATCAATTGTAATGGATTGAGTTCAAGGTGAGAGTAATTGCTCAAAACAACAAGTAAAAGGATGGGGGAATTGGGAATGTTGTCACTACAATCGCAATGCAATTCAAAAAGCAATAAACTAAAGCGGGTGTAACAATTCGACTAGATGACTAGGGATGCATATCTGATGGGGCTTTGGTTATGGGATAGGGTGATTATCAATTCATACCTATTCTCGCTTAATGACATGAATAGCATTGGTCATGGGTAAGATTTGCTTATCTCTCGATCAACAATCTTATATCCGATGATCTCGGTTAGAGCATCACCGGTTTGATCAATAAACAACCAATCTAGCTTGGTGAAGTCATACCATCTCTAGCTTAGACTCTTAAATGAGAGAATCCGACGATAAGAGCTATTCGTAGCCTCAAATCTGAGTGGAATCCCAAGTTCCCACTAGTAATTTCACATCCACAACTATGAAATCCTTTCTCAAGCAATCACATAGTCAAGTAGTGTAAATTAATGTTTGCAACCACCAATTTTAGGATTAAAACTTGGTGAAATAACTAGACCCACGTCAATTAAGCAATTATAAGCAAGAATAGATAACACCCACACCCATTTCTTAAGCACCCATCATCAATACACCCCTAGACAAGAGAATTTAGCCACTCATGGTGAGAGAGAAAGAGATACCAGCTGGGTAATTCAAAATCTCTTCCATTAGAGCTGAATCTCAAGTTCTAGCTTCAATTTGAGTACACAAGTGTTAACCAAGAGATTTGGATTGAAACCCTCTTCTCAATGGAGGTGAAGAACTTGGTCTCTAAGCTAAAAACTCTTCAAAATATTCAGAATGATAAAACTTATTTACAATTATGCCTGAATAGGCCTTTTATAGTTTCCCAAAAATGTCACTATAAATTAGGACAAAAATGCCCTTCGGGTGGTGTGCGGCGTGATGTGGAGTTTGCACGGTGTGATGTGCGCATCGCACACTGCCTCCGGTTGAACCAGTGACTTTATCTTGAATTGGGAGCTCCGTGCGAAGGGGGTGCGGTTCACACCTCAGGATGTGCGCGTCGCACAGTGACCGCACCTCGTGATAGACTCTTCAGTGACTTTATGATCTTGTGCGGAGGAGATACGGTTCGCACCTCATCCTGTGCGTGTCGCATGGCCACCGCATCTCCGGTCAAAATCTTCAGCCTTTCCAAACACTTCACACTTCACTCCATTTGAGCTCTTTTTGGGTCCATTTCCTTGTTTATCATCATCTATCAAAAGTACCTGCATAGACATCAAAACAGGCCATAAGAACCTCTAAATCTATTCAAAACATAGCAATAATTCATGTATATAGGTTCGATAAGTTGGTAGATTACCGACTTATCACCGCCTATACAATCGGAGCGTACACTGAACACACAACAAATAAGGGTGGAATTTGAATGAAATATGCATGATGATGATAATAATGGAACCGATAATAGTGACTCTGTATGCACCTCCCCCCGACACTTTGGCAGGAGGACCCATGGTGGGACATGCCCGCTATACCTCATCTTACGCCGTATACCCCTTTCCGGCACACTCAGCCTGTAGCCAGGTCATGAAACAAAGGGCCCATGGAGGTCCCTGATCACATACAGTAACGAATGAGAAATCTCAGAGAATCAAAACCTTAAAGTATGTGCCCAGAGTTGAACCGGGTCTAAAACAGTAGTAGTAATCTCAAAAGACCCTCTCAATTAGTGCCCGTAGTATACTCGGGTCTAAATCAGTGATAAAAGTCTCAATAATCCTCTCAAAGGGTGCCCAGAGAGTATTCGGGTCTAAATCAGTAAGAAATCAGGTCTAGTGCTCTGCCCAGCAGAGCCTAGTATCAGTAGGAAATCAAGTCTAGTGCTCTGCACATTAGAGCCTAGTATCAGTAGAAAATCAGTGTGAAATCATCCAAAATCTCATGTTATCATTAGATTATACCAAAAAGGGCCCCCCGGGGCCATGCAAGTTTAGGAAAATCCATCTATAGTGGCTCGCAGCCAAAATCGAAGTAAAACATGCAGGGAAAACCTTTTTCATGGATGATGTGCTCGCACACAAATATAAATTAGCCCAACGGCTCACAAACATTCCTACCGGCCCTGCACAGGCTCCGCAACTACTCAACATACATAACCAGCCTAAAAGGATATCTCTATGTCCAGGACTCACGAACATTCCCAAATAACCCACTATCTATGTTCCAAAGTCAATACAAGGCCACACTGGACCACAAGGGTAATATACAATACTGATACGAATACTACAATCAACGTACGAAATAAGCGGACAGAAAAGGCGGAGAAGGTCTGGGGTACCAATCTATAACAACCCACCCAAGGATGCTAATTAATGCAGTTATAGCCTATATACGCAGAATCTAGATAGGGAAAGTCATAACCTACCTGTCGTCCGATGACTAGCTGCGGGAACGGCGTTGTCCAGGCTCGAACTGCTCCGGGAAGCTTCAAATCATGAAACCACTATCAATACAATAATATACACATTAACACGAGACTAACGATATCCATATCGCTATACTTATAGCCGGCCCAAAAATTTGGATCACAAACAGGCTCGTGGGCCCCGCAACCCGAAGCTAAAAATGAAGAAGTACAAAATGATCACAATGATCATGGGAGTACCTGCCCAAAAAATCAAAGTATTTGGTCATTAAAATTGGGCTAAAATATCCCACCCACTTCAAGAAATCAGAGAGGGAATTTAAGAGAAAGAAAAGTTGGAATTTAAACGAAAGCTTACCAGATTAATGACGGAAAAGAGCTCACGAAGCTATGGTGAGTTTGCCCCAAGAAATTGATGGCCAGAAGTGAAGAAATTAGTGTTTGGGAGCTTTAACAATGGTGGAAACGAAGTTGGAAATGAGGAAATGAAGAAATGAAGGAGAAGGTTTAATTTTAATACACAACCATCAGATACCTTAATTGCAGCACTTTGATCACAATTGCGGAGGCACGGATGAATAGTGACCTCCGCAAATACGGAGAAATCACCGCAAATGCGGAACTCTGCAATTTTGACCGAAATACCGCAAATGCGGCCAAAATACCGCAAATGCGGCATTTCACTGCAATTGCGGTAGCCGCAAATGCGGTCAAATTCCGCAATTGCGGACCCACCAGACACAACAAAAGTCAGCAACAACCAAAACTTCTACGGGGCATTCCAGGCACAATCAGAACCCGATACTCAGAAACTAATAGTGTCATTAGAGTGAAAACGATGTTCCGGACTCAACAGAATTGATGAAACTTCCATACGAGATTGTCTCGGAGGAATGTTGACCCAAGTCAACACTAACCAACACCAACCAAACACCCGAAATAAACTCGGATCACCCGGGACCCGAACCAACCAACTACCTAACACAAACTCAGTATTTCGGAGCTTAACGGGGCTGACGAAATTTTCATCCGAGACCGTCTTCTCCGAATGTTGACCAAAGTCCACCAAACAAGCCGAACTGGCTTGAAAACACAGAATGAGAGAAAATTCCAAGTTGAAAAGCTCTCGGATCCCGATCAAAGGTCCCACTAGACCAAAGTCCACGCTCCGGAGCTAACGTAACTATCGGAATTCAATTCTGAGCATGTTCACCAAGAATGTTGACCGAAGTCAACGATTTCAAAAGCTTAAGCTCTAAAACAAGGAACGGCCAAAAAGACCAAACAGACGGCCCGAGCACCGGACTACCGGTCCCAGCAAGCCATAAATGACTTGGGGCCGCGACAGGCAAGCTCTATCAGTACAAGAAAGGAAAAAATGCGTAAATGACCGAAAGGGTCATTACAGATTCTAATATATCCGTGTCTATCTTTTCGTGAATTATTATGCCAACAAAGTATAAAATATTGCTATTCCTAAAATTGATTTTATTTTACACTTGTATCTACTGCTTATATAATATCTTTTAGCATTATTCAGGTTTCTTACTTTAATTTATTTTTAAAAATTAATTCAAAGTATAAATACCTTTACCCTATTTGATTCTTTGTTTTTTCTACTGAAAAAAAGAAATAAATGAACCTTGAATTCCTCACAATCTAAAACGTGGCATCTCGCGACACGAATATAAAATATAATTTAGGTTATTATAATTTCTAATCCTTGTTTCTTAGTTTCTTTTTTTATATCTTATGCTTATACCAAAAAATGGAGTAAATTCTCTAGATGATCACCCAAGTTTTGATAATTGCCTTCAAATATCACTTTTGTTTCATTTAGGACTAAAATATCACTCAACTATCATTATTTTCCTCAAAAAATACTGAACACCTCAAAATCTCCTTCTATCCCAATTGGCATGCCATGTCATTAACGCCTTATTTTTTTAATAATAAACCAATTTAACTCATCATACTCATTTAACCAAAATTATAATCTTATTCTTTTTTTAAAAAAAAAATACATTAGTTTATTAAGAATAATTTTTCATGCTTAGAAATTATTTTCGGTACTTAAAATTAATTTTTTTTCTAGAGTTATTTTCCTAAATAGTCAGTCATGTTTTGAAAATTTCCTACACTTTTAAAAGACAATAATATTATATTATATTATTTTCAATTTAATCTCTTTTTTTAATATTATTTTCAATTTAATCTCTTTTATGATTATTATATTATATTATATTATATTATATTATATTATATTATATTATATTATATTATATTATATTATATTATATTAGTCATAAAAGAATAAAAATGAAGAGACTAAATTGAAAATAAAAGTTAAATAGTAATAAATTTCTCTTTTTTATAAACTTTTATCTATGTCAACCTTAAGGATTTATTTGAATATTTTTATGGCAATTACTTGCTTAAAATCCTTATATAACTTGCTTAGAAATTTCAAAAATTCCCCCACTAAAAATTGCCTAAGAAGATTTTTTCATTGACTTTTGTTTGGTAGAAAAATTTGCAGAAAATAAGATTATCTGTGATTATTTTTTTTGTATAATTCCTAAATAAAAAATCATGTAATTTATAAATTTTTTAGTAGAGACATGAGTTTGGTTAAATGAGTTTGATGAGTTAAATATGTGTATTATTTTTTTAAAATGATGGTTAAATGCATGGCATGCCAACTAAAAGAGAAAGAATCTTTTGACGTACTTAATTATTATTTTTTGAGAAAAATAGTGATAATTGAGTGATATTATTGTCTTTTAAAATAAAAGTGTAGGAAATATCCAAAACATGAGTGACTGTTTAGGAAAATAACTCTAGAAAGAAAAAAACTTTAAGTATCGAAAAGAATTCCTAAGCATGAAAAATCATTCTTAATAAACTAATGTATTTTTTTAAAAAAAGAATAAGAATATAATTTTGGTTAAATGAGTATGATGAGTTAAATATGTTTATTATTAAAAAATGAGGCTTTAATGAAATGGCACCAGCTAAAAGAGAGAATCTTTTGACGTACTTAATTTTTTATTTTTTGAGAAAAATAGTGATAATTGAGTGATATTATTGTCTTTTAAAATAAAAGTGTAGGAAATATCCAAAACATGAGTGACTGTTTAGGAAAATAACTCTAGAAAGAAAAAAACTTTAAGTACCGAAAATAATTCCTAAGCATGAAAAATCATTCTTAATAAACTAATGTATTTTTTTAAAAAAAGAATAAGAATATAATTTTGGTTAAATGAGTATGATGAGTTAAATATGTTTATTATTAAAAAATGATATTTTAGTCCTAAGTGAAACAAAACTGATATTTGAAGGCAATTCTCAAAACTTGGGTGATCATTTAGGAAATTTACTCCAAAAAAATGATATTGCTATAATATCCACTAATGATTAAGACTTGTTCTATCCGGCTCATTTTTCATAACTTTGAGAATGTTGAAGATAATAATAAGTAGACGCTTGAGCTCCAAGAATTGACCTCAACAATTGTGTATCAAGAATATCTTTTGAACAATTTATCCAATAATTTCTTGAAGATATGAAAAGAGAAGAAACAAAAGTTCTTTCAAAACTAAAGAAGTTCAAAATAATACACTATACATTGAGCTATGTATAGTGAACAAAGGAATATATTTCTAAGTTATTGGACTTTATTAATATTTTGATGATTCTTCATTTGTGATTATTGAATTGAATAATAAATATGAATCTCGACTTACATACAATTATAACCAAACAATAAATATTGAAGATTGAAAGAATAGGGAAAAAAAAAAGCACCGAAAGCGAGAAATCATCGTATTATTTCAGTTGTCTGTTTAATTAGTACAACTTAAATCAACCTCTATTCACATCATCAATAATATCACTTGCATAGTCACATTCACCAAAGTAAAGCAAAATGAATACAGCCTTAAGGAAGGCTTGTTGCCGCTCAACCGCTAAACTGAAGACTCAACTTGTATCAAATATTGTCAACAGTGGTATATATTCCTATAAAACCAAAATTTAATATATATATACAACGTAATTTTTCGACGAAGAGATATTGCTTAACACCCCTCGGGCAAAGATAGCTCCGGTCCAAATCTTAATATGTCATACTTATGATAGGTTTGCACAGAAACTAAAAAGAATATTAGATGCGAATACGAACAACGTTTTCCATTCTATTACAAACTGCATTTTGGCCCCCTTCACTGGTGAATTCATTTAGTAGTAGAAAGAAAACTATTAAATTAGTTGGTTCTAAATTATAATGCCAGGACCCAACATTCTTATTACTTCTACGATTATAGTTTGAGTATGCATGCGCGAGATGGTGAGGAGGGAATGGGGATGTGAGTAGTTAGCGGTTTTTGATTTTGTAAGAAAATTTATGTCACTTTAAATGGTTAAATAGATGGTGGAAGCGGGAGTAATTATTCTTTTGCATGAATTTTGTTAATAATATTTTCAAAATTTGAATTTTAAAAATAAACTGGCAAAATTTGATTATTAAAAAAAATTGTAAAAATAAATTCAAAAAAAAACTAACTAATAATTATATTTTATAGAAGATTTTATATTTTTTTCCTAAACGTGGAGTTTTAATTGACAGTTTTAAAATTGCTTTTGAATTTTTGTCAATTGACAGTTTTTTATATTTATAAATTTTATATTTTAAACTTGTCCAGTATTTTATAAACATACGATTTAATCCATAATTGTGTATAAACACCTTATATATATTATTATAAACTTTATACAATAATATATACGATTGTATAATATTATATATTAGACTATGTGACGCAAATCTCTCTCTCTATATATATGGATTGAATAATTTTAAAAAGTAAATAATGTGATTTTTAAACAATGTAAATTTTAAAACATGAGTTTAGTTGAAATTGTACGTGCAACTCAAGGCTTATTGTGAAAATGTAGTTTCACAAAAATAGGCTGTAAACCTGATTTGTGATTTTTTTTACTGAAAATTAAACACTACAATTATCTTCATGTTTTATTTTGTCACAATTTTTTTTTATTTTTCTTTTCCTTTTATATTTTGTCTTAATTTTTAGGAGGCTTGTTTTAAGAACTGCCAAGTGGCTTATTTTTAAACTGCCACTTGACTTTTTCTGATGCTTCTGTCTCTGTTTTTATATATAGATAGATAGATACTTAAAAGGAAGAAAGTCTAGCTTAGGATCATGCCAAGTGACATCATACGATAATGACACGTGTTAGTTTTTAAGACAATTTAGTTACTTAGGTAAGAATTAGTTAGTAATTACTACTATTTTTGAATTTAAAAGTGTAATAAATCTGTAATTATTAAAAGATATGTTTTTTTACTTTTTAATTTTTTTTAAAATACTTTGATTGTATTAAATTTGTAACTATTTCAACAAATATTTTGATAATTATTAAAATAATTGTCAAAAAACTATTTGAATAAATCTGTAATCATTTAAGCATATATTTTTTAACTCTTTAAATTTGAGTTCTTACAAATCAAATTTAGGTATTTTATAAGAATGCAATATTTATAGAAAAAAAGAAAAAAAAACTGTCGTGTTGCCCTTTAAAAACCTGAAATACGGATTTGATTCATTTCAATATCTATTTATAAATCTATCTATAAAGAACAAGAGAAGCAAAGTATTCTTAGGCTGCCAAGAATGCTTTAAATTATGTAGTTACTTCATTTAAAAAAAATATTTTTAACTTTTAAATTATACAACATAATAAGAATACACAAACAAATGAAATTTGAAAATTTAAACACTTTGTATGATTTTTATTTATAAACTAAATTAAAAAAACAAAAATTCATATATATTTAAAAATTTCTATACTTATTTTAGTATTTTAATAATTTCAAATACTTTAAATTATTTAATGTTTTTAAATTTGTGGTTTATCTTTTAAAAAAAACAAAAATGTCCACTTAACAAAAAAAATTTAAAAATACATAACTATAAATAGAAAATCATTTCATACAGTTAGGGGGGGGGGGGGGGGTCAAATTCACCTTGAATTTTTGACGTGATTTTCACATTTGAAATGTGTAGATAGTAAATCATTTTGTAGAGATGAAACTAATTTTCCTATTTTAAAGAGAAATAAGTAAATTATTAATTTTGACAGCCATATTTGTAGATTTGGCCATTTTAAGACAAAATTTATTAATCTATTTAATAAGATTTAATAACATTATAAGGCAAATTATCTGAATTTGCTTTGAAAATAAACACATTTTATTAAGAAACAAAAAAACAATATACAAGAAAAAATAAAAAAAGAGCAAAAATATGAAAAGAGAAAATGACAAAAAAGAAAAGAAAAGAGAAACTTAACTAAAACTTAACCTAATGCACGTCCCTTACACCCCCCCCCCCCCCTCCAAACCATTTTTACTTTATTAATTTTGTATTTATCCAACTAATATTAAACATTTAAATTTTTGAGTTACTCATAACTGTTTTCTTCACAATTGAAGTTTATCATTATCAAAACACAATCATTTTCAAAATATAATTTTTTCCTCTTTCTTTTAATTGATATTTTTAATTCTATTTTAAATTATTTAAATTGAAAAATTACAATAAAATCACTAAATTACAGTTACAATACAAAATTTTATAAAATAATTAACCAGAAAAAATTTAAAGTGTCTAAAAACTGAATTAATAATCAACTAAAATAACAGTTTTATATTTTAAACAATAAAACAAAAAAGAATCGATTTAGTAACCAACTAAAATATATAGGAGTTTTACTTTTAAACAAAATGAATTAAAAGATAAAGATAATAAACTTCGCAATACACTCCCACGTTTTTACAATCCTAAAATCACTCAAAAACTGATTTTTAATTCCTTCACATTCTCTGTTTTTTTCCCTTTTATTTTCTCTTTATTATGGATTATGGATACTTATTTACCACTGTTCATCAGAAAGAAAAAAGCAAAGAGGAAGGCGAGTGGGTAGAAATAACGATTGAAAAAAGATTCTCTATTAATATTCATATCTCAATTACGATATCTGCTTTTGACGAATATTTATATCGATGATCACCAATTTAATTGTGATAAACGCTCACTTTTGGCAGGGCTTTAGGTATTTGATGTCCTTTTTGTGAATAATTATTACTTTTTGTGTTTCATGCTCATTTTAAACTGTTGGTTGCAAGGGGACCAACATCCTTTTCATCCTTACAGAATGAGTTATACGGTGATTGTTTGATCAGAAAGTTATATGCAGTGCACCTTTTTTATTTTAAGATCGAGGACCAAATGAGGAAGAAAATCAAAAAACACAACAGACAGAGAGAGCATTGAAGGGAAAAAAATAGAGAGTTCAGAGTAAAAAATTTCGTCATAATTTTGGTTAGTATTTGAAGTTGGAGTTTTAACCTGACAGTTAGCGTTGCTAGCTTTGAAAATCTATATATTGTACATTGCTTTTCGTTGTTAATTCAAGAGAATTTGAAGATTTGTTCCCGCTATTACTTTTATATTTTTATATTTTATATGAATTAAAGTTTGTTAATTTTTTTTTGATATTTAATAGTATAAAGTGCATTTAAATTATGTAGTTAAAAATTGTACATTTGAATTTTTCTTTAGTCATAATAAAAGTTAAACACTTCATTTGTCGAATATAACATGTTCGACTACTTTTTTTTCCATATTTTATTTTTTATTTTTTAATTATCATAAATTTATTTTCTTGACGTTTTCATCACAATAAAGTTGATTATTTTCAGGACTAACTGTTAGTCTATACCCTACAAATTTAATTTAACTTACCGATTACATCATTAAAAATAAAGTTCTATCGCTTTGTATTATACTTATGTAATTTAAAAGGATGTGGATGAATTTAAGTACATCATGTATAGAAGAAACATGTCAATCAAAACGATAATAATGCTAAGATTAGAATAAAATTAATTACAATAATACATATTTTTTTCATGAAGTTTTAAGATTTAACAAATAAATTTTAAAGTAGTACTAAAATTTTGAATCCAAAGTTGATAAAAAAGTTAAACATAGTTTTAAAGAGAGAAAATACATAAAATTCCCCCTAAATTTGGCTGACAAACTTACTTTAGCACTTAAATTTTATATATAAATTTTTTCCCCCTTATTTTAGTTTGAAGTGAATTTAATTACCCCTAAAGGGTGATGTGGCAAAATTTATATCATCAACCTCCTATAAGCGCGTGAAGAAGGAAGAAAACACAAAAACTAATTCAAACTATACACATGTCATCTTTCAATTGAATGACATACATTAATTACTTATTTTACTAATTTTTTTAAATATTTCCTTTTTAATTCAATTTTTCTCTTTCTTTATCCATTTTTTCTTCTTTCTCTTTCTTTCTTTTCTGGTTTCTTATTTTCTCTTTCATAACCCCAGTTCCCTCAGAAGATTTGCTCCCAAATGTTAAGCTTCTGCACGCCATTTTCTTCTTCTTTTCTTTGTTTTTTCTATTCTTCTTCGACAGAATATTTGGTCTTTAGTTTGCCGACATTATTTTCGGCAACTCATTTTTGACATCAAGAAAATTATCAGACCATCAGTTCAAAAGGACATCAAAGAAGAAGGCGACTTCCACTAAAATATCAAAAAATTGCCAGCAAAAAGAAAGGACTATGGAGTCTTCCCTCTCACCAGAAAATAATATTTTTATGCAAACTCCTGATCTTCAAGGGAGGTGGTACGGTGTAGCTGAAATCTTAACTGGAACTGAAATGTGAATTAGGGTTTGTAGATTGAGGGGTAAATTCATCAAGGGGTTCAAATTTAGACTCAACTTTAGGGAAAATTATGGTGGGTATAGGAGTTGTTGATTCAATGTGGAAATTGAGGTCTTCAAATGGGTTAACGTTGAACCCATTTCTATTAGAAAAACAAATATTGGAGAAGATTTTTTTTCTACACAAATACTTCGTAATTAGCTCATGTAAGAAGAAAAATTGAAAAACAATCACTGTAACTTAGTGTTTTGCAGAGATTGTTCAGATGTCTCCATCAAAAATGAGAAAAGGACAGAGCTATTGTTTAGGAGGTGACGAACTTCAGGGACAACAACTAGTGTTGAAAAAAATATAATTATTTAGGGAATTTTAGTAATTAATTAGGACTAATTAATGTGAAATTATGATTAATAAAAAAATCTTTGAATAAAAAAGAAAGAAGAAAAAGTAAAATTAAATTCAGTAGAATTCTGATGTGGCGCTGATATGGCGTTGATGTGGTGTTGACGTGGCTGACATGGCAGCGCGTGAATTACACCTTCAATGACAGAGTTGGCTCTTTATGTTTAGGAGGTATTAAATTCACTTCAAACTAGAAGGGGGGGGGGGGGGAAAGAAATGCTCGTAAAGTTTAAGTGCTAAAGTAAGTTTGTCAGCCAAGTTTAGGGGGGATTTTATGTATTTTCTCTTTTAAAAAAGATAAAGTGGTTATAACTGTTTATCCTTTTCAATTTCTATTTCATGTATAATTTAAAATATATTGAATTAATTTTAAATATCAGTTTTAAATAAAAATTTACAGTTTTGTTGGGTGGACCACAATTTTAAAACGAGTTAAACCTTATCAATTTGAATGGAGATCTTTTTGGCATATTTCAGTACCTTTTTTTAAATCTAATTTAATAAGTTTATTTGTGAAAATCTCAATATGTTTGTATTTCACATATTTTTTTTTTTACTTACAAAATATTAATATTCGTGTTCAATAGATTCGTTAAGTTCTTTGTGCCATAAGGAGATTGAGAACATGCAACCTGAGATTTTGTTTGATCCTTATAATACTCCAACGAATGTATGTGAATGTTGCTTAATGTAATAAGAAATATTTTTATTAAACTAGCACCTTTCTGTTTAGGGATTAGTAACACCTTTTTGCAGAATGAATTTTTTTAGGTGTTTTGTAGACACCAGCGATTTAACATTCTTCATTACTTTCATTATTTTAATTTTTCAAAAAATAATATAATGTTTGATTCTTTTGTTAATAGCGTTACCAAGTTGTAAGATAGGTATAAAGAAATGAGGATCGACGTTGATAAAATAAATATCGTCAGGTGTTGCAGTTACTATCTCACTAAATATCTCACTGATATTTGCATTCCTAATTTAGTGGTATTGGAAGAATATAGGAAATAAAGTGCCCACATGAGAAGTTATTTTTAATAATAATTTAAAAAATCACAAGAAAAAAATAATTCTAATATTTCAGTAGGATGACTTAAGCAATATCCAAATATAAATAGATACATATTTTACATATGGAGATCTCCATGAAATATTACGGCATTAGGTATTATTTTCTATCGATCAAAAACTTAAAATGACGTTTGTTATGAATTTGATCAGCGTACTTGGATGAGCTTCGATACTATTTTGTTAGGTGACAATTTGTGTAGTTTTAAGAAATAATTTTTTTGATTAATCAATAAAAATTAGTTTTGCTTATTTGGCTAATGACGGGATAAGGAATGCGATACTTTTGAAATGAAGGATAAAATTACTTTATATCGAATACACTAGACGTATATATAACTATTTTCCTGCTTTAAATTGATTTAAAATTAAGTAAAGTAAGTAAGAAAATAATACTAAAAAATATTATAGATAAATTTAAAATATTAAAGAAGTGAGAAGAAAGTTATAAATAATATAATAATGTACCAATTAAAAAAAGAATAAAAGTTATTTCATGATTATATGATTGGTTTTTTTTAGTTTTATAGAAAATTTTGTTATTGGATATATTAAATTAAATAAAATATATAGTTTAATTTTGCTTAAAGTATGATTTAATGTTTACAAACAATCAAGTTAATATCAATTAAAGACCTCCATATGAGTAAATAATTGAGTTTGAAGACTCAATGATAATTTTATATATTTTATTACTGATTGCGCATTGTGCGAGCACATATATTAGTATTTTCTTAAAAATAAAACACATTTGGCCCACATGTTGAGGCACAACATTTTGCCCCTTTTTGTCTAAACCTGGAGTCAATTTCTTTTTTGACATTTTTATTCAAAAATGAGCAATTTAGATCTCAAACTCCTTGTTTACCTAATTGATAAAACTCAAAGGCCCTGAGGTATATATATATATATATATATATAAACTGAATTTGGGTGGCCAATAAGAAGGGACATATAAGAGAAGTGTTCAAACTTCGCTTTTGATCAAAGTTGTTAGGAATTTCTTCATTAGTAGATTTTAAACATTTTAGAGTTTAACGCAAATAGTTTGTTCGGTGTGGAACAAGGTTATTTTGGGAGTAAGAATATAATTGCCCACTCTGTATGTGGTAGATAATACTAAAATTTTGGTGTATAATTTATATAGTATTGGCTAATATCAATTATCAAACATTGGATACATGTAATTCTAACTTTTTAACTAATCTCAGTGACCAAACGATCCCTATGAGTAGGAATCATTTTTTGTTTTAGATATTCACTTGTAGCTTACCATATTTCAACAAAGTTCATCATCTTGAGCTAAATCATCCTTGGTTATTATTGGCAAACCTCTTCATAGTGGTTTGACATTTAGATCTCATTTAGATGTTATAAATAAAAGTATATAAAAAAATAATTTAATAATTTTGTGTATTAAGTAGAAGGAATATATTTGTTAATCAATTTAACCAAAAAAAATAGAAAGATAATAAAGGTAAAAAAGGCAAATATCAATAGTCTTTCTTCTTATATATATATATATATATATATATATATATATATATATATTGGATATTCGTAGTTGAAATTTACTATGTGTATGATATTAATGATGATTAACATAAATACTGTAATATTTTATTTTTATACATAATATTTTTCTTACAAAATAGTATTACACAATATTTGAATATGATCGTTGTAAAGAGGTAACTTTACAAAGAGTATTGTTATGATGAATGTTACTGTTATTATAGATAGAATATTGTTATAAAAAAATAAACTATAACATAAAAAATCAGTTGTGGAGAAAATTAAACCATTACAGTGAAATGTTGTTAAAAGGAATGACTATTATAACGAGGTTTGTTGTGATAAGGAATGACTATAATAATGAAGTTTGACTGTATAAAAAGTTTTTCAAATCCTAATGAAGTAGAAGGGGGTAGCTTGTTAAAACCATAAAGTTTTGAATTCTTTTTATCCATATATGCTAAATTATAAACTTAATTATCGACATAATAATTATGAATTTAAGTCACCAAGAAAGAAATAAAAGTGAAAGCTTTCATAGAAAAGCAAGAAATAATAATAATAATAAAAACAATATCACTATTAGGGAGGTTTTCATTTAATTATCTAACATAATATATTTATTAATTGTATACAATTTTTTGCTATTAGAGTTCAATCTTTTCATTTAGACTGTAATCTATTCCATCTTATCTCCCCCTATCTTCTAAAACAATAACTTCAAGCAAATTGTAGTGAGACTTCATTGTGAAATTCTTTTAAAAATATCTTTGTCTTGACTTTGGAGCTTTTATTGCTTAAAATTATAATGAGAGTTTATTATTTCTCTTCTGAATCACATGGCTTTATAGAGACAAAATTAAAAGAATACATGTCTTATTAGAGGCAAATTGAAATAAGATCACATAAAAAATTAAACATAAAATTTATTAATAAGGTTCATAGATAGCCATTATAAATCTTTGAAGCTTTAAATTTAAAAATTGAGTTTTGTATTATAAAATAAGAGCAATATAAGACAAGAATATTAAAAGAAGAAAACAATAGAATTGAGAGACAAGAGAAAAGAGCTTTCTTATTCTTTCAAGTATATTCAAGTGTTTCAAATGTATATAAGTGTGTCTACAATATGACTTTTCATTCTCTATTTATAGGATTATGTAAATATAGACAAAGAGAATGTCATAAACATAACACTAAGGGGAAAGATCATGGAGGAGGTGGAAGACATAACATTAAATATTTGAGGTCATGGAGGAGGTGAAACATAATGATGAAGAGTAATGAGGAGGTGAGAAGATTACATTTAGTAGACATTCACATAATAATATATTTCATAACATTTCCCTTTGGATGTCCATGAATGATGTGTGATAAGTTGATAATCTACTAACTTATTGAGCCTTTATTTATGAATTATTATCATATTTTGATGAGAATTAGAGGTACTTATTACCTTTATTGATGCAAATGTAGGTACTCTTTGACAAATAAAGAAAGCAAAGGAATTGAACCCAAAGAGCTTAAAATGAAGTTAAAGCATGAAGGTGATCAGAAAAGAGAAGAATCTGTGAGGAGATGCGAGATAATGTGTGAGCCGCAATGAGGCACCTGCGATGGAAGATCAAAAACTACCTGAGTAGTTGCCAACATGTGAGCCGCACAATGCGATGGGCGATCGTCCTCCCTTTCACACCTGAATCACACAAGCTGCTGGACTTCACTGCTTGAAGAGAAAGGCACCTGCAATCCACTAAACTCAAGGTGCGATCGCAGGTGCTGTCGTACATCAATCGCACATGCTTCGAAGGGAATTTTTTAAATTATGTGTGACATATTTGAAAAGGTTCAAAAACCCATTTTGGGGTGTGTACCTGAGATACAATTCAGTTTTTACTTTCCCAAATGAAGAGAATTGAGAGTACACTTTCTCTTTTCTTCTTCCTCATTGAAAAACATCATTTGTAAGAAATTTAAACTTGGAATTGGAACTTAGCTTATAATATAAATGGAATTGTGGAAAATCCAATTGGTATATTCTCTTGTTCCCTTAATATGAGCAGCTAAATCCTATTCTAGGGGTATGTGCATGATGAGTGTTTGAATTTAGATATGGGTATTGTTTAAATGTGCTTATAATTGATTATTTAGTATGGGTCTATTGAATTCTTCATGGTTTAATTATAAAATTGATGGTTGCAAACATTGATTGAGCTTACTAATTTTGTACTTTCTTGAAAGAAGAGTTCATAAATTGGGTAAGAATTCAATAGTGGGGATTTGAGATTTCCTCCATAGACTAAGGCTAGAAATAGCTTGATCGAAGGAAATTTCCATCTAAGAATCGAAGTTAGAAATAGTTTGATTCACCCAAGTATTAATTGGTTGGTTTAAGGTAAAGCTATGATGCTTGAGCAAAGACCATGGTACATATATTTGGAGGATCGAAAGACTACCAAAGATAGCTCGAACCAAGCTACCTATATCTTTAATTGAAAGTTTGCACATTTAATCAATTTCCTAACCCATTGTAGAACCCCATCGGAAGCATACCCCTAGTATTCCCTCTCTTGATCATCAAATTGTGTTTACGTTTTTCTCATGTTGAAATTGTGATTCGTTAATTCCCAAACCTTTCCCCTAATTTTGACTTTTATTTTCTTCAACACTTACTCACTCTAGTGATTTTTATTTTATAATTTATTATCGATTCATCATCCCATTCTCCATGGATACGACCCTGACATCTGTTGGGTTATTTATTATTTTGAACGATGATCGTTACCACCTCCTTCAGGAGAGTGTTTTTGAACGTCATAAAAAGTGGCACCGTTTCTAGGGAATGGTTTTTGATTTGCCATTTTATTGTCATTTAATTCACTTTTGTTAGGTGTTTGTTATCTTTTACTTCTTTGTTGTTTGTGTTGTTTCGAACATGTTACCCATGAGTCAAGAAGGTGATCAAGAAAGTATTGACAGATTTATGAACGTGGATGGACCCATTGTCCATGGCGCTGTGGGTGCAATCCGTCTACCCTCAATCGTTGGAAATGGCGTGTTTAACATAACGAGCACGATGCTTCATTTGATACAAATGAAAGGACTCTTTGGAGGGATGACTCATGAAGATGCCAACCGGCATATAAGAAACTTTGTCAAAATATTTCAGGCTTTTAACATCCACAATATATCCCAGGAGTCGATCCCACTCTGATTGTTCCCTTTCTCCCTAACGGGGGAAGCAACAACATGGCTTGAGGAGCTCTCGGAGGGCTCTATTACAACTTGGAATGGACTAGTGGATTCCTTCTTGGTAAGATTTTTCTCACCTTCTCGGATGATACAGTTAAGGGATGATATCATAAATTTTTGACAACTACCGGATGAGCCATTGCATGAAGCATGGCTGAGATTCAAGAAGAAGCTTTTGTTATGTCCAAACCATGGTTTGCCAGACAATGTTTTCCTCCAAATCTTCTATTAAGATCTATACTCTATGAAAAAATTAGTGGCGAATAAAATCGACTTATTGGCCAAACACATGATGGGAGCCGGGACCAAAAGTGTCAATGCCATGGGTACTTATGGTTCGACAGATCATGATGGAGTTAATACTCATACATTGAGAGATGAGGAGCTTTGTTTTCTAGCAGCGGGTTTTTGACCCAGATATCAAGCTACCAACCAAGGTCCTTGGCATCCGAGAGATGAGAATAAAGGTTGGAAATGAGACAAGGGTACTAAATGGAGGGATAGAGAGCAGGGTAGAGACTGTGAAGGTCAATGGCATGAACTTGAGAGAGACAGTGATCATTATAATCACCGAAGTGCTAATCCCTATGTGCCTCCACCAAATGTTTCTCCATATCAACCAAGTGTGAGTAATTCCATACATTCCAAGTTTAAAGATATGTTATCTCCAGTGTTGAAAAAAAGTTGAATCTACGGATAGTAGGGTGAAAGACTTAAAAAGTGAGGTATCTACTATTTAACAAATGGTAAGTTCACACTCGGCATCAATCAAGCACTCAGAGGCTCAAATGAACCATCTCTCTTCTCAAATGAATTTGTGTTTAAAGGGTACCCTTCCTAGTGATACTCTTGAAAACCCAAAAAATGATGGTCATGTGATGGAAATTGTCACTCTAAGTATAAGGATGATTGATGGAGTGAGGATACCGACCAAGAAAGCCGTTACAGATAAGACTGACAAGATAGAGAAAGAAGTCATGATTGAGAAGAATTGTGGTGTAAGTCCAGGTGTTGGAGTGAAGCTTAGTGCACCCAATGTTATTGTTGATGATGATAGCCCACAGAAGGAGAAGGATGAAGTGGAGTTGCCTTCTTAAATTTCTATTGAGATCGAGGAGGATGCTCCAAGTGTGCCAAGACCATTGCCTAAAAATCCTCCTCCATATCCCCACAGGTTGATCAAGAAAAAGAAAGATAAATCAATTCAAGAAGTTTGTAGACATGTTCAACAAACTATCTATCTATATTCCTTTGGTTGACGCTCTCACAAAAATGCTGGGTTATGCTAAATTTATGAAGGAGTTGCTAAAGAAGAAATGGGTGATTGATGTAGGAATGTTTGAAGTGTCCCATAGTTGTAGTGCAGTGATGAAAAGCAATATATCTCCTAAACGGGAGGATCCCAAAGCTTTCACCATCTGATGTACCATTGGTGTGTTCTTGTTCAAGAAAGCCTTATGTGACCTCAGGGAAAGTATCAACTTGATGCCCCTCGTGATTTTCAGAAAGTTGGGTCTAGCTCTTCCTAAATCCACACTGATGAGGCTACTAATGGGTGACCATTCAATAAAGCATCCGGCAGAAATACTATTTGATGTGTTGGTGAAAGTAGAAAAGTTCATCTTACCGGCTGATTTTGTGATCTTAGATTGCGATGTTGATCTTGAGGTGCCTATCATTTTGGGGCATCCCCTATTAGCCATCAAAAGGGCTCTTGTTTATGTGGATCTAGGGGAGCTCAAATTCTGAGTGAGGAGCAAAGAAGTCACGTTCAACGTGTGTTAACCCACCAAACCACCGGATGGGTATAGAGCTGTGTACGTGATTGCTACCGAGGGCGAGATGGTTGATGTCCTTGGAGAGGTTGAGATTAAGGAGCACCACCCAATGATCAACTTGTGGTCTTGAATGTTCGAGAAAAGAAGAATCCAAATGACATTTTTCAAGTGCCCATATCTATGATGTTGTCAACTTGGCAACAAGAGGAGGTGATGAGGATTTTGAAGAAGTAATTCCATGGCTTTGGATGGTGCTGTGCCAATCGTATTGGCATAATACCTAGAGATGATTGAGATATGAGGTACTATCGTCGTGCCGCAACGTAAATCAAGCACTTCTTGGGAGGCAGCCCAAGTGTTTTTAGTTGATTTCTTTTACATTTTGTTATTTTTGGTGTGTTTATGAGTGCATAGAGATTGAAAATGGCTAAGTGGAAGAAAATTTTTGGAGGGCATTTGCGATGGATCATTCATTTTGCATGCTTCATTCTACGGCTACAGGTGGCGTTGCCCCTGCCAAATAATGTACTGAGAAGAAAATTAAAAAGCTAAAGGCATGTGCAATCAGAGGTGCAAATCACACCTGCCGATGTGCGCGTCGCCCCTGCTGTCGCATGCAAAAACAGAAAACTAGCAAAAATTTGGCTCAAAATTGTCACTTGCAAAGTGACACGTGAAATGCACATTGTCATGTGTGAATTGCATGTCAAAACACAAGCACAAGTAAGTTTAAAAAATTGTTTGACCTACCAGTTGACTGACCCAACCCAGACTTTGATCCGCGTCTTCTCCACTTCTTTGTCCTTTTTAAACCGTCACCTTCTTCCTTTTCCTCCTACAACTCTCACAAAAACCTTTATTACTCTCCACCAATACTCCCCAAATCTTCCAAATTTTCCCCAAAATCTTCTCCTCTCTCACTACTACCTCATCACCGTCGCTAAAACTGCTGCCTCACCACACGTTTTCCAGCGAAAAAGTTGGGTCTCCATTGTTAGGCACCAAAGCTCTAAGGTTTTTCTTTTTAATCACTCATACTCACTTGTGATAAGTTTTTCAACGTTAAATCCTTATTTTTAAGTAGATTGGGAATGTTATTTGTGAAGCATGCTAGTTTAATCTACCATATTGATATTTGGTGAGATATAATTTTTGGGACCCCAAATTTTGGGGCTTATTATCGATTTTACTTGAGAAAAACTTGGTTGATCTTGATTTTAGATTGATGCATGCAACTTATGTTAACTTTTAGCCCATAATTTCATGCTTTTGGATGAAGTCTGAGTAACCCACTTGAGTTGATGCATGGTTTGGTCCAACGATAGATTAGGTGATGTCATTCTTAAGGGAAAATTGTCATCTTTGTAAGCTTTTGGTTGAATAGTGTTGTGTGGGCTGAAATTGCTTATACCACTGCGCCCTTGTGTTATTTTAATTAATTATAATTGTTCGGTGAGGGCTCGAGTTGAGGGGAATGAATTCTTATTTCATTGAAGGTGCTTGATTGATTTTCATGAATGCTTGATGATCATGATGATAGATGGGGTAACGTCCTTCTTAAGGGAAGTCGTTAAGTAAATCTTGTGTAATGTTTGGGTCTTGATAGTGTTTGAAGTTTTCTGGAGAAGTCTGAGTACCCGACTAACTTGGTAAATGGTCAAATAGTGTTGGTATTACTTTAAGCTCTGTTGAATTTTGTGTTCATAAGCCTTGTTTGCACGTGCATTCCACAAGTATTGCTCTGCGAGTCACATACACAACATACATGAAAATAAGGAATTGAAAAATTCCTACTATTTCCATATACGTTTCGCATGCGACACACAAATCTTCACCTGCAAAATGCACAAAGCGTGGCATGTTTGTATGAAGTGTGCCAATATACTTCTGATAAGTTGGTAATCGACCAATATATTGAGCCTTTATTCATGAATTATTGCCACGTTTTGATGAGATTCAGAGGTACTTATTGCCTTTATTAATGAAAATGCAGGTACTCTTGGTCAAAAGTAGAAAACAAAGGAATCGGACCCAAAGAGCTTAAAAAGAGTTGAAGTGTGAAGGTGATTGAAAACAAGGAAGAATCTACCGAGAGGTGTGACGACATGCAAGCCACATAATGCGGTGTGCGATCCACACCACTCTTTGCATTTTACCACCTCAGCAACTGAAGTCACTGGATGAAGGACATGCTATACGCGATGCACATAATGTGTAGTCTGACTGCATGTCATGTTGCATGTCACGTCGCACCAGCCCGAAGGGCATGTTTGTCAAATTTCAAGTGATGCATTGGGAAGCTTCTAAAACCCATTTTTAGGTATGTACCTGATAGTTTTGAATAGTTTTAAGTTCTTAGATTTTGAATAGAATAGTACCTAAGGAAGATATTGAGAGTACTCTTTCTCTTCATCTTCTACACTTGAATTCACCATTTTTGTACTAAGTTGAGCTTGGATTTGGATATTGGCTTTATTATGAATGGAAGTATGAGTTACCCAATTGGTATATTCTCTTATTTCCTTAGTATGAATAGCTATTTTACTTGTCTAGGAGTATGTGTGATAACGATCTCAATCGAGTGACTAAAATCGATACCGGAAACACGAAATTCAACAACACAAAATAAAGATAGTGGAGAAATTAAGATGAGAATTAGAAGAAATTGAGATGAGAATAGAAGAAAGAAAAGCTAATTGAATCAACAATCAACCAAGGGAGAAGAGAACTCAATCAAATGCATGAGAAACCAAATTGAATCCACAAGATGATAACTCGATGATCAATTAAGCAAAGAAGATAACACAAGCAATTCGGGAATCCACCCTAATCACTCATTCTAAACTAATAATTGAATTGAACCCAATCAATATCCTAACCTAAAATATCAAGTCTATTCAAGACAATTCAATCATCAAAAATCTAAGTATGAAAATGGCTAAGGCAACTATTTATAGTTATTGCCTTTACACAAATAGCCTATTACAAAAATAGCCCAAAAGTGACTATTTTGGAAATAACCCACAAGGGCCCTTCTTGATTGCTCAAATGGCATCTTGATCACCCATGGCCTTATGTATTTGTTGCTCCATAGCTTCCTCCGGGCTCCAAGCTACCATTCATATACAAGCCCCTCCAATTATGCTCCAAGCTAACCAAGATCGTACCATCCTCCCCTTCTTCAAAAGGATTCGTCCTCGAATCTGAACCTTGCAAAAACATAAGAAGGACAAACAACAAATATATCCTCATAGCATGAGGTTTAGCACACGGGTTATCAACCATACCAACTTGCCAAGGAGGCACACATTTAAAATACAACCAACTATCCTTTGTGTCAAATAAGAGCAATGCATTATAGAACAACAAAGGATCCGGCTATGAGAAATATCATGGAACAAAGAAACCTCAAAGGTCCTAAGACACAATTGCTTCCCTATTCCCCCATAAGACCATACCAAATGTGGTGTCTCCATTGGTTCAAACACCCATGAGTATTTACCGGGGTCAAAGATATAAAAGGCCCACATAGTTTGGTCACAAAGGCCAATGGACCAACCCAAGAAACCCCTACCTCTATATAAAACAAATCCCATACAAACATGGACATCATCATATGCAAAGAGGTAGTAGAGAAAGGTGTTACTTAAATGAACCTCATCCAAGGTGTGCCCACATATAGAATCACCCTTTGATCCACAAGCATTAAGGCCTTCATCAAGAGTGGGGTCACACAAGAATGAAGTGGTCATTAGAGAACATACACCCCTTTCCTTTTGACCACTAACCCCTCCAATAGACGTACGATCATCTTTCAAGAAGAGAGTTTCGTCTTTGGAAAGTGTGTCATCATACCATAGTGGATTCTCAATCACTTGGTAGCCTTCAAGAGGGGCTACACTTCCATCATTCCAAAACACATCACTATGCATTTCATCTTCATTAGTCATGTCAAGCTCAAACAAGGGATTATCCTTAAAAACATACTCCACCTCAAAATCCTCATGACAAGAATTAGAAATGGAATCAACACTCAAGGAATCATCACCTCTAAGTAAAGATCCTACATGACTAACTATATGACCAACTATATCATTACCATTACTAAATTGAGGTTCATTTATCACATCACACAACTCCTCAATTAGTAGGTCATCATTACAAGCAAGTTGGTCAACACCACAATGAACACTAATTGGTAGCATATCAAGTTCAAAAGAATCACACACATGATTACCATCATTATATCCAACTAGCATTTGACTACCCCCATTACATGACAATACATTTTCACTCAAGTCACAAGTGCTAACACTAGATGGACTCAAATCGATCTTACTAGAAGAATCAATCAAGTCATCTATAGGATCAACTAGTGTTTGGGCACTCACAACAATGGCATCATCATCATGCAACAAGGTGTCATCAAGATCATCACAAGGTAAAGGCTCTTTAAACTCACACATATACAAGCTATCACTTACACTCAATTGTCCACTAACCACACAATGATCTTCCAAGTTCAATAAAGTGTAAGAGTTAACTTTGTTACCTTGTAGCTCATAGGAAGAATTGTCTTCACCTTGGTTACAAACATTTGAGCACAATTGCTTTCTTTGAAATCTTTTAACCACCTCATGATGTTTCAAATTTTGAGGTTCCACAATAGGTTTGCTTCCAAGAATACCTGCACAAGAATTAAGACAACTAGAAAAAGAAGAGAGGGTACAAAAGTTAGTATAAGGTTGTGACAACCCTATCACATCACTCCACACAACCTCTCTTTTTTCCACTCTAGAGTTGTCACTTATCACACCCGTACTCCTCTCAATCTTTTGTCTCTCAATTTCATTGGAGTTTGGACAAGCGCCAAGTATCCCTTGTGAAGGGTTAGATGATCCCTTCACTTCAAGCTTCCACTTTGGTGCACAAGGTGTGGATGTTTTGACTTCCATGTTCAACTCCTTAGTGCGTTCATCTTCATGAGGAGTAGTTTTCTTCAACATCTTTTGTAACTCCTCGGGATTAAGATTGGCAACCCATCAAATGACCTTGTCAACTCCTCTTTATATGGCATCCCCTAATTCTTTAATTCTTAAAGATTCAAGATCCCTCACCGGAAGGGGCTCATTTGATTTCACTCTACTTTCATGGCTTATTGATCCTTCAATTCTACCTCCAACATCATTACCATAAGGAGAACAAGTCACATTATAAGGAGAATAAGAAGTATAAGTTCTTGCATTCCAAGAAGTAGAGGATGTTCTTCTCCTATGGTTCACACAACGTCTTTGAATTGGTTGCACCCACACATCTATACCCCCTCGACTAGGATAGGAAGTAGCACAAAACAAGGATGGTAATTCATCTTCACAATATCCCCTTCTATCACAATCTTCCTCAAATGATTCATAAGAAATATGGGAGAAAGCATCGTACCTCACATCGTCTTCATCACCATGGTGTGTAATATGAGAATCCCCATACTCTTCATCTTCACTATCGGATTTACAAAAGATACTTCTACTCCTTCATGTTCATCATAAGAGCCATAAGCCCCATTCATTTCACATTCATTTTCGAAGTAGAAGTTCTCACAATCATATAACTCATGATCACAATCATAGCCTTCATAAGATTCCCCTTCAAAAGATTCCGAGGCTATGGATGACATCCTTCCTTATACCTCCTTTTGTACCTACAAAACTAGCAAACAAGTTAGTAATAAAATCTTCACGCCACTCATTATGTAAGCTCTCAACTCACCTACTATGGCTTCTTTCCCAAATTGATAGTGTTACTAGTTTTGCTCAATCAATTCAAGGTTATCTAACCTTGTGGAGGAATGGATCCTTGTGACTCTTGAAAGAAGGACGACTTGAAAGACTCTAAACGGATTTGAATCAAGAAATTAATCAACGAAACAAGACAAGAAAAGAAGGAAGAAGAAGCACGAAAGAATTTGGACTCAAGAATTAAGTAACAAAAGTAGGATAAACTACTTGTTGTTGCTTAATTTGGAGAATCAAAGAAATGATTTGATGTTTTAAAAGTAGTTAACAAGTAATTAAAGATGTTAATTAGTTGTTAATTAGTAGAGAAATAGAAGAAAAATGAGTGTAGAAGAAGAAATTTGAAGTTTGGACACTTAGAAAATTTTTGAGGTCTTAAGAGTTCCAACACTTAGAAAAATTTTGAGGTCCCAAAATTTGAAGCATTCTGTCCAAGTTTGAAAGTGTGCATTTCAGCCCCCAAAACTTTTTCTAAGGGGCAGATTTGGTCCTTTGGAATTTTTTTTTATTTTTAAATTCCACTTGTGGACCCAACAAACATTTTTGACCACTTTGACTTGGAAAAGTTAAATCAAATGTACCTTTTGGCTTCTTCTTTTTCAAGATGTTCTTGATGAATATCAAAAACACCTAGAACACCAAGAACACACACTAAACACCAACACCTTCAAATCAACTCAGAATTGGCTCAAACTTTGGGATTAGCTTCCCCTCGACTTAGGGAACAAACCCCAATAGTTTTTAAGCTCCAATTTCTCCCAATCCAAAGACCCACTTTTCAAGTTTGTAAGTTTTCAAAGCTTCAAAGTCCTTCAATGGCAACTTCACTTCTACAACTCCAAATTGAATATAATTTGAAATCTAGACTCAAAAAACACCAGGGAACAAGAATCTAGTGTCAAAAACAAGAAATCAAACAAGAAAAAATTTCGTTTTTTTTTTTGGACGATTTTTTTTTTTGGATTTTGAAGATATCAAATTTCCAAGACTTAGATTTGTGAAAACAAACCTAAACCGAGCTCTGATACCAAATGATAACGATCTCAATCGAGTGACTAAAATCGATACCGAAAACACGAAATTCAACAACACAAAATAAAGATAGTGGAGAAATTAAGATGAGAATTAGAAGAAATTGAGATGAGAATAGAAGAAAGAAAAGCTAATTGAATCAACAATCAACCAAGGGAGAAGAGAACTCAATCAAATGCATGAGAAACTAAATTGAATCCACAAGATGATAACTCGATGATCAATTAAGCAAAGAAGATAACACAAGCAATTCGGGAATCCACCCTAATCACTTATTCTAAACTAATAATTGGAATTGAACCCAATCAATATCCTAACCTAAAATATCAAGTCTTTTCAAGACAATTCAATCATCAAAAATCTAAGTATGAAAATGGCTAAGGCAACTATTTATAGTTATTGCCTTTACACAAATAGCCTATTACAAAAATAGCCCAAAAGTGACTATTTTGGAAATAACCCACAAGGGCCCTTCTTGATTGCTAAAATGGCATCTTGATCACCCATGGCCTTATGTATTTGTTGATCCATAGCTTCCTCCGGGCTCCAAGCTACCATTCATATACAAGCCCCTCCAATTATGCTCCAAGCTAACCAAGATCGTACCAATGTGTATGATGGATATTTGAATTTGGGTATGAGTCTTGTTTAATTGAGCATATAATTGATGAATTGATATGGGTCTATTGACTTCCTCAAGTTTTAATTATAAAATTGATACTTGCAAACATTAATTGATTTTTGTTAATTGTGTTCTTGCTTGAAAGAGGGGTTCATCATTTGGATAGGAGTTCAATAGTGGGAATCTGAGGTTTTCACCTTATATTGAGGCTAGAAATAGCTTAATCGATGGAAACTCTCATCTAAGAGTCTAAGCTAGAAATAGTATGACTTCCCCAAGCAGTTGAATTGGTTGGTTTGTGTTAAAACCTATGGTGCTTGAACAAAGACCAAAGGATATATATTCGGAGGATCGAGAAATTACCAAATGTGACTAAAACTAATGCTACCCATATCATTAATAGAGAATTTTCTTAATTAATCAAGTACCATAACCCTTTCAAGAATCCCATTGGAAGCATACCCCTAGTCTTCCTCTCTTTGATACAAATCTTGTGTTTACTTCCCTCCTTTGTGTTGATATTGAAGTTGCTAAGTAAATTTTCCTTTCCAATTCCCCCAACCTTTACTTTTTAAGTTGCTTGAACATTTACTCTCTTAGTGATTATTTCTCGATGATCTTTTAGTGAATCACTACTCCACTTTTCGTGGATTCGACCATGATAATCATTGGGTTACTTTTATTTTGTTTTGATGATTGCTATCACCTCCTTTGGGAGAGTGCTTTTTAGCATCATCAAAAATAGCACCGTTGTCGGGGAGTGGTTTTTGAATTGCCAATTAATTGTCGTTTGAGTTCACTTTGTATAGTGTTTGTTCATTTTGCTTTTTTGTTGTTTTCAATGGTTTGGACAGGGTGCCCATGAGAGAAACGGGTGACCAAGAAAGCGTAGAAGGATATATGGACACAGATCATGAGCCCGTGGTTCACAGTGGCGTAGGTGCAATCTGCCTACCACCCATTATTGGAAACGTTGTATTTCATGTTATGAGCACCATGCTCCACTTGATTCAGATGAAGGGTCTATTCGAAGGGTTGGCGTATGAGGATGCCAACTGACATATTTGGAACTTCATAGAGATTTTCCAACCCTTCAACATCAACTATATCTCGCAAGAGTCCATCCGACTCTGCATATTTCCCTTCTCCCTCATGGGGGAAGTGACAACTTGGCTTAAAGAGCTTCCAGAAGGCTCAATTACTTCATGGAACGGATTGGTTGAGGCATTTTTAGTGCAGTTCTTTCCTCCCTCGCAAATAATGCAATTGAGGGATGACATTACTAACTTTTGCCAACTACTAGATGAGACATTATATGAAACATGGTTAAAGTTCAAACATAAGCTCTTGTTGTGTCCTAATCATGGCTTGCCTGATAATGTCCTACTCCAAAGTTTCTATCGATCCTTGAATTTAATGAACAAATCTATGGTGAATAACCTCGCGAGTGGAACATTAATGGACCAATAATATGGTATTGCCTCGGCTCTTCTTGAGCGAATGACAAAGACAAATTGTGCATGGCATACTAGAGATCCCGATGTTTCTTTGGGGGTGACTTCGTCCATTATGACAAGTGAAATAAGGCAAAAAGAAGAGGAGAGAGATGAAACAATGACCAAGATGTTGATGCAAATTGATTTATTGGCTAAGCATATGATGAGGGTTGGAAATAAAAGTGTGAATGCTATGTGGACTTATTGTTCTAGAGCTCATGATGAAGGTGTGTATTCCCCTATGGATGAGGAGTTATGTTATATTGCGGCGGGTTCTCGACCCGAATACCAAGGTACCAACCAAGGTCCTTGGCGCCCAAGAGATGAGAACCAAGGTTGGAACAAGGACAAAGGAAATCAGTGGAGAGACAGAGAGCTGGCTAGAGACCGTGAGGGTCCATGGCGTGATCATTAAAGAGATGATGATTGTTATAATCATCATAGTACCAACCCCTATATGCCTCCATAAAAGGCCGATGCACCTTCATATCAGCCTACCGTGAGCAACCCCAAACATTTGAAAATCAAAGATATGTTGTCTCTAGTCTTGAAAAAGGTTGAGTCAACAGATTATAAGGTGAAGGAACTAAAGAGCGAGGTGTCGAATCTTCACCAAATGGTGAGCTCACACTCGGATTTGATCAAGCATCTTGAGGAACAAATAAATCACCTATCTTCATAAATAAATCCTCGGATGAAGGGTACACTTCCAAGTGACACAATGACGAACCCGAAGAACAATGGCCATGTGATGGCAATAGTCACTAGGAATGGACAAATCTGTAGTGGGGTGAAGAAGCCAGCTATTGAGGTTGTTGTGGAGCCAAATAACAAAATGGAAGAGGAGATTATGGTTGAGAACAAAGTTGATGAAAGTCTGATTGTTGGGGTGAAGTCTAGTGCACCCAACATGAATTCAAATGATAATGATCCATATGAAGAGAAGGATGAGACTGATTCTCCTTCTCAAATTTCTTTTGATATTATAGAGGATGATCCAAGTGTGCCTAAAGGACCTCTTCCATACCCTCAGTGATTGACCAAGAAAAAGAAAGATGCCCAATTTAAAAAGTTTATCGACATGTTCAGCAAACTAGCTATTAATATTCCCTTGGTTGATGCTCTTACACAAATGCCGGGGTATGCAAAGTTTATGAAGGAGCTTTTGAAAAAGAAGCAAGTTGTTGAAGTGGAGATGGTGGAAGTGTCCCACAGCTGTAACGCAGTGATGACAAGCAACATTACCCCCAAACAGGAAGATTCGGGAGCCTTCACTATCCCATGTACTATTGGAGTGTTTTTGTTTCAAAAGGCATTGTGTGATCTCAGGGCAAGTATAAACTTAATGCCCCTTGTAATTTTCAAGAATACTTAGGTACTCCTAGGCCTACATCTATGAGATTGCTCATGGCTGATCGATCAATTAAATGCCCGGTGGGGATATTGTTCGATGTGTTAGTCAAGGTGGACAAGTTCATCCTACTGATCGACTTTGTGGTTTTGGATTGTGACGTTGATCTTGAGGTGCCCATTATTTTGGGCCGACCATTATTGGCAACTGGGAGAGCATTGGTTGATGTGGAGCTTGGGGAGCTCAAATTCTATGTGAGAAGTGAGGAAGTTACATTTAATGTATGCCAACCTACCAAACCACTGGATGAATTTCGAGTTGTTTTCATGATCAATACCGAGGTCAAGTTGGTTGAAGCCCATGGTGAGTTTGAGATGAAAGAGATACCCGAGTCTATGATATTGCAACCTTGGCAACAAGCTAAGACAATAAAGATGTTGAAGGAGCACTTTCCTTGCTTGGTATGGGGCCACAATAATCGAATTGGCATGCTCCCGGATAATGGTTGAAAGTTGAGGTACTATCGTCGAGCCACGACGTAAAATCAAGCACTTCTTGGGAGGAAATCCAAGTGTCTTTACTTTTTATTTTTGTTACCTTTTGTTATTTTTGGAGTGTTTTAGGATTGCATGGAGATGGAAAAAATGACTTAAGTGGAAGAAAAGCACCGGAAGGCAGGTGTGAAGTGCTGTGTGGATTGCACCCACCATTGTGTGGATTACACATGGTACCACACCTATGAATAGTAAACTAGAAGAAAAAGAAAAATTCAGAGGTGACGTGCGATAGGTGGTGTGGATCACACCACCCATTCTGCACGTCGCACCTCCGTCACACCATGAATCAAAAAGCCAGGCAAAGTTTTGGGCAAAATCGTAACATGTGAAGCAATGTGCGACCCACATATTGGCAGGTGCGAATCGCACATCGTGGCACACTCAGGCAAGTTTTCAAAAAATTGTTGACCACCCATTGATCGATTCGACCTAGAAACTGACCCGTGACCTTTTTTCTTTTTTTTTCACTATAAATAGCCACCCTCCACTATTTTTCCTTTATTCTCCCACAAAACCTCCGCAAATATCTCTCAAATCCTCTAAATCCCTAAAACTTCTCCCAAAATCTTCTCCTCTCTCACTAAACCTCCATCACGCTGCCACACCACCGGTTGCCGCACCTAGTTTTCTGATTAAAAGTTGGGTCACCATTGTTGGCACCCCAAAAGCTTAAACTTTTGCTTTTTTCTCCCTTTTCTCTACTTGTGATAAGTTCTCTTATGTTAAATCAGTGTTTTAAAGTAGATTGGAAATACTTATGGTGAAGCATGCTAGTTTAATCTTCCAAGTTTATTATGGGTGATATCAAAAAATTTTATGACCCAAATTTTGGGTATATTATTGGTTTCCTTTGTGATGAACTTGGTAGATCTTGTTGTTATGATAATGCATGTACTTTACTTTAATTTATAGCCCTAATTTTAGTGCTTTGGGGTGACGTATGAGTAACCCACTTGAGTTGATGCATGGTTTGACCTATGATAGATTGGGTGACATCATTCTTAAGAGAAAATTGTCATCTTCACAAGGTTTTTGTTGAATCATGTTGATTGGGCTGAAATTGTTGTTACCACTGTGCCCATGTGTTGTTTCAATTGAATATGATTGTTAGGTGAGCATTTTTGGTTAAGGGAGTGAATCGTTGTTTGGTTGAAAGTGCCTATTGATTTTAATTGAAGGCTTGATATTCCCGATGATAGATGGGGTAACGTCCTTCTTAAGGGAAGTCGTAAAGCTATTTTTGAGTTTTTGATTGTGAATGTGTTTGAGATTCCGGGGAAGTCTGAGTACCCGGATGACTTGGTTGAGGTCAATTAACGCCTAAGCCCTATAAAAATTGGTGTTGTTGCCTTATACTCATGCATTCCACAGGTGTTGCTCTGTGAGTCACATACGTAACACATAGGAAAACAAGGAATTGAAAAATTCCAACTGTTTCCTTGTGTGTTTCGCATGCGACCACAGATCTCCACGTGCGAAATTACAAGGGATTGCCTGTCATCGAAATTGTTGCCAGTTCATTGAGTTGAAGGGCGAAGGCCTGTGGGACGTGCACAATGGCTAATGCAAATCACATCTTCCTTCGCACCCTGAAGAAAAATTCACTCAAGTTTCTGATTATATGTGTGACACCACGTGCGATGCGCAGTTCATCAGGTGCGATCCGCACGTGAATCGCACATGTCATCAGTCACTTGATATGTTTTTCTTCTCTTTTGCGTTCCATTTCTTTTTTTTATTAACTTCTTGTAGCATTTTCTTCTTCCATAACCCCTGAAAAACACAAAAACAACAGTTGCTTTATCCTATGAGTGTCATGCATGGTCCTAGCACTAACATTATTTTGCAGGAAGATGACTTCTTGTAGGCGACGTTCAAAAAGACATGCGACTGATCAAGCCTCAGCCTCTGAAAATCTGGGTCCTTCTATGCAAAATATGGGACCATCTGAGTCA
Source organism: Jaltomata sinuosa (assembly GCA_003996215.1). Taxonomy (NCBI): domain Eukaryota; kingdom Viridiplantae; phylum Streptophyta; class Magnoliopsida; order Solanales; family Solanaceae; genus Jaltomata; species Jaltomata sinuosa. The sequence goes on along the minus strand of QJPP01001908.1, from coordinate 229,834 downwards.
GAAATTAGATTTAGCCTGGAAGGGATAGAGGCCTATTACATCAGCTTTTGTGACAAGTGACCCTTGTTAGAGGAGGCAGGGTTTGATATGGAAACCTTCAAAGCCAATTTCCCAAACTTTGCCAAGCAGTTTTGTATAATGATCTGGGACCATATCCCCAAAACTCCCGGCCCATATTTCCCTAATTTGGTATGGGAGTTCTATGCCTCATATCAGGCTAGGCAAGACATTCTCAAGCATAAGGGCCCAACAAACAAGCTACCATGTCTTGATTCAGTGTTAGTGAGGGAGAAAAAAATGGATATTACCCCAGCAGCTATCCATTTTGTCATATGGGGTGATGTACCAATTCCAGTATCAAGATATTTAGAACATGCAACTATAAATGCTGACCAATACGAGTGGGTTGCTGGTATCATTGCCGAAGGAACTCCTTTTTGGGATATCTCAAAAGGACCTATCTATCGATCGGATCTTAAGTTTGAGGCTCGTATGCGGTTGGATTTTGTATGTACGCAACTCATCCTAACTCATCACACCACCAAAGTGACTATAAAGGTGTTCATTCTCATTGGATATATCATGTCTAGCCTCCCGATACACGAATGGGAAATCATTGCAGAACAATTCAAGAGGAGATCTAGACACGACTCCACTTCCATGGCCTTTATTGTTCTCATCTGCCATCTGTGCCTACAAGCAAACTTCCCTCTATTCCGACCATTGGACAAAACCCACCAAGCTACAAGCATGGTTTACTTGAACAAAAGGCGGGTCAAAGATGCTCCACAGGTCAAGAAAAGATACCTCGCTCAAAACCCAAGTGCCATGGCAGGCACTGCACACACCGAGAATATTGCTCATGATTATGTGGATGTTTCATCTCCTCCTCATGAAGTGCCAGACACCACCCACATGGTTCTTCCAGTTGATAATGCTTCGAGTGGGCTACTCAAGTTTGCTCAACTTGTTCGCCATAATAAGGAGCGGTTACAATAGTTGGTTAAAAATATCTCGGGCATGATTCAATCTACAATCAAGTTAGTTGTTAAACCAGTATGGGCTAATGTGCATAACCTGTGTGCTAGAATTGACATAGTGGAGCAGGATGTTGGAGCACTCCGACAAAGAGTCCCTCAGTCTACACCAAAAACCTCCCACTTGGACCTTAACTTATCGGCTTCAAACTCTGCCTCACCTTCAAAGGCTAGGAGTCCGCCAGATGATTGGTGGGTGGATGACATCCCACAGACAAGTTCAACACACTTGAAATCCAACAGGTAGTCCTGCCAGCTGAAGATGATGTGATGCCACCAGAGCCACCTATATAAGTACAACCCTTACCTCTCGTGTCGGCCCGAGATTCTCGACCAACACCAAGTTATATGGCCCCATTTCCTCCCTATCATGATTTGATGACAATTGATGATAGATGGGAAGTTGTTGACCCTCTTGTTCCCCTTCAAGTTAGATCGGACCCCTCTATTTCTCCATTACAAGGATTTTAGGTAGATCTAGAGCATGCATACATCCCTCCAGCATCAGCACCTAGGCCCTAGAGGACCTACTATCGTGTTTATGCACGAAGACATCATCATCAACATTAGATCCACCAGGGATTCCTTGAAATTCATCTTTTTGTATAATTTTGTGCATCGGGGGCTATGCTTTATCTAATTTGGGAGGGTGTAAGTAGTATTTAAGCCATTTGAATCATGTCTAAATACTCATTTGTGGCTGTCATGTTCTGAATTGTGCCCTTGTCAGGCTAGATTTATCATATTGATGTTGTGAATGTGAATGTCGAGTTGGTCCTACATGATTCATTATTTCACTATCCGTGCCTTGTAAAAGCGCTTAGTGCCTACGCCGAGGCTTGATGTAAAATGATTCATGAGTGCTTTATAATTTTGGTCACCTTTTTAATAGTAGAGTAGTGAATAAATTCCAAGAGTTTTCTTCATGCCACGGTTCTTTCCCAAGGAGCAAATTGTTTCTTTTGTTTTTGTTTTCTTTTGTTTCTTTTGTTTATTTTGTGTGTCGAATTGGGTTGGTGTTTTCCTATGATAGATTGAGAGGCAACTTTCTTAAGGGAAAATGCCAAGTTTTAGTTTAAAAATTGAGTCCTTGTTTTGCTTGTCTCGAAATAGACCCACCAAAAAATATTTCTTGGCAAGAAGATTTTGGAAAATTGAAGGAAAGAGGGAAAATAATTTTGAGTAAAGCATTCTCTTGTCATGACTTGCACACTCCCTGTTTGGCTTGATCAATTCATAAACAAGTGTGTAAAAGAACTCAGAATAGCTTGTCAAAAGCCACTTGTCCCAATTGATTGTGAGACTAATTGTGAAATTCTTATGTTGTGATGCCTTGTGTGGTAAGGCTGTACTTAGTTCTTTAGTGCATGTGTTGTCTAGAACTTGCCCTGAATGTGATTCAAGGTGAAATCCTAGATAAAATTGAGCTTGGAAGATGACCTTAGGCCCTTTTTGAATAAGCCACTTCACCTAAATTGACTTCCCCTTTACATTGATCCTAGTAATTCCTTTGAGCTTGTGACTTTTCTTTGGCACCTTGTTGATACCTTGATCCTTTTTGGAACCTAAATTTTATGCCCGTCACGACCCGAAATTAGGCCATGATGGCGCCTACATAACACTCCGGTAGGCAAGCCAACCCAATAATGCGAAAGGTAAATAAAGCAATTTAAATAAGGAAAGCGGAAGAGACATAAAAAGGGAATAAAACCAATAGCATAGATACATACCAACAGTACTAAATATACATAGATGGCCCTAAAGTGATCAAGAAATCAAAATATACATAAGAACCAACCCGGATCTAGTGTCACCTGTACAAGAGCGTCTAAAGTATAGGGTAGCTACACAATAAACTCTTTCTATCCAAAAATATAAAATATAGACAGAAATATAGATGGAAAGCAGTTAAAGTTTCCAAAATGCCAGGAATTCACCACTATCCGAATAGCAGCTGGCCTCGAACGACATGAGGATCAACGAGGGTGGCTCGTACTAGGTGTTGCATCAAAAAAAATGTAGAGTGTATTATGAGTACCAAAATAACAGGTACCAGTAAGCATCACAGGCCGATTGAGCGTAGAAAGATAATACATAATATAAATTACAGGAAAGTAAGCTAAATATAAATCTAGTTATTAAAGCAAAACAGAACTAATCGAACCAACAAGAAGGAACTAATAACAAAATAATTCAAGACAACCGACAATCTAAGTACACTCAAGTCAATGCAATGCGATGGTAGATGATGTGATGCATGAGTACATAATAGTATAAACCCAAAATACCGCATCGGGCGCCCCAAATAACGCGTTGTACTATAAATGTATAGCTATATAGAAAGTAAAAACTCAGAATAATGCATTGGGGGTCCGGAATATTGCATCGGACTATAAATATATATATATATATATATATATATATGTAGAAGTAAAGTGGAGAAAAGGTTCGGGAACATCCCTAGGACCGGCATAAAAGTAATATTTTTTCCTTTCCTTTCCAAAGCTAGTAGTAAAACCCAAGATAATTCCTTTGAAATCCAAAAATCATGGTAACCATAGTAATCTCAAATTTGGAACCAAAACCTCGAAAATCTTTCTTCTGTACCAATAGGCATGAGAATGCAGTATGAGCATGTAAATTTTCACATTCAGAGAATATAGCACACAACAAGGCAAAATACCCTCCAATCAAGAGAACTGACCTGGGAACTCCATCCAAATCCAAGCGACGGCCTCAGACCAACAGTTACACACAATCGACAATATAGTGAAACTAACGGAACATAACTACGAAAACAATTACAAGCTTCTACTCTACCTCTAAAACCTCTTAAAAGCATACTAAGGATTCTTTGCTAGCCATAACAATACTACGAGCTCCTAGACTAAGGATAACATAAATAATTCTAATCTATGATTCGAAATGGCCAAATTAATACAAGTCACATGATTTAAACCAAATTCTACCTAAAGCCTAACCTAACATTCAAGTAATATATAAGATATAAAATCTAACTAAACTCAGTCTAGGAAAGTAAACCGTAACCTACCTCGGGGCCGAACCACAATCATGAACCATCACCTATGTGCTTTCCCCTTCTGAACAGCCTCAATAAGCTCCCACACTATCAAGAACATAATCCATGTGTCAAGACGAGAAAAATGAAACCCATATTGCAATATAGAAATTCGAGCTGGAAAGTGGGTCAGAAAATGACCTTCGGGGCCCGCGTGATGAAATAGAAAACAAAAATTACAATTATGTTCGCAATGAGTTAAAAAACTCATGCCCAAAAGTTGAGCACGAAAGAAACTCATTTCGAGCCCTAAAACAGCCCCAAGTCCTACTAGTTCAAGAGAATTTACAAGGGAAAGCCAACGAAAATTAATGGGATTAAGGAGAATTTAACAATGGAAAAAGAGAAGAGGGATAGAAGGGACTTACCAGATAAAGAAGACTGAACATTTTGAGTTGAGATCAGAGTTTGGAAGCTCAACAATGGAGGAAATTCCTAATTTTGGTGATGAAAATAAATTTGGTAGCTTATATAGCTGCCATGGGTCCTTCACCGGGATCGCGAGGGACCCCATGCGGTTGCGAGGAACGAACTGGCCAAACCATCGTGGTCACGACTGTCCAACCATGCAATCACATAGACCAAGTTGGACTGGGTCCTAGCCTGCTTTATCGTGGTCGTGAGGAGCCACCCACGCGATCACGATGGTCAAGAAACTAGACCATCGCGAACGCGATGACCAAAATGGTCTGCAACAATACAATAGCAACCAGTAATTCTCAAAGGCTAAAAGTCACTCGACATACCCTTGGGATTCATTTGGAACCCCATGAACACAAATCAACCATGCTACCCTACCAGAACCAGCATTCCAGAATCAAAAAAATCGATGAAACTCTCAGCAGAGATCATTTTAATGAAAAGTGGGCCCCAAGCCAAAAACCAACTTTTAACAAAATGGAACTCAAAAGCCAAAAATAAGTCCAGATGCCTCAGGACCCAAACCAAAGGTGCCTCTACCCCAAAGTCGACATTCCGGAGTTAGCAGCGCTGATGGAATTCCCATCTGAGGCCGTCTTCTCTGAATGCTGACCAAAGTAAACCCTACAAGCCTAACTGGCCTAAAAATACAGAAACCAAGATAGAACCAAACCAAAAGCTCGTAGACCCTGACCAAGGGTACCACTAGACTAAAATCCCCATTCTGGAGCTAACAGAATTGTCAGAATTTGATTCCGAGTATGTTTCCCAAGAAAATTAACCAAAGTCAAAGATTTCCTAAGTTCAAGTTCTAAAACAAGAAAATGGTCATAATGACCTAATAAACGTCTTGGGCATCGAACCGTCAGTTCCAGCAAGTCATAAATGAACTGTAGCCGCTGCGAGAAAGCTCAAAATGCGAAAAAAATAAGAAAAGCAGAAAATGACCTGGAAGGTCATTACAACATCCACTACCAAAAGGACTTTCATCCTTGAACGTTAATGAAAGGATAGTACCTGAAGACTCAAAAAAGCGAGGATAGTGAGTCCGCATGTCGGTCTCAATCTCCTAAGTAGCCTCCTCAATAGGATAATGCTACCACTGAACTTTAACTGATGGAATCTCCTTGGACCTCAACTTCCTAACTTACCTATCCAAAATAGAAATAGGATCCTCCTCAAAAGCTAGGGACTCATCTAACTGAACAAAATCCCACTGAAGCACGTGAGACTCATCCAGAATAAATTGACACAACATAGAGACATAAGAAACTAGATGAACGCTGGAAAGAGCAAGAGGCAAGGGCAACTCATAAGAAACCTCCCCAATATGATAAAGGATCTGAAATGACCCAATGATCCTAGGACTGAGCTTACCCTTCCTCCCAAAACTCATCACGCCCTTCATGGGTGACACCTGAAGGAACACACCGTCACCAACCATGAACTCTAAATCCCAGACTCTCCAGTTAGCATAACTCTTCTTCCTACTCTGGGTAGTGCAAAGTCTCTCCTGAATGACCCAAACTCTATCCATAGAATCACAAAGCAAGTCGATACCCCTTGGTCAAACCTCGAAAGCATCAAACCAACCCACCAGAGATCTGCACCGCCTACCATACAAAGCCTCGAACGGAGCTATCTAAATGCTGGAATGATAACTATTATTATATGCAAACTCTGCCAAGGCTAAGAACTGGTCCTAGTGACCACCGAAATCAATAACACAGGCTCACAACATATCCTTCAGGACCTAAATAGTGCACTCTGATTGACCATTTGTCTGCGGATGAATAGCAGTGCTAAGCTCAACTCTGGTACCCAACTCTCTCTGAATAGACCTCCAAAAATGTGAAGTAAACTATGTACCACAGTCAGAAATGATAGAAACTGGCACACTATGCAACTGGACAATCTTACAAATGTAGATCTGAACCAACCTCTCAGAACTGTAGGAGGTCTGAACCAGCAGAAAATGAGCAGACTTTGTCAACCTATCCAGAATGACCCAAATAGCATTAAATCTCCAAAAAGGTATGTGGCAACCTAACTACGAAGTCTATAACTATCCGCTCCCATTTCCACTTCGAAATAGGTAGCCTCTGAGTCAAACCACCTGGCCTCTGGTGCTCAAACTTCACCTGCTGACAGTTCAAGAACCTAAACATAAAAGCTGAAATATCCCTCTTCATCCCACACCACCAGTAGTGCTGCCTCAAGTCATGATACATCTTAGTTGCCCCAAGATGAATATAATATATCGAACAATGAGCCTCCTCCATGATCAAGCTAACCAGGTCACCAACTCTAGGAACGCAGACATGACCCTCAATCCTCAGAACACCCTCTGAATCTAAGGTCTCCTTCCTAGCCTTACCACTCAACACTTTGTCGTAAATGATCTTCAACCTTACATCATCAAACTGCTGTGCCCAAATCTGATCTAACAAGGAAGATCTAGCCTAAACAGAAGCAAAAATATGGCCCATCTTAGAAATATCAAGTCTAACCAGGCTATTAACCAAGGACTAGATGTCCCAAGCTAAAGGTCACTCCTCTATCGCTAAGAAATCCAAGCTACCCATACTCACTTCCTTCTGGCTCAAGGCATCCACTACCACGTTTGCCTTGCCTGAATGATAAAGAATCGAGATGTCATAGTCATTCGGTAACTCCAACCACCTATGCTGCCTCAAATTTATATCCTTCTGGTTGATGGTTAGTAAAGATCTCACAATGCATGCCATATAGATAATGCCTCCAAATCTTCAATGCAAAGACTACCACTGCCAACTCCAAGTCATGTGTGGGGTAGTTCCTCTCTTGAACCTTCAACTGTATAAAAGCATAAGCAATAACTCAGCCCTGCTGCATCAATACACAACCTAAACCAATACCTGAAGCATCATAATACATGGTGAACCCCTGACCCTCGAGTGGAAGAGTAAGAATCAAAGCTCAAGGCAACAAGGCATTGAGCTTCAAGAAGCTCGCCTCGCACTCATTTGACCACTGGAAGGGAACATTCTTCTGGGTTAATCTAGTCAATAAAGCTTCTAAAGAAGAAAACCCCTCCACAAACCATCTGCAGTAACCAGCCAACCCGATGAAATTGCGAACCTCAATAGGAGAAGTAGGCCTAGCCCAATCACGAACTACTGCAATCTTCGCCGGATCCACCATAATCCCATCCTTGGACACCACGTGCCCTAAGAATGCCACAGACTGAAGCCAAAACTCACATTTAGTTAATTTGGCATATAACTGATGGTTTCACAAGGTCTGAAGTATAACCCTAAGATGTTTCTCATGTTCCTCTCTACTCCTTGAATATATCAGAATGTCATTGATGAACACAATCATGAAGGAATCCAAGTAGCCACTGAACACACAGTTCATCAACTCTATAAAAGCTGTTGGGGCATTAGTCAACCCAAAAGACATGACTAGGAACCTATAATGGGCGTATCGAGTCCTAAATGCAGTCTTTGGGATATCCACAGCCCTAATCCTCAACTGGTGATAACCGAACCTCAAGTCTATCTTAGAGAACACTGCTACCCCCTGTAGCTAGTCAAACAAATCATCAATATGAGACATCAAATATCTATTTTTAACTGTCACCTTATTCAGGTATCTATAGTGAATACGCATACGCATGGACCCGTCCTTCTTCTTCACAAATAGAACCTGAGCACCCTACGGAGACACACTAGGCCTGATGAAACCTCTACTCAACAGATCCTAGAGCTGATCCTTAAGCTCTCTCAACTCAACTGGTGCCATCCGATATGGCAGAATAGAAATGGGTCGAGTGCCTGGATCAACATTAATACCAAAGTCAATGTCATGATCAGGAGGAAGACCCAGAAGATCAGAACGAAGCACATTCGAATACTCATAAACCATAGGAACTGACTCAAGTGAAGGTGTGGTGGAATTAGTATCACAGACGTAGGCAAGATAGGCTAAGCACCCCTTCCCAACCAATCACCGGGCGCTCAAAAAAGATATAACTCCCCTCCACATATGGTTATCGACACCTTTCCATACTATATGAGGAATAACATGCATCCGAAGAGTAACAATTTTGGTGAATCAATCCAAGACTGCATGGTAGAAACACAACCAATCCATGCCCAAGATCATGTCGAAATCAACCATATCAAGTACAATAAGGTCTACCCACATGTCATACCCCAAAATAGCCACCAGACAAGCCTGATACACCTGATCTACTACTAAGGAATATTCTACTGGGGTAACTACACGTAAGGGCATAGGCAATGACTCACAAACAGACTCCAGACGAGTAGCATAATAAGCAGATACATAAGAGAATGTAGACCCTGGATCAAACAAAGCAGAAGTCGACTGATGACAGACGAAGATTATACTTATGATGACAATATCTGAAGCTTAGGCCTCTACTCGGCCCAAAACTATATACATGTGGCCCCTAGCGCTATGACCACCTGATCTACCAGACTGAGGACCACCTCTAGTACCCTAGGGACCATTTTTACTACCTTGTGCACCACCTCTGGCTGGTGGTGCTGGAGCCCTGGGGGCCTAAACCAATTGATTATGCTGTCTAGGGTGCTGTACTGACGGACACTCTCTAGCAAAGTGGCCTATCTCGCCACACTCAAAATAGCCCCGGCCATACATACTCCGTTGTGAAGACCCACCTTAATCAGAATGACTACCATGACCTGTGGACCCTGAATGAGCACCCCGTGGAGCTGGAATAATACTTTAGCTACTCTGACCCTCAGCAATATGCAATGTCACCTGAATAGGCCAGCTCAGCTGGAAACTCTACTGGTGCTGACCCCTACCAAAGTAGCCTCTACCACAAGCCTGTGAATCGCTGAAACTGCCCTGATGGCGGGGCCTCTTATCACTGCCCCTTTGGGCCTCGCATAGTACGTCCTCAATAGTATGGGCATGATCTACTACCTCCAGAAAAGACTGGCCTAATGCTACCATACCCTCTGTGGCCAAGCAAAGCTGCAAAGTCAAACCTCAGACAAAGTGGCGTACTTTCTCATGCTCAATGGGCAGAATAATAGTGGCGTGCCTAGCCAACTGATAGAAGTGAACCTCATACTCGAAGACAGACATGGAGCCCTGCTCCAACCTAGAGAACTGATCCATCAACCACTCTCTCATGATATGCGGTACATACTTCTCCAGAAAAGCTATAGAGAACTGGGCCTAAGTAAGCGGAGGTGACCCGGCTGGCCTGCAAGCTACATATGACCTCCACCACTATTTTGCTAGACCATACAGCTAAAACATGGTGTAATATGCTCTATGTGACTTAACTAACCCTAAATTATGCAATCTCTCCTGGCAGCTAGTTAGAAACTCATCCGCATCCTCCTTAGAAGCACCTGAAAACCTCAGAGGACTTAATTTCAGAAACCTACCAAGCATCTTCTACTCCTCAAAAGACATAACGGGCCTAGCAAGAATATATGGAACAACTGTAGGGATCGGCAATACCTCTAATATGGGAACCACAGTAGTAGGCTGCGCTCCTGAACTCTGAGCTGCTACCTGGGCTAAAGTCTGAGCCTTATCTTTATCCTAAGAACCAATTGGAATACCTGGTGAAGCCGCGGGTGGAGTCATACCCTCAAGAAACCCAAGTAACCAAACTAAGGTGTCCTGTAGCACTGGAGTAGCCATAAAACCTGCCAGATATCAGGCTGTCCCCACACCCTCCAGCTCATTCTAAACCTCTTCAACCCCAAACACATGCTTTGGTGATAGTAACCTAGTCTGAACTTGAGCTGGTGTCACAGCCTATCCCCTACCTTAACCTCTGGGTCGACCTCTACCCCATACCCTAGCTGGGGCTCTAACTGCAAGTGCAGGGGCCTCATCCTCACTCGCTGCTGATCTTGTCCAAACCATCTAAGAAAGAGTGAAACAATGAAGCTTTAAAGTTGATCAAGTCAAGGAAGCACGATAAGGAATCAAATAAGATAGAATCTTTCCTAGGAATGTACTATATCCCCTCGTAGATGGATACGAACGTTATTGTACCGATCCATGAGACTCTACTAGATACTTTGCTCTTGTACAGGCAAGACCAGTGAACCTAAGGCTCTAATACCACTCTGTCACGACCCAAAACTGGGTCATGATAGCGCCTACATAACCCCCTGGTAGGCAAGCCAACCCAACAATTCAGAAGGTAAATAAAGCAGTTTAAATAAGGAAAGCGGAAGCGATATATCAAAGGAATAAGGCCAATAGCATAGAAACATACCAACAGTACTAAATATACATAGATGGCCCTAAAGTTACCAAGAATACAAAATATACATAAGAACCAACTCGGACCTAGTGTCACCAGTATAAGAGCGTCTAAAGTACGGGGTAGCTACACACTAGACTCTGTCTATCCAAAAATACAGAATATAGATAGACATGTAGAAGGAAAGCAGTAAAAGTCTCCAAAATGCCGAGAGCTCACCACGATCCGAACAATAGCTAGCCTTGAATGACAGAAGGATCAACGAGGGTGGCTTGTACTAGGTGCTGTATCAAAAAAAGATGCAGAGTGTAGTATGAGTACCAAGACAATGGGTACCCAGCAAGCATCATAGGTCGATCGAGAGCATAAAGATAAATATATAATATAAATTACAAGAAAGTAAACTAAATATAGGGATCCACCTAAATCTAGTTATAAAACTGAAACAGAACTAACCAAACCGACAAGAAGAAACTAATAACAAAATCAATCCAGGCAACCGACAATCAAAGTACACTCAAGTTAATGCAATGCGATAGGAGATGATGTGATGTATGAATGCATAATAGTATAAATTTGAAATACTGCATCGAGCGCTCGAAATAATGCATCAGACTATAAATATATAGCTATATAGAAAGTAAAAACACAGAATAATGCATCAAGGGTCTGGAATACCGCATCAGACTATAAATATATATATAAAAGTAAAGTGGAGAAAAGGTCCGGGAACATCCCTAGGACTAGCATAAAAGTAGTATTTTTTCCTTTCCTTTCCAAAGCCAGTAGTAAAACCCAAGATAATTCCTTTGAAATCTAAAAATCATGGTAACCATAGTAAATCTCAAATTTGGAACCAAAATCTCAAAAATCCTTCTTCTGTACCAATAGGCATGAGAATGCAGTATGAGTATGTAAATTTCCACGTTCAGAGAATATAGCACACAACAAGGCAAAACATGGCAAAATACCCTCCAATAAAGAGAACTGACCTGGGAACTTTGTCCAAATCCAAGCGATAGCCTCGGGCCCACAATTACACACAACCGACAATAAAACAAAACTAACGAAACATAACTACAAAAACAAGTACAAGCTTCTACTCTACCTCTAAAACTTCCTAAAAGCATATTAAGGATTCTATGCTAGCCATGATAATACTACGAGCTATTAGACTAAGAATAACAGGAATAATTCTAATCTATGATCCGAAATAGCCAAATTAATACAAGTCACATGATTTAAGCCTAATTCTACCTAAATCCCAACCTAACGTTCAAGTAATATATAAGATATAAAATCTAACTAAACTCAGTCTAGGAAAGTAAACCATAACCAACCTTGGGGCTGAACCGCAACCACAAATGATCACTCGTGTGCTTTCCCCTTCCTAACAGCCTTAGAAAGCTGCCACGCTATCAAAAAACATATTCCAGGTGTCAAGACGAGAAAAATGACACCCATATTGCTATACAGAACTTCAGGCTAGAAATTGAGTCAAAAAATGACCCTCGAGGCCCGCGTGATGAAACAGAAAACAAAAATCACAATTATGTTTTCAAGAGGTTAAAGACCCCATGCCCAAGATTTGAGCGTGAACAAGAATCATTTCAGGGCCCAAAACAGCCCCGAAGTCCTACTTGTTCAAGAGAATTTATAAGGAAAAGCCAACGAATATTAATGGGATTATGGAGAATTTAACAATGGAAAAAGAGAAGAGGGATATAAGAGACTTACCAGATCAAGAAGATTGAACAATTTGAGCTGCGATTAGAGTTTGGAAGCTCAACAATGGAGGAAATTCGTTATTTAAGTGATGAAAACAAAGTTGGCAGCTTATACAGCTGCCAGGGGTTCTTCACCGCGATCGCGAGGGACCCCACGCGGTTGTGAGGAATGAGCTGGCCAGACCATTCAGTCGCAATGGTACAACCAAAAAATCGTATTGACCAAGCTGGACCGAGTCCCAGCCTACTTTATCATGGCCACAATAAGCTGCCCATGCGATCGCAATGGTCAAGAAACTAGACCATAGCGAATGCGATGGCCACCTCGTGGTCGCGATGACCAAATTGGTCTGCAATAATACAACAACAACCAATAATTCTCAAAGGCTTAAAGTCACCCAGCGAACCCTCAAAACTCATTTAGAACCTCGTGAACACAAACCAACCATGCTACCCTACCAAAAATAGCATTTCAGACATAAAGGAATCAATAAAACTCCCAACAAAGATCATTTTAATGAAAAGTGGGCCCCAAGCCCAAAACCAACTTTTAACAAAATAGAACTCAAAGGCCAAAAATAAGTCCGAACACCTGGGGACCCAAACTAAAGGTCTCTCTAGCCCAAAGTCAATATTCTAGAGCTAACAACACTGGCGGAATTTTCATTTGAGGCCGTCTTCTCTGAATGCTGACCAAAGTCAACCCTACAAGACTATTGGCCTGAAAACACAGAAACCAAGATAGAACTAAACCAAAATCTCCTAGACCCCAACCAAGGGTCCCACTAAGACAAAATCCCCATTCTAGAGCTAACAGATCTGTCAGAATTTGATTTTGAGCATATTTACCAAGAAAGTTGACCGAAGTCAAATATTTCCTAAGTTCAAGTTTCAAAATAGAGAAATAGTCATAATGACCTAATGAATGACCCAGGTACCAAACCATTAGTCTCGATAAGACATAAATGACCTGTAGACACTGTGGGAAAGCTCAAAATGCAGAAAAAAAAGAAAAGCAGAAAATGACCTGGAGGGTCATTACAATACCCATCCTCCCTAATGACTTGAAAGTGAAATATAGGCTAAAAGACTAAGTTTGGAGGGGGTGGGGAATTGAAATGACAACATAGACAAAAGCTTAAGTTTCGGCGTGTATGTACTAATGTGGAGAAAAAAAGGAATGCATTTCAAAATAAAAGGTAGCACCACGTACCTAAATTGTGAATTGCATCAAAATAGTCCAATGAAATAAACAAAATGGAAAGAAAAGAAGCAATTGGTGCTACCAAGTGAAGGTGATAAAAGGATGCAAAATGATCAAGATTAAAGGGGAACCTCGGGATTGTGAGAGGGGAAATAAGGTGAAGTAATTGTTCGAAAATATGAGGGGTGTTTGAATGATCACAAAGAGTGTTAGGGAGGTTTAGTCCTTACCTTAACCCTAGCCAACATCATAACTCGCAAGTCCTTAGTGATTTCGAGCTTGGTAAGTCTACATTAGTGGAGAATTACATAAAGGGCAAGACTATGGTTTAATGCATGTGCACTCAAATTTCCTTGAGAGAGTGAGAGTCTTTTTGGTTCTCTTATAATCCCTTTTGATTGTATATTGCATGATTGTGAGTGGAATTTTCTCTTGTGGTGAGTGGCATCGCACACTTGAAAGGAATGATTAAGTCTCTCTTTCAATTGAGAGGAATGAATGAGACAAGTTGTGTGGCAAATCTCGAGGTAAACCTTGAAGGTCCTTGCCAATGACTTGAGAAGCTTGAATACCTTATTTTAAATGACAAATTCCCGTGTTTTGAATGAGAAGTGAAGTCCTTTTGACAAACATTTTGAAATGATCAATTGCCTTGAGAATAGGGTGGTCCAAATTGAGATGATCATTGTAGTTGAGTCTTTTTGTTTGAGTTTTTTAATAAATTTTCAAAAAATAATATAATGTTTGAGCCTTTTGTCAATTGCATTACCAAGTTGTATGATAGGTATAAAGAAATGAGGATCGATGTTGATATAACAAATATCGTCAGGTGTTGCAGTTACTATCTCACTAAATATCTCACTGATATTTGTATTCCTATTTAGTGGTATTGGAAGAATATAGGAAATAAAGTGCCCACATGAGAAGTTATTTTTATTAATAATTTAAAAAATCACAAGAAAAAATAATTCTAATATTTCAGTAGGATGACTTAAGCAATATCTAAATTTAAATAGATACATATTTTACATATGAAGATCTCCATGGAATATGACGACACTAGGTATCATTTTTCTATCGATCAAAAACTTAAAATGGCCTTTGTTATGAATTTGACCAGCGTACTTGGATGAGCTTCAATACTATTTTGTTAGGTGACAATTTATGTAGTTTTAAGAAATAATTTTTTTGATTAATCAATAAAAAATAGTTTTGCTTATTTGGCTAAACCTAGAGTTAATTTCCTTTTTTGACATTTTTTATTCAAAAATGAGCAATTTAGGTCTCAGACGCCTTGTTTACCTAATTGACAAAATTCAATGGCCCTGAGGGGTATATATATATATATATATATTTATAAACTGAATTTGTATGGCCAATAAGAAGGGATATATAAGAGAAGTGTGCAAACTTCGCTTTCGGTCAAAGTTTAGGTGATTGCTGCAGTTTTTTGTTAGGAATTTCTTCATTAGTAGATTTTACACATTTTAGAGTTTAACGCAAATTGTTTGTTCGGTGTGGAACAAGGTTATTCTGGGAGAAGAATATAATTGCGCACCCTTTATGTGGTAGATAATACTAAAATTTTGATGTAGAATTTAAATAGTATTGGCTAATATCAATTATCAAACATTGGATACATGTAATTCTAACCTTTTAAACTAATTTCAGTAACCAAACGATCCCTACGAGTAGGAATCATTTTTTATTTTAGATAGTCACTTGTAGCCTACCATATTTAAACAAAGTTCATCATCTTGAGCTAAATCATCCTTGGTTATTACCGGCAAATCTCTTCATAGTGGTTTGCCATTTAGATCTCATTTAGATGTTATAAATAAAAGTATATAAAAAAATAATTTAATAATTTAGTGTATTAAGTAGAAGGAATATATTTGTTAATCAATTTAACCAAAAAAATAGAAAGATAAAGAAGGTAAAAAAATCAAATATTAATAGCCTTTCTTCTTAAATATATATATATATATATATATATATATATATATATATATATATATATATATATATATATATATATTGGATATTTGTAGTTAAAATTTACTATGTGTATGATATTAATTATGATTAACATAAATATTTAATATTTATTTTTATACATAATATTTTTCTTACAAAATAGTATTACACAATATTTGAATATGATCATTGTGAAGAGGTAACTTTACAAAGAGTATTGTTATGATGAATGTAACTGTTATTATAGATAGAATATTAGTATAAAAAAATATAACATGAAAAATCAGTTGTGGAGAACATTAAACCATTATAGTGAAATGTTGCTAAAAGGAATGACTATTATAACGAGGTTTGTTGTTATAAGAAATGATTGTAATAATGAGATTTGACTGTGTAAAAAGGTTTTCAAATCCTGATGAAGTAGAAGGGGGTAGCTTGTTAAAACCATAAAGTTTTGGATTCTTTTTATCCATATATGCTAAATTATAAACTTAATTATCGACAGAGTAATTATGGATTTAAGTCACCAAGAAAGCAATAAAAGTAAAAACTTTCATAGAAAAGCAAGAAATAATAATAATAAAATAAACTATATCACTATTAGGGAGGCTTTCATTTAATTATCTAACATAATATATTTATTAGTTGTATACAATTTTTTTTATTTGTCACGATCCGAAACTGGGTCATGATGGCGTCTACATAACCCCCCGGTAGACAAGCCGAAACCCAATGATTTGCGAAAGACAGTAATAATAATTAAACTAATTAAATGCGGAAGATATAATGAAAAGACAGGACCAATAACATATATACATACCAACGTATAAAATATACAAAAGATGGCCCTAAAGTGACCGAATAGACAAAACAACACGAGAACCGACCCAGACCTGGTGTCACTAGTACAAAAGCGACTAAGCAAGGAGTAACTATACAATAGACTGCGTCTATCCAAAATATAAAATTATAGATAGAATATACAAGATGGAAAGCATGTAAAGTCTTTAAAAGCACCGGGAGCTCACCGCGATCCGAACTGCAACAGGCCTCGAACGGCAGGAAGGTCAATGGGGGTGGCTCATACTAGGTGCTGCATTAGAAAAAGATGCAGAGTGTAGTATGAGTACCAAGACAATGGGTACTCAGTAGGCATCATAGGCCGACCGAGCGCAACAAGATAATATATAAATAATAGATACATGAAAACATCTAAAATTACAGGGATCCACCTAAATCTAGTTATAAAGCCGAGCACATATTAGTAATCCAACAAGGTGAAGAACAAACAAGATCGAGCCAAATCCAGAGACAATCCAAGTGCCAAAGCAAATGCAATGCAATGCACGATGATGCCTGCGTGAATGCAATATAATATAAACCCGGAATACCGTATTGGGCGCCTGGAATACCGCATCAGACTATGCATATATATATATATATGTGAAAGTAAAATACTCAGAATAACACGTCGGGCTATGCATATATATATATATATATATATATGTGAAAGTAAAATACTCAGAATAACACGTCGGGCTATGCATATATATATATATATATAGGTGAAAGTAAGATACCTGGAATAAAACATCGGGGGTCCAAAATACCGCATCGGACTATAAATTGTGCATAAAATAGTATTTTCCCCATTTTCTTCCAAAATACGAAGTAATACTCAAAGTAATTTGTTTAAATCCAAAAATCACCACAACTATAGTAAAGCCTCATTTCAAACCAAAACCTTGAAAAACACTTCCATGTTGTACCAATGATATGCCATGAAATGTGAGTATGAAATATTCACAAACAGAGAAAGACCACACACCATCAGGCAAAACGGGGAAGAAATACCCTCTAAACCAAGAGAACTGACTTGAAACTCCGTCCAAATCCAAGCCATGGCCTCGGGCCCACAGTTACACAAAATGATAGAATAAAATGGGTAAAACAAAAAGTAAAAGTGAAAACCACCGGGAATCTCTGTTCTATCTCTAAAGCCTCTTAAAAGCACACACTAAGGATTCTATAGCTTTACTCAGCCTAGAAGGTAAACCATAACCTACCTCGGGGCCGACCTGCAAGCACGAACCGTCACTCATGTGCCTTCCCCTTATGAACAGCCTTAGAAAGCTGCCACGCTATCAAGAACATAATCTAGATATTAAGACGAGAAGAACAACACCCATATTGCTTTACAGAAAATTGGGTCAGAAATCAGGTCAGAAAAATGACCCTTAGGGCCCGTGCAATGAAATAGAAAACAAAGCTTATAATTATGCTCGCAATGGGTTAGGTAACCCATGCCCAAAAGTTGGGCACGAATGGGACTCATTTCGGGGCCAAAAATAGCCCCGAAGTCCATTAGTTCAAAAAGAGTTAATCAAGGAAACCAATGGGAAAACAACGGGTTTAACGGGGATTAACAATGTAAAAGAGAAGAAGGGGGTAAAGAAGGAACTTACCAAATAAAGAGAGCTGAAAGAGAGGGGCTGGAAGCGGAGCTTAATGATTAACAATGGAGGAAATAAGAGTTCTTTGGAGGAGAAAATGAAGTTGGCAGCTTAAATAGATGCCAGGGGTCCTTCATCGCGATTGCGACAGGACCCTCGCGTTCACAAGGAAGAGCGGGTCAGACCATCGCAGTCGCGACAGGCCAGCTACGCAATCGCGTATAGCAGGCCCATGCCTGTTTCATCGCAAATACGAGAAGCAACCTTCGCGATCGTGATGGTCAAGAAACTAGACCATCGCGAATGTGATGGAAGCCTCGCGATCGCGATGACCAAAATGTTCTGCAACTTATTGCAACAACCAACATAAACACCAAGGCCAAAAAAACTTCTGATGGACCCTCGGGATTCATTCGAAACCCCATGAACACAAACCAACCATGCTACCCTACCAGAAATGGCATTCCGGACTCAATGGAATCGATAAAACTCCCAATGGAGATCATTTTAATGAAAAGTGGGCCCTACCCCCAAAACCAACTCGGAACTCAAAACCCAAAAATAAGGCCGGAAGCCCCGGAACCCAAACCAAAGGTCCCCCTAGTCCAAAGTCGACATTCCGGAGCTAATACCACTGATGGATTTTCTATCAGAGGCTGTCTTCTTCGAATATTGACCAAAGTCAACCCTACGAGCCAAACTGGCTTAAAAACACAGAAAGCAACACAAAATCCAACCAAAAGCACTCAAACCCAGACCAATGGTCCCACTAGACCAAAATCTCCATTCCAGAGCCAACAAAATTGTCAAAATTTGATTCAATGCATGTTAACCAAGAAAGCTGACTGAAGTCAAAGATTTTCTAAGTTCAAGTTGTAAAACAGGGAAATGATCATAACGACCTAACGAATGGCCCGGGCACCGAACCATCAGTCACAGAAAGTCATAAATGACCTGTAGCCACAAAGGGAAAACTAGAAATGCCAAAAAAGTACGAAAAGCAGAAAATGACTTGGAAGGTCATTACACTATTAGAGTTCAATCTTTTCATTTTAGACTGTAATCTATTCCATCTTATCTCCCCCTATCTTCTAAAACAAGAACTTCAAGTGAATTGTAGTGAGACTTCATTGTGAATTTTACTTTAAATATCTTTGTCTTGACTTTGGAGCTTTTATTACTTAAAATTATAATGAGAGTTTATTATTTCTCTTCCGAATCACATGGCTTTATAGTGGATAAATTAAAAGAATATATTTCTTATTAGAGGCAAATTGAAATAAGATCACATAAAAAATTAAACATAAAATTTATTAATAAGGTTCACAGATAGCCATTATAAATCTTTGAAGCTTTAAATTTAGAAAGTGAGTTTTGTGTTATAAAATAAGAGCAATATAAGACAAGAATATTAAAAGAAGAAAATAGTAGAAATAGAGAGACAAGAGAGAAGAGCTTTTTTATTCTTTCAAGTATACTCAAGTGTTTCAAATGTATGTACGTGTGTTTACAATATGACTTCTCATCCTCTATTAATAGTATTACGTAAATATAGACAAAGAGAATGTTATAAACATGAAGATCTTAGGCGTATTTCTACACCTAAGTGTCATTATCTATGCACATTTAGCTTGGTTTTGAGGATAACTTGATGTACTATTGAGGGATGTAGTGTGTAAAGGGTGTACTTTGTGACTAATATATTTGTTTATAGTGTTTGGGTTGCATTTGGAACAAGTAATAAGTTAAAAGAATAAAATAGAGTTTAGACGAGGAAACTAGCTTTGCAAGCTTGGGCTATGCCAATTCTAGTTTACTTTAATGAACTTTATTATGTTGTATGGACTTATGTGCATTGCGAGCTCTTGTAAGAGACCCTTGGAGGAGTTATGGAAGCTAATTGGAGCCTACGAACAAGCCACAAGCCATGGGAAATCAAATCAAGGTAGAAAGAGTTCGTGGGAGCAAAAATGGATATCAAAGGAATCACCCCCGTGCCACGGAGGCTAGACTCCGCTGTGAAAGGTGTGACACGGATGTGAGGCAGCTTGAAGCTGCCAATTTATAGTGGAGCTCTGCGTTGGGGCCATAGCAAGCTAGCTTCTTGGTTCGTTGGAGGCCGTGGCATGCTACCTAGCGTCCGTATTTGGCAGGGTGTCACGGACCTTGTTCCCGACGACTGAGTTTTGTTTCACACTATAAATAGGACACCTAGTTTCAATTACAAACATCTTTGGACGTATTTGGATTGCAAAAATACAAGGAGCAAGCTACTTTATGGGTTCTTATTCTCTTTTTATTCATTACTTAATTCTTGTATGAACTACAATACTTTTGTAATCAAGAATTAGATTATGAATGGCTAAACACCCTCTTTCTAGGGTTGAGGCTACAACATGATTGCTTGATTATGGATATTTAGTTGGTTTATTATTTATCATGTCTGGTGATTGTTCTTATGTTATTAGTTTAACTATTCTAAAGCGTCATGAACTTTAGGATACAACCAAGTCTCAAAACAAATTGACCATAGGAGTTAAGAGACGGAATGAAGAACGTAGGAGGTGTGGATCATATCTTTTATTGTTAGTTAGCAATTGTGAAGTATGATTTGCCGTTAGGATAGAGATATACCTAAATTCCCCACTTGGTTAATAAAATGGGAAGAATGTTGAATGCATCCAAGTTAAAGACTCACATCCCCGCTCAACAATGTAGTTGTTAGATTAATTTGGATAGATGACTTAGAGGATGACCATTCCCGGGTTATAATATCAACCCCATAAACCAACGATCACGATAAACATTAACCCCAGCTATGAATCATAGTTAAGCATGATTGTGTACTAATTGCCTCGACTCTGGATTTCTCCATATATTGTTTACAATCCAAAGTTTCACATCATCGTTAATTCTAGTCTTTAGTTATAAAACAAACTTCAACTCTTGGTTATGAATCACATTTGTTTAACGTCAATAGTAGTAATTAAGATTAGATTATTTGCTAAGAACAACTTCCTGTGGGATCGATATTCAGCTTGCAAGAGCCACTATATTAATTGCACAACCACGTACACTTGCATGTGCGCTTGGAAACCAACAAGTTTTTGGCGCCATTGCCGGGGACTTGAAAATTAGCAATCGTCTGATTTTTGTGTTTACTATTTTATTTTATAAGTGCTAACAACTTGATCTTAGCTACTAAACTTGTAGGTACAGGTTCTAAACTTTAGAAAGCTGACAAGGGATAAGAAACTGGTTGACCCACTTCCTGAACCTGAGCAACACATGCAATAAGTATTGAGAGAAGCAACACTTCTCGATGAAAACCAGCAAGTTCAACCAGTTGAGACTATTCCTACAGTTATGGCAGAGGAACCACCACCAACTTGTAGGATAGTGCCCTATGTGGAAATCCCACTCGCAACTAATGTGACCTCCTGCATTCAGAAGCCAACCGCGGGAGGCAAATTTGAACTGAAGCAAAATATGGTGCAATTGTTGCACAGAAGCGGGAAATTTATAGGCTTGTCACATGAGGATCCACAGGTTCATCTACAGAACTTTCTGGAGATTAGTGACACTTTCATCCCTCCAGGAGTCTCCATAGACTACGTGAGGCTCACGCTTTTCCCATTCTCACTATTGGGAGAAGCAAAGAAATGGTTGAAGGCAGAACCTTCAAATTTGATCATAACATAGGATGATTTAGTAAAGAAGTTCCTCATACAATTCTTCCCATCAGGCAAAAATGCAAAGTTGAGGAGTGAGATTCTAAGCTTTAAGCAGAAACTAGATGAGAATCTCTATCATGCATGGGGGAGATTCAAGTCTCTTTTATGGGATTGCCCATATCACCAGCAAACTAATGAGGTATTAGGTCACACCTTTATTGAAATTCTTGATCACAATACAAAGATTTTCTAGATTTAGCGGCATGTGTTCAGGCTTTGGAGAAGACATATGATGAGCTATATACTCTCCTCAACCGTATCGCACAAGGGAATCCAGAGTGGAATGATGACATGTCCAGAAGTACGGTGAAGAAAGCTGCAGGTATGATTGAGTTAGATAGTGTCACCGCTCTAGCAGCACAGTTGGCCAGCTTTCAGACTAAAATGATGGCTCAATTCAATAAGTTGAATACGACTCAACCTGAGGCTCAAGTTAATGCAGTGCAGCAGGTTCAGACTTGGTGCAAAACTTGTGGTTTGAGTGGTCATTTGGCAGACTTATATGGAGTGAATCCAAAGTCAGTAAACTTTATAGGTAATGCATAGAAAGGAAATCTAAACTATGGGAATGCCTACAATCAAAATTGGCAGGGTCAGCCCAACTACTCTTGGGGAAGTAATCAGGCTCAACCACAGCAAGTTATGCAACATAACACTCAGGCCAACAATATTGAGGACATGTTGAAGAAGATCATGGCTAATCAATAACAAATTGCTGTGGAGAAAACAAAGATGGTGGCTGACATAAAAAACCATCAATTATCCACAAAGACATTAGAAGTGCAAATGGGACAGCTAGCTCAGGCACATAATACGAGACCTCTAGGGGGTTTGCCTAGTGATACAGAAAAGCTGAAGTAAGTTATGGAAATCACCTTGAGGAGTGGTAAAGATTTGATTGATGCACCTCCAAATAAAAATCATGAGGTGCAAGAAGAGTTAATCACTTACAAGCAGATAGAGAAGCAAGCTGAGTCTAAGAAAGCTAGCAAAAAGGGGAAGTTTGAGTACCCTAATAAGAAGCTGATTGAACAACCTCACAACAGACCATCACCACCCTTCCAATAGAGGCTTAAGAAAGCAACGAAAGATGCCTGTTTTAAGAAGTTCTTTGACACGTTCAGAGAACTGCACATTAACCTTCCTTTGTTAGATTTTTTACAGGGAATGCCTAAGTATGCAAAGTACTTGAAGGATGTGACGAAGATAAAAAGAAGGCTAGCGAATATTGAGACTGTGGCACATACTGAGGAGTGCATTTCAGTGGTGATGAGCAAGATGCCCAAAAAGCTCAAGGATCCTGGGAGTTTCACCCTCCCTATACAAATCGGTGAAAGTGATATGGTCCAGGCTTTGAGTGATTTGGGGGCAAGCGTCAATTTGATGCCCTTATCATTATTTAAAACTCTTAGGTTGGGGAAGCCAAGGCCTTTCTCAATTGTGTTATAAATGTCGGACAGAACCAGAGTGGTCCCCAAAGGAATCATAGAGGATGTTCTAATCAAGGTTGGTAAGTTCATTATTCCTGCTGACTTTATTATTCTTGATTATGAGGTAGATGAAAGGGTACCAATCATATTGGGACGTCCATTCTTGGCTATCGGTAGAGCACTGATTGATGTAAGAGAGAGCACGCTCAAGATGAGTATGAATGATGACGAGGTAACCTTCAGAGTGTATACAACACTCAACACACCCTCACACTATAAGGATCTATGCATGATCACATCTATGGAAGTGGATGAGTGTGGGGTGGATAAGAGCGTACTCTGATTGCCTTTTCGGACTCTCTCATGGAGATGCCAAATTTGCCAAAAGAGCCTGAATCTCAAGGACCTAAACAAAATACTGAAAAGGTAGGCGTGAAGAAGGACCCAGAACTCGAGCATGAGCACCCAAGAGGGCTGAAAAGAAGAAGAAGACAGACCCCGAGTAGAAAGAAGAGGATGAGAGAATGGGACTGAGAGTTGTGATCTTGGTCATACCGCGATGGTAAATCAGGCGCTGCTTGGGAGGCAACCCAAGTTTAGGTAGTATTTTTACTCTTTTTAGTTTTTCTTTAGTATCACTTTTGGTGTTGTTTTTGTATTGTGTCAATAGGTTGAAGGGAAGTCTGAATACCTGATATCTGAGCTAAGGAGCATGGGAAACACTAAGTGTGGGGTCCTTTGAACCCCTTTGATGGACATGATGCTACTAGCTAGGCCTAGAGGCCTCAGGGAGTATTTATAGCTTTACTTTTAATTTATACTTTAGGGACAAAGTATGGTTTTAAGTGTGGGGTGGGAATCTTCCGATTTGTTTAGGGTAAAGTGCGCTGTAGGGTGTCTATTTTTATTTATTTGCATATTTTGATTAAATTGAAAAAATTACAATTTTTTTATCTTTGTTGGTTTGTTTTCTATTTGGTCTGTTTAGAAGAAGCACACTTCACCTACCCTCCATTTTTCTTTTTGATTCTTTTCCGGGGGGAAGCCCCTTTGAACCCAATATCCCTTTTTGATCTCTAGGAGTAAATTTAAAATTTTTGTTTTTAGGAGTAACTAGAGATACTCTTGCTAGGTGCTACACATGACTACTTTTTTCAAGTTGGTGTTAAATTCTACGGCATAATTTGAAAAATTGAATAACTACTGTGAGACACCTAAGGATATTTTATTTGACTCTTGTGTGATGTGCTTAAATATGAATTCATGTGATTGCTTGGCTAAGAGCCTATAGGTAGCCTACTTGATTTGAACATGTGCCATGTGTGAGTGAGGATTTTGTTATTCCATGATTGCATTTTGGTGTCTAGAACTTGCCCCGTGCGTTTGCAAAGAGAAATAAAGATTGTTGAGTTTAGGAGATGATATAGGCATTTCTTTGATAACTATGTTTTATACCCTCTTTGTCTACCCTTGTGCATAACCTTAGCTATCCCTATTGAGCCTTTAGCCTATTCTTTGGTAGCCTCATGTATAACTTATTCCTTTTCATTAAAGTGCCCGCAATTTGATACAAAACTCCTAAGCACCTTAGTGAACAAATTAAGATGTTAAGGAGTAAAAAATTGAAAAAGGGAAAATTGAAGTGAAGCCCAATGAATAAGATGTTGGTGGGATGAAAATTGTTGATGTGTTGGTTGGTAGGGAGTAACAGAATAAAAGAAAAAGTGATTCACGTGTTAATAGCAAATACTCTCTACCTAAGATGTGTAAGCTAACTCAAAAAGATGGGGCAACACAAAAGAAAGTTGGGAAGATAATAATGGTGTAAAATAGGTAGGTTGAAGATGATTTCAATATAAAGTGTGATGTATTAAAGCGCTTCGGGAAGAGAGTCACTATTCTTGACCAAATGGTTCCTACCCACCCCTTAGCTGAAATTGCAACCTTTAAAGTCCTACTTGATATTGACCTTTGACATTTTGACATTAGTAGGGTACTAGACTATGGGCAAGACTATGGTTCATCTTATGTGACATGTGAATTCTTTGTGAGAGTGAGCAAAATTTGATTCCTCCACCCATTCTTGTGATAACTTGCATTTGTGTGAGTAAATATGGGTAACTCTCTTGTGGTGAGGTTGCTTGTTTGATGATAGATTGGTGGCTTATATGATCTCTTTGTTGAGCATTATGTATGAGTTTGTCAACTGATAAGATTCAATTCTTAAGGCTAGGAGGTCTTGCAGTAATATCCATGTGATTCTATGTGTAATATGGCATGCCGAATATATAACTTGCTATTCTTGTAGTCGTTGTAGTTCTAGCTTGAGTGTCTTAGTTTTAATGAAGTATTCCTTAATTGTGACTAGTGTAGAGAGTTGTTCGAGGATGAACAAGGATTTAAGTGTGGGGTGGTGATCTTAGGCGTACTTATACACCTAAGTGTCATTATCTATGCATGTTTAGCTTGGTTTTCAGGATAACTTGATGTACTATTGAGGGATGTAGTGTGTAAAGGGTGTACTTTGTGACTAAAGTATTTGTTTATAGTTTTTGGGTTGCATTTGGAACAAATAATAAGTTGAAAGAATCAAATAGAGTTTAGACGAGGAAACTAGCTTTGCTAGCTTGGGCTATGCCGATTCTAGTTTACTTTGATGAGCTTTATTGTGTTGTATGGACTTATTTGCATTGTGAGATCTTGTAGGAGACCTTTGGAGGAGTTATGGAAGCTAATTGGAGACTACGAACAAGCCACAAGCCATGGGAAATCAAACAGAGGTAGAAAGAGTTCATGGGAGAAAAAATGGACATTAAAGGAATCACCCCCGTGCCATTGAGGCTAGCCTCCGCTGTGGGAGGCATGAAACAGAGGTGAGGCAGCTTGAAGCTGCCAATTTCCAATGGAGCTCTGCATTGGGGCCATAGCAAGCTAGCTTCTTGGCGCGTTGGAGGCTGTGGCATGCTGCCTAGACTCCACATTTGACAGGGTGTCACGGATCTTGTTCCTGGCGAGTGAATTTTGTCTCACACTATAAATAAGACACCTAGTTTCAATTAAAAACATCTTTGGACGTCTTTGGATTGCAAAAACACAAGGAAGAGGTTGCTTTAGGTTCTTATTCTCTTTTTTTTCATTACTTAATTCTTGTATGACCTACAATACTTTTGTAATGAAGAATTAGATTTTGAGTGGCTAAACACCCTCTTTCTAGGGCTACAACATAATTGCTTGATTATGGATATTTAGTTGGTTTATTGTTTATCATGTCTTGTGATTATTCTTATGCTCTTAGTTTAATTATTCTAAAGCGTCATGAACTTTAGGATACAATCAAGTCTCAAAACAAATTTACCATAGGAGTTAAGAGACGGAATGAAGAATGTAGGAGGTTTGGATCATAGCTTTTGTTGTTAGTTAGCAATTGTGAAGTATGATTTGCGGTTATGATAGAGATATACCTAAACGCCCCACTTGGTTAATAAAATGGGAAGAATATTGAATGCATCCAAGTTAAAGATTCACATCCCCGCTCAACGATGTAGTTGTGAGATTAATTTTATAGATGACTTAGAGGATGACCATTCCCGGGTTATAATATCAACCCCATAAACCAATGATCATGATAAACATTAACCCCAGTTATGAACCATAGTTAAGCATGATTGTGTAGTAATTTCCCCGACCCTGGATTTCTCCATATATTGTTTACAATCCAAAGTTTCACATCGTCGTTAATTCTAGTCTTTAGTTATAAAACAAAGTTCAACTTTTGGTTACGAATCACATTTGTTTAACGTCAATAGCAGTGATTAAAATTAGATTGTTTGCTAAGAACAAGTCCCTGTGGGATCGATATTCAGCTCGCAAGAGCCACTATATTACTTGCACAACCACGTACACTTGCGTGTGCGCTTGGGAACCAACACATGACACTAAGAGGGAAGATTATAGAGGAGGTGGAAGACATAACATTAAATATTTGAGGTCATGGAGGAGGTTAAACATAATAATAAAGAGTAATAGAGAGGTGAAAAGATTACATTTAGTAGACATTTATATATTAATATATTTCATAACACTCCCCCTTGGATGTCCATGAGTGATGTGTGATAAGTTGGTAATCTACCAACTTATTGATCCTTTATTTATGAATTATTGTCATATTTTGATGAGAATTAGAGGTACTTATTGCCTTTATTGATGCAAATGTAGGTACTCTTTGTCAAATAAAGAAAGCAAAGGAATTGAACCCAAAGAGTTTAAAATGAAGTTAAAGCATGAAGGTGATCTGAAAGGGGAAGAATCTGTGAGGAGATGCGAGATAACGTGTGAGCCGCAAAGAGGCATCTGTGAAACACATGGAAGATCAAAAACTACCTGAGTAGTTACCAACATGCAAGCCGTACAATGCAATAGGCGATCGCCCTCACTTTCTCACCTGAATCACACAAGCTGCTGGACTTCACTGCTTGAAGATAAAGGCACCTACGATCTATAAAACTCAAGGTGCAATCGCAAGTGCTGTCGCACATCAATCGCACATGCTTTGCAGGGCATTTTTTAATTATGTGTGACGTATTTAGAAAGGTTCAAAAACCCATTTTGGGGTGTGTACCAAAGATATAATTCTGTCTTTACTTTCCCAAAGGAAGAGCATTGAGAGTACACTTTATCTTTTCTTTTTCCTCATTGAAAAATACCATTTGTAAGGAATTTGAGCTTGGAGTTAGAACTTAGCTTATAATATGAATGGAATTGTGTGAAATCCAATTGGTATATTCTTTTTTTCACTTAATATGAGCAGCTAAATCCTATTCTAGGGGCATGTGCATGATGAGTGTTTTAATTTGAGTATGAGTATTAATTAAATGTGCTTATAATTTATTATGTAGTATGGGTCTATTGAATTTTTCATGGTTTAATTATAAAATTGATGGTTGCAAACATTGATTGAGCTTACTAATTTTGTACTTGCTTGAAAGAGGAGTTCATAAATTGAGTAAGAATTCAATAGTGGGGATTTCTGATTTCCTCCATAGATTAAGGCTAGAAATAGCTTGATCGAAGGAGATTCCTATCTAAGAAAAAAGTTAGAAATAGTTTGATTCAACCAAGTATTAATTGGTTGGTTTAAGGTAAAGCTATGGTGCTTGAGCAATGACCATGGTACATATATATGGAGGGTCGAAGGACTACCAAATATAGCTCAAACCAATCTACCTATATCTTTAATTGAAACTTTGCACGTTTAGTTAATTTCCTAAACCATTGTAGAACCCCATCGGAAGCATACCCGTAGTTTTCCCTCACTTGATTATCAAATTGTGTTTACGATGTTCTTGTGTTGAAATTTTGATTCGTTAATTCCCAAACCTTTCCCCTAATTTTGACTTTTTCTTGATTGAACACTTACTTGCTCTAGTGATTATTATTTGATAATTTATTATCGATTCATCATCCCATTCTCCGTGGATACGACCCCAACATCTATTGGGTTATTTATTGTTTTGCATGATAATCGTTACCACCTCCTTTGGGAGAGTGTTTTTGAACGTCATCAAACATGGCACCGTTGTCGGGGAATGGTTTTTGATTTGCCATTTTATTATCATTTAATTCACTTTTGGTAAGTGTTTGTTCTCTTTTACTTCTTTGTTGTTTGTGTTGCTTTGAACAGGTTACACATGAGTCAAGCGGGTGACCAAGAAAGTGTTGACGGATTTATGGACGTGGATGGACCCAGTGTCTATGGCGCTGTGGGTGCAATCCGCCTACCCCAATCATTGGAAATAACATGTTCTATGTAACGAGCATGATGCTTTATTTAATACAAATGAAAGGACTCTTTGGAGGGCTGGCTCATGAAGATGCCAACCGACATAGAAGAAACTTTGTCAGAATATGTTAGGCTTTTAACATCCACAATATATCCCAAGAGTCGATCCGACTCCAATTGTTCCCTTTCTCCCTAATGGGGAAAGCAATAACGTGGCTTGAAGAGCTCTCGGAGGGCTCTATTACAACTTGGAACGGACTAGTGGAAGCCTTCTTGGTAAGATTTTTCTCACCTTCTCTAATGATGCAGTTAAGGGATGACATCATAAATTTTAGATAACTACCGGAAGAGCCATTGCATGAATCATGGCTGAGATTCAAGAAGAAGGTTTTGTTATGTCCAAACCATGGTTTGCCGGACAATGTTTTCCTCCAAAGCTTCTATTGAGATCTATACTGTATGAATAAAATTAGTGGCGAATAACATTACAGGAGGATCTACTATGGAATAAGCCTTTGGTCTCACCGCGACTCTCTTAGATCGAACGACAAAAACCAATAGGATGTGGCATACTTGAGAAGCTGATGTATCACCGGGTATTACTTCTTCCATTATGACTAGTGAGATGAGAAGAAAAGAGAAGGAAAAAGATGAGACCATGGCTAAAATAATGACTCAAATCAACTTGTTAGCCAAACATATGATGGGAGATGGGACCAAATGTGTCAATGCCGTGGGTATATATAGTTCGATAGATCATGATGGAGTTGATACTCATACATTGGGAGATGTGGATCTTTGTTTTATAGCGGCGAGTTTTCGATCTAGATATCAAGGTACCAACCAAGGTCCTTGGCATCTGAGAGATAAGAATAAAGGTTGGAAATGAGACAAGGGTACTAAATAGAGGGATAGAAGCAGGGTAGAGACTGTGAAGGTCAATGGCATGAACGTAAAAGAGACAATGATTGTTATAATTACCGAAGTGCTAATCCCTATGTGCCTCCACCGAAAGCCAATGTTTTTCCATATCAACCAAGTGTGAGTAACCCCGTGTATTCCAAGTTTAAAGATATATTATCTCAAGTGTTGAAAAAAGTTGAATCTATGGATAGCAGGGTGAGATACTTAAAAAGTGAGGTATCTACTCTTTATCAAATGGTAAGTTCACACTCAGCATCAATCAAGCACTCAGAGGTTCAAATGAACTATCTCTCTTCTCAAATGAATCCGTATCTAAAGGGTACCCTTCCTAGTGATACTCTTGCGAACCCAAAAAATGATAGTCATGTGATGGAAATTATCTCTTAAAGTGGAAGGATGCTTGATGGAGTGAGGATACCGACCAAGGAAGCCGTTACGGATAAGAATGACAAGATAGAGAAAGAAGTCATGATTGATAAGAATTATGGTATAAGTCCAGGTGTTGGAGTGAAGCTTAGTGCACCCAATGTAATTGTTGATGATGATAGCCCACAGGAGGAGAAGGATGAAGTGGAGTTGCCTTATCAAATTTCTATTGAGATCGAGGAGGAAGCTCCAAGTGTGCCAAGGTCATTGCCTAAAAATCCTCCTCCATATCCTAGAGGTTGATCAAGAAAAAAAAAGATAACAATTCAAGAAGTTTGTAGACATGTTCAACAAAACTATCTATCTGTATTCCTTTGGGTGACACTCTCATAAAAATGCCGAGTTATGCTAAATTTATGAAGGAGTTGCTAAAGAAGAAATGGGTGATTGATGTGGGAATGGTTGAAGTGTCCCATAGTTGTAGTGCAGTGATGAAAAGCAATATAGCTCCTAAATGGGAGGATCCCAAAGCTTTCACCATCTCATGTACCATTGGTGTGTTCTTGTTCAGGAAGGCCTTATGCGACCCCGAGGCAAGTATCAACTTGATGCCCCTCATGATTTTTAGAAAGTTGGGTCTAGGTCCTCCTAAAGCCACATTGATAAGGCTACTAATGGCTCATCGTTCAATAAAGCATCCGATGGGAATACTATTTGATGTGTTGGTGAAGGTAGACAAATTCACCTTACTAGCTGATTTTGTGATCTTAGATTGCGATGTTGATCTTGAGGTGCCTATAATTTTGGGGCATCCCTTATTAGCTATCGGAATGACTCTTGTTGATGTGGAGCTAGGGGAGCTCAAATTTTGAGTGAGGAGCAAATAAGTCACGTTCAATGTGTGTCAACCCACCAAACCACTAGATGGGTATAGAGTTGTGTCCATGATTGCTACCAAGGGCGAGATGGTTGATGTCCCTGGAGAGATTGAGATTAAGGAGCACCGCCCAATGATCAACTTATGGTCTTGAATATTCGACAAAAAAGAAATCCAAATGACATTCTTCAAGTGCCCATATCTATGATGTTGTCAACTTGGCAACCTGAGGAGGTGATGAGGATTTTGAAGAAGTACTTCCATTGCTTTGGATGGGGTTGTGCCAATCGTATTGTCATAATACCAAGAGATGATTGTGAGATAAGGTACTATCATTGAGCCGTGATGTAAAATCAAGCGCTTCTTAGGAGGCAGCTCAAGTGTTTTTAGTTGATTTTTTTTATCTTTTGTTGTTTTTAGTGTGTTTTAGGAATGCATGGAGATTGAAAAATGTCTAAGTGGAAGAAAAATCTCAGAGGGCATGTACGATAGAACATGCATTTTGCATGCTTCATTCTGCGGCTGCAGGTGGCGTCGCCTCTGCTAAATAGTGCACTAAGGAGAAAATTAAAAGCTGAAGGCATGTAAGACCAGAGGTGCTAATTGCATCTGCCGATGTGCGCGTCGCCCCTGCTATCGCATGCCAAAATAGAAAATAGGCTAAAACTTGACTCAAAATTGTCACTTGCAAAGTGACATGTGAAACGCACATTGTCATGTGCAAATTTCTTATCGCGACACAAGCTTAAGTAAGTTTAAAAAGTTATTTGACCTACCCGTTGAGTGACCCAACTCGGACTTTGATTCGCATATTCTCCACTTCCTTATCCATTTTAAACCGTCACCTTCTTCTTTTTCCTCCAAGAACTCTCAAAAAACCCTCCATTACTCTCCACCAATACTCCCCAAATCTTCCAAATTTTCCCCAAAATCTTATCCTCCCTCACTACT
This sequence comes from Jaltomata sinuosa, assembly GCA_003996215.1. Lineage (NCBI taxonomy): Eukaryota > Viridiplantae > Streptophyta > Magnoliopsida > Solanales > Solanaceae > Jaltomata > Jaltomata sinuosa. Next base: position 197,605 of record QJPP01001908.1, on the reverse strand, counting down.
ACCTCATCACCGCTGCTAAAACCGCTGCCGCACCATACTTTTCCAGCAAAAACGTTGGGTCTCCATTGTTAGGCACCAAAACTCCAAGTTTTTGCTTTTTAATCCCTCATCTTCACTTGTGGTAAGTTTTCCAATGTTAAATTCTTATTTTTAAGTAGATTGGGAATGTTATTTGTGAAGCATGCTAGTTTAATCTACCATATTGATATTTGGGACCCCAAATATTGGGGATTATTATAAATTTTACTTGAGAAAAACTTGGTAGATCTTGATTTTAGATTGATGCATGCAACTTATGTTAATTTTTAGCCCATAATTTTGTGCTTTTGGGTGAAGTCTGAGTAATCCACTTGAGTTGATGCATGGTTTGGTCCAATGATAGATTAGGTGATGGCATTCTTAAGGGCAAATTGTCATCTTTGCAAGGTTTTAGTTGAATAATGTTGTGTGAGCTGAAATTTCTTATACCACTATGCCCTTGTGTTATTTCAATTGATTATAATTGTCGGTGAGTGTTCTGGTTGAGGGGAGTGAATTCTTGTTGCATTTAAGGTTCTTGATTGATTTTCATAAATACTTGATGATCCTGATGATAGATGGGGTAACGTCCTTCTTAAGGGAAGTCATTATGTAAATCTTGTGTAATGCTTGGGTCTTGATAGTGTTTGAAGTTTTCCAGAGAAGTATGAGTACCTGGGTAACTTGGTAAATGGTCAAATAAGGCTGGTATTGCTTTAAGCCCTATTGAATTTTGAGTTCATAAGCCTTGTTTGCACGTGCATTCCACGGGTATTGCTCTGCGAGTCATATATGCAGCACACATGAAAATGAGAAATTGAAAAATTTCTATTGTTTCTACATATGTTTCGCATGCGACACAAAAATCTTCACCTGTGAAATGCACAAGGCATCACATATCTGTACGAAGTATGCCAGTATACTGCTGATAAGTTTGTAATCTACTAACTTATTGAGTCTTTATTAATGAATTATTGCCATGTTTGATGAGATTTAGAGGTACTTATTGCCTTTATTGATGAAAATGCAGGTACTCTTGGTCAAAAGTAGAAAATAATGAAATTGGACCCAAAGAGCTTAAAATGAGTTGAAGTGTGAAAGTAACCAAAAATAAGGAAGAATTTACCGAGAGGTGCAACCGACATGCAATCCGCATAATGCAGCATGCAATCCACACCTCTCTACGTACTTCACCACCTCAGCAACTGAAGTCACTGGTTGAAGGATATGCGACATGTGATGCGCAGAATGTGTGGTCGAACTGCATGTCATGTCGCACATCGCGTCGCACCATACCCGAAGGGCATTTTTGTCAAATTTCAAGTGACACATTAGGAAGCTTCTAAAACCCATTTTAGGTATGTACCTGATAGTTTTGAATAGTTTTGAGTTTATATCTTTTGAATAGAATAGTACCTAAGGAAGATATTGAGAGTACTCATTCTCATCATCTTCTACACTTCAAAACACTATTTTTGTACTAAATTAAGCTTGGATTTGGACATTGGCTTAATTATGAATGGAAGTATGAGTTATCCAATTGGTATATTCTCTTATTTCCTTTGTATAAGTTGCTAATTTCCTTGTCTAGGGGTATGTGTATGATGGGTACTTGAATTTAGGTATGAGTCTTGTTTAATTGAGCTTATAATTAATGAATTGATATGGGTCTATTAAATTCCTCAAGTTTTAATCATAAAATTGATGGTTGCAAACATCGATTGAGTTTTCTTAATTGTGTTTTTGCTTGAAAGAGGGGTTCATAATTCAGATAGGAATTCAATAGTGAGAATTTGAGGTTTTCACCTTAGATTGAGGCTAGAAAGAGCTTAATCGACGGAAACTCTCATCTATAAGTCTAAGCTAGAAATAGTATGACTTCCCCAAGCAATTGAATTGGTTGGTTTGTGTTAAAACCTATGGTGCTTGAACAAAGACCATATGATATATATTTTGGAGGATCAAGAGATTACCGAATATGTCTAAAACCAATGCTACCCGTATCATTAATCGAGAATTTGCTTAATTAATCAAGTACCCTAACCCCTTGAAGAATCCCATTGGAAACATACCCCTAGACTTTCTCTCACTGATAAAATCTTGTGTTTACTTTCTGCTTTTGTGTTGATATTAAAGTTGCTAAGTAAATTTCCCTTTAAGATTCCCCCAAGTTGAAGTTGAAGTTGCTTTTGTGTGATCTCGGGGGCAAGTATAAACTTGATGCCCTTTGTGATTTTAAAAAAGTTAGGCTTAGGTACTCCTTGGCCTACATCTATGAGATTGCTCATAGCCTATCGATGAATTAAATTCCTGGTGGGGATATTGTTTGATGTGTTAGTCAAGGTGGACAAGTTCATCCTACCGATCAATCGACTTTGTGGTTTTAGATTATGACGTTGATCTTGAGGTGCCCATTATTTTGGGCCGACCACTATTCGCAATCGGGAGAGCATTAGTTGATGTAGAGCTCAAGTTCCATATGGGAAGCTAGGAAGTGACATTTAATGTATGCCAACCCACCAAACCACCAAACGAATTTCAAGTTGTTTTCGTGATCAATACCGAGGGCAAGTTGGTTGAAGCCCATGGTGAGTTTGAGATGAAGGAGATACCCGAGTTTATGATGTTGCCACCGTGGCAACAAGATAAGGAAATGAAGATGTTGAAGGAGCACTTCCCTTACTTGGGATGGGGCCACGCTAATCGGATTGGCATGCTCCCAGATAATAGTTGAAAGTTGAGGTACTATCATCGATCCACGACGTAAAATCAAGCGCTTCTTGAGAGGCAACCCAAGTGTCTTTACTTTTTATTTTGTTATCTTTTGTTATTTTTGGCGTGTTTTAGAAATGCATGGAGATGGAAAAATTGACTAAGTGGAAGAAAAGAACCGGAAGGTAGGTGTGAAGTGCCGTGTAGATCGCATCCACTATTGTGTGGATCACACAAGGTACCACACCTCCGAACAGTAAACTGGAAGAAAAAGAAAAATCTAGAGGTGACATGCGACAAGTGGTGTGGATCACACCATCCATTCTGCACGTCGTACCTCTGTCGCACCATGAATCAGAAAGCTGGGCAAAGTTGTTGGCAAAATCATCGCATGTGAAGCGATGTGCGACCCAAACATTGGCAGGTGTGAGGTAAGTTTTAAAATTTTTGTTGACCACCCATTGATCGACCCGACCTAGAAACCGACCCATGACCTTTCTTCTTTTTGTTTCTTCATTATAAACCGCCACCCTCCACTATTTTTCCTTTATTCTCCCACAAAACCTCCACAACTCTATCTCAAAATCCTCTAATCCCTCAAACTTCTCCTAAAATCTTCTCCTCTCTCACTAAACCTCCATCACTGCCGCCACACCATCGATCGCCGTACCTAGTTTTTCGGTTAATAGTTGGGTCACCATTATTGGCACCCCAAAAGCTTTAATTTTTGCTTTTTTCTCCCTCTTCTCTACTTGTGGTAAGTTCCCCAATGTTAAATCAATGTTATATATTAGGAATACTTATTATGAATCATGCTAGTTTAATCTTCCATGTTTATTATGGGTGAGATCCCAAATTTTTGGGACCCAAATTTTTGGTATAATATTGGTTTCGTCTGTGATGAACTTGGTGGATCTTGCTGTTATGATAATGCATGTGCTTTGCTTTAATTTTTTGCCCTGATTTTAGTGTTTTGGGTGAAGTCTGAGTAACTAACTTGAGTTGATGCATGGTTTGACTCTATGATAGATTGGGTGACATCATTCTTAAGGGTGAATCATCATCTTCGCAAGGTTTTTGTTGAATCATGTTGATTGTGCTGAAATTATTGTTACACTATGCCCATGTGTTGTTTCAATTGAATATGATTGTTGGGTGAGCGTTTTTGGTTAAGGGAGTGAATCATTGTTTGGTTGAAAGTGCCAATTGATTTTAATTGAAGGGATATTATTTTTGATGGTAGATGGGGTAACGTCCTTCTTAAGTGAAGTCGTTAAGCTATTTTTGAGTTTTTGATTGTGAATGTGTTTGAGATTCCGGGGAAGTCTGAGTACCCAAATGACTTGGTTGAGGTCAATTCATGCCTAAGCCCTATAAAAATTGGTGTTGTTGCCTTGTACTCATGCATTCTGCAGGTGTTGCTCAGCGAGTCACATACGTAACACATAGGAAAACAAGGAATTGAAAAATTGCAACTGTTTCCTTGTGTGTTTCGCATACGACCCACAGATCTCCATGTGCGAAACACACAAGGGATCGCAGGTCATTGGAATTGTTGCTAGTTCATTTAGTTGAAGGGTGAAGGCCTTTACGACGCGCATAATAGATAGTAAAAATCACATCTGCCTTCGCACCCTGAAGAAAAATTCACTGAAGTTTCTTATTACATGTACGACACCACGTGCGAGGCACACTTTATCAGGTGCGGTCCGCACGTGAATCACAAATATCATCAGTCACTTGATATATTTTTCTTCTCTTTTGTATTCCATTTCTTTTTCTTTTATTAACTTCTTGTAGCATTTTCTTCTTCCATAACCCCTGAAAATACAAAAATAGTAGTTGCTTTATCCTATGAGTGTCATGCATGGTCCTAGCACTAACATTGTTTTCCAGGAACACGAATTCTTGTAGGCGTTATTCAAAAAGACATGCCACTGATCAAGCCTCAGCCTCTGAAAATCTAGGTCTTTCTGTGCAAAATGTTGGACCATCTAAGTCAAAGATTAGATTTGGCCTTGAAGGGATGGATGCCTATTACATCAGCTTTCGTGACAAGCGACCCTTCTGGAGGAGGCAGGTTTGATATGGAAGCCTTCAAAGCCGATTTCCCAAACATAGCCAAGCAGTTTTGTATAAGGATCTGGGACCACTTCGCAAAAATTCCCTGCTAATATTTCCCTGATTTGGTATGGGAGGTATATGCCTCATATCGGACTAGGCAAGACATTCTAAAGCATAAGGGCCCAACAAACAAACTACCATGTCTTGATTCAGTGTTAGTGAGGGAAAAGGAGGTGGATATTACCCCAACAACCATCCATTTTGTCATATGGGGTGATGAACCAATTCCAGTATCAAAATATTTATAATGTGTAGCTACAAAGGCTGACTAATACGAGTGGGTTACTGGTATGATTGCCAAAGGAACTCCTTTTTGGTCTATCTCAAAAGGACCCATCTATCGATCGAATCTTAAGTTTGAGGTTTGTATGTGGTTGGATTTTGTATACACACGACTCATCACACCACCAAAGTGACTATAGAGGTGGCCATCCTCATTGCATATATTATGTCTATCCTCCTGATATATGAAGGAGAAATCATTGTAGAATAATTAAAGAGAAGAGCTAGACACGACTCCACTTCCATGGCCTTTCCTGTTATCATATGCCTTCTGTGCCTACATGCAAACTACCCTATATTCCGGTCATTGGAAAAAACTCGCCAAGCTACTGGCATGGTTTACTTGGACACAAAGCAGGACAAAGATGCTCTACAGGTTAAAAAAAGATACCTTGCTCAAAACCCAAGTGCCATGGCAGGCACTGCAAATGCTGAGAATGTTGCTCATGATCATGTGGATGTTTCATCTCCTCCTCATGAAGTGCTAAACACCACCCACATGGTTCCTCCGGTTGATAATGCATCGAGTGGGCTGCTCAAGTTTGCTCAACTTATTTTGCATAATGAGGAGCGGTTACAAAAGTTGGCTAAAAACATCTCTGGCATGATTCAATCTGCAATAAAGTCAGCTCTTAAACTGGTATAGGATAATGTGCATAAATTGTGTGCTAGAATTGACATAGTGGAGCAGGATGTTGGAGCACTCTGACAAAGAGTCCCTCAGTGTACACCAAAAACCTCTCACTTGGACCTTAACTTACCGGCTCCAGACTCTGCCTCACCTCCAAAGTCTAGGAGTCCACCATATGATTGGTGGGTGGATGACATCCCACATACAAGTTTAGCCACACTCTAAATCCAACAGGTAGTCCTTCCAGCTAAAGATTATGTGATGCCACCAGAGCCACCTATGCTAGTGAAGCCCTTACCTCTTGTGCTAGCCCGAGATCCTCAATCTACACCTAATTGGATGGCCTTATTTCCTTCCTATCATGAGTTGATGACACTTAATTATAGATATGAAGTTATTGACCCTCTTGGTCCCTGTCAAGTTAGATGGGACCCCTCTAATCCTTTGTTGGAAGGATTTTAGATAGATCCGGAGCATGCATACATCCCTCCACCATCCCCACCTCAGGACCAGAGGACCCACTATCGTGTTTATGCATAAAGAAGTCGTCATCAGCATTAGATCCACTAGGGAATCCTTGAAATTTATCTTTTTTGTATAATTTTTATGCATCAGGGGCTATGCTTTATCTAAGTTGGCAGGGGGTGGTGGTGGTGGTGTAAGTAGTATTTAAGCCACTGTGAGGCATGTTGAAATATTTATTTGTGGCTGTTATGTTCTTAATTATTCCCTTGTCAGGCTTGATTTATCATATTAATATTGTGAATGTGAGTGCCAGGTTGGTCTTACACGATTCATTATTACACTATCCATTCCTTGCAAATGCGCTAAGTGCCTATGCTGAGGCTTGATGTCAAATTATTCATGAGCGCTTTATAATTTTGGTCACCTTGTTAATAGTAGAGTAGTGAATAAACTCCAAGGATTTTCTTCATGCCACGGTTCTTTCTCAAGGAGCAAATTGTTTCTTTTGAATTTTTTTTCTTTTATTTCTTTTGTTTATTTTGTGTGTCTAACCGGGTTGGTGTTTTCCTATGAAATATTTAGAGGTGACTTTCTTAAGGGAAAATGCCAAGTTTTAGTTTAAAAATTGAGTCCGTGTTTTGCTTGTCTCGAAATGGACCCAACAAAAAATATTTCTTGGCAAGAAGATTTTGGCAAATTGAGGGAAAGAGGAAAAATGATTTTGAGTAAAGCATACCTTGTCATGACTTGCACACTCATCGTTTGGCTTGATCAATTCACAAACAAGTGTGTAAAAGAACCCAGAATAGCTTCTCAAAAGTCATTTGTCCCAATTGATTGTGAGACTAATTGTAAAATTCTTGTATTGTGATGCCTTGTGTGGTAAGGATGTACTTAGTTCTTGTGTGCATGTGTTGTCTAGAACTTGCCTGAAATATGATTCAAGGAAAAATCCTATATGTAACCGAACTTGGAAGATGACCTTAGGCCCTTTTTGAATAAGCCACTTCACCCAAATTGACTTCCCCTTTACATTGATCGTAGTAAGCCCCTTTAAGCTTGTGACTTTTCTTTGGCACCTTGTTGATACCTTGACCCTTTTTGGAACCTAAATTTTTATACCCGTCCTCCCTAATGGCTTGAAAGTGCAATATGGGCTAAAAGCCTAAGTTGGGGGGAGGGGGGAATTGAAATGACAATATAGGAAAAAGCCTAAGTTTGGGGGTGCATGTAATAATGTGGAGAAAAAAAAAGAATGCGTTTACCTAAATTTTGAATTACATCAATATAGTTCAATTAAATGAATAAAATAGAAAGAAAAGAAGGAATTGGTTCTACCAAGTGAAGGTGATAAAAGGATGCAAAATGATCAAGATTAAAGGGGAACCTTGGGATTGTGAGAGGGGAAACAAGGTGAAGTAATTGTTCAAAAATGTGAGTGGTATTTGAATGATCACTAGTAGGTTAGGGAGGTTTAGTCCTTACATTAACCCTAGACAACATCGTAACCCGCAAGTCCTTAGTGATTCTTGAGCTTCGTAACTCTATATTAGTGGCAAATTACATAAAGGGCAAGCCTATGGTTCAATATGCGTGCACTCAAATTTCCTTGATGGAGTGAGAGTCTTTTCGGTTCTCTTATAATCCCTTTTGATTGTATATTGGATAATTGTAAGTGGGATTCTCTCTTGTAGTGAGTGGCACCGCACACTTGAAAGGAATGATGGAGTCTTTATTTCAATTAAGAGGAATGAATGAGACAAGTTGTGTGGTAAATCTTGAGGAAAACCTTGAGGGTCCATGCTAATGACTTGAGAAGCTTGATAATCTTGTTGTGAATGGCAAATCCTCTTCTTTGGAATGAAAAGTGAAATACTTTTGATAAAAGTTTTGAAATGAACACTTGCTTTGGGAGTACAGTGATACCATTTGAGATGAGCATTGTAGTTGAGTCTTTTTGCTTTGAGTATTTTATTCTTATTTTCTTAGGTTTTAGAGTCTAAATAATCTTGTGTACAACCCTTGTATTTTGAGAACCTATTTCATTCCTTACCTTGTGAGTATCTTGCTTAAGGACAACCAATAGTTCAAGTTTGGGGGTTTGATAAGTTGGTAATTTACCAACCTATTGAGCCTTTATTTATGAATTATTGTCATATTTTGATGAGAATTAAAGGTACTTATTTCCTTTATTGATGTAAATGCAGGTACTCTTTGTCAAATGAAGAAAGCAAAGGAAGTGAACCCAAAGAGCTTAAAATGAAGTTAAAGCATAAAGGTGTTAGAAAGGGAAAGAATCTGCAAGAAAATGAGAGATAACGTGCGAGCCGCAAAGAGGCACCTGTGTTTTGCAAGTGCCATCACACATGGAAGATCAAAAATTTCCTGAGCAGTTACCAACATGCGAGCTGCACAATGCGATGGGCGATCACCCTCCCTTTCGCACCTGAATCGTATAGGCTGCTGGACTTCACTACTTGAAGAGAAAGGCACCTTTGATTCGCAAAATTCTAGGTGCGATCGCACATGCTCTAAAGAGCATTTTTGTCTAGTTATGTGTGACGTATTTGGAAAGGTTCAAAAACCTATTTTGGAGTGTGTACTTGAGATAGAATCTAGTTTTTACTTTCCCCAAGGAAGAGCATTGAGAGTAGACTTTCTCTTTTCTTCTTCCATATTGAAAAATACCATTTGTAAGATATTTGAGCTTGGGATTGGAACTTAGCTTATAATATGAATGGAATTGGTGAAAACCCAATTGGTATATTATCTTGTTCCCTTAATATAAGCAGCTAAAGCTTATTCTAAGGGTATGTGCATGATGTGTGTTTGAATTTGGGTATGAGTATTGAATAAATGTGCTAATTAAATGTGCTTATAATTGATTATTTAGTATGGGTCTATTGAATTCTTCATAGTTTAATTATAAAATTGATGGTTGCAAACATTGATTGAGCTTATTAATTTTGTACTTGCTTGAAAATGGAGTTTATAAATTGGGTAAGAATTCAATAGTGGAGATTTGAGATTTCCACCATAGATTAAGGTTAGAAATAGCTTGATTGAAGGAAATTCTCATCTAAGAATCAAAGTTAAAAATAGTTTAATCACCCAAGTATTAATTGGTTGGTTTAAGGTAAAGCTATGGTGTTGAGCAAAGACCATGGTACATATATTTGGAGGATCGAAAGACTACCTAATATAGCTTGAACCAAGCTACCCATATCTTTAATTGAAAGTTTGCATGTTTAATCAATTTTCTAACCCATTGTAGAACCGCATCGGATGCATACCCCTAGTCTTCTCTCTCTTAATCATCAAATTATGTTTACGTTATTCTCGTGTTGAAATTGTGATTCGTTAATTCCCAAACCTTTCCCTCAATTTTTACTTTTGTTTGGTTGAACACTTACTCCCTCTAGTGATTGTTATTTGATAATTTATTAGTGATTCATCATCTCATTCTCTGTGGATATGACCCCGACATCCATTGGGTTATTTATTATTTTGCACGATGATTGTTACCACCTCCTTCGGGAAAGTATTTTTGAACATCATCAATCTGCCTCGTTAAAACTATACTAGGAAAAATTTATTGAAAAAAAATTCTTGTGAAGAAAAAAGAGTACACATATCTTAAAACATGCTTTGTTTGCTTACTCATTAAAAATCTTATTAGAAAAATTCGGTGGGACAAAACATTGGCAAAGAAAAAGACTACAACGCATATTTTATTCCCCCCGATGAAAATCACTTTATATTTTGAAGACGACAAATTTCAATGTTGTATAACAACTTCTCAAATGTTGAAATCTGCAATGGATCAGTGAAATATTTTGCCGAATTATCATTTGAGTGAAATTTTTATTTCACACTTTTGTTGAAGATTGTGTCTGAAAACGTATTTTGCTGAAATGTACTTTATTTTGTATTCTCCAATATATTCTTCTCTTTGTTTAGATACGCAAGTAAAATTGTCTTCAACATTAGTGAAATTTTCCTTTCTAAGAATAATCATACATCTCTTTATAGTATCTTGGTAGGACTTAAATAAGTATCAATGATTATCTGTCTTATAGAATATGATAATATGGCAGTACACTTACATGCAAATATATAACTTTCATGTGATCAAATGTTATGTAGATCAAATAATTTCCTTGCATTTGCATAATCAACTATCTCTTGACAATATTGGTTAGAAATAATAAATTCACACTAATATTTGATTTCATTCACATATCTTCATATAAAATTAAATTATATCTTGTGTACATATTAATAAAAATATTTTTTCATGGATAGTAATAGCAGGATACAAAAGAGACTAATTGTACTAAGAGGTATGTTCTAACTATTTTCATGAGATCAAAATTGATCCTTCTTTATGTTAAGCGATCTCACAGTCATTGGTGTACTATTCAATAGAATCACTTTTAAATCTTTGAAGGATATTTCATATAATCTTTAATGTCTAGCTAGACATAACATCTATTTATTATACGTATTCAAAATTTTCATTTATTGACAGACTGAAAGAAACTTTATTACATCCAACACAAGAGAACATATATCCATATATATAATAATGTAAGGACTTTTGCGAAAAAATATTTATGCAACGAAGCACAAGCCTTAATTTATATCTTACAGCTTTATCTTTTTTTACTAAATAAAGTATAGGTGCATCCAACACAAGAAAAAATATTCGCAAAGACAGACCTTGGGCAGTATATATTTTCCAACTTTGATTTTTTCTTCATTTTCTACACGAACCTTGAACTCTTTGAAGCTTGGAAGCAAGTTATTAAGGGATTTCATCTGGGAGTGCTCAGATAAGTTCCTTGTGTCTCCCTTGTGAAATTTTTGTGATTATTAGGCATATTACCTCTTTAATTCTGTTAAATTCGAGCTTAAATTCTTATTTTTCCTCCATTTATCAAGTGAGTTCTCCGGGATATTTTGAGGCCCTAAATGAACTCTCTCTTCGCCCATATTTTGGGCATGTTTTTTTTAATCTCATAGAGAAGGTATTTTAATTCTGATTTTATAGGTGTGCCGTTAGGGTCAATTTTTGACCCAATTTTTGGTCCAAATTGTAAATATTAATATAAGTATTATTGGTCTCATTTTAATGTAAGGATTATATATTTGATAGAGTGGCAGTAGTTAGAGGCATTACAAAAGGGGAAAATTTCTGTGTGACGGTTTGTGTTTGCCCTTTGGCTTTCAGGTAGGTTACAGTTTTTCTTCTTTAGACTTAGCTCGACTAGATATTATATTTTTATAAGTTTCACGATCGCTAGGGGGATTTTATATTTAGGATTAGGTTTATATTAATTTCTGAATATATTACCTATTTCAGAAACCTTAGAATAATATTGCTTCGTAAGCCTTAATTTAGGTCACTTGCTGTCATATTGAAGTTAGATTTTTACTCTTTATTATATGCTTAGGGGAGGTTTTTTTGTGGTAGATAGCTTTCTTCGATTAGTTTGTGCTTTATCGCTTTATTTTTCGTATTTCCTTCTATATTGAGATTGTGGACCTGAGGCCGTGACTTTGGACTAGCTGGACTCCAGGTTAGTGTGACTTTTCTATGGAGGATGGTTTTACCCTGTTTGGTGTGTAAATATACATATACATATATACACACACTTGTATTAGCACACATATAATCATACGTATATATACATGGATGATGGAACAATTTTAAGGAAAATACTAGTTTTTTAGCTTTAAAGAAGAGATTTGTACCATTTTACTATGGTTTTTTGGATTACAAAAAGACTTGTATCATTTTATCACTATTTTTGGATTTGAAAAGACTGTATCAATTTTATACTCGATTCGAGGGATAAATTATGGGACTTCTTTACTTTATGCATATGTTGATGAACTCCGGCGGTCCGAGAGATAATTCTGAGTTTTACTTTTCTGCATTGCCACATATTGCATAGCATAATTCCATACTACATGTCAGTCTTCATGTATATTTATATTGCATGTATTGTTATTATTATCTTCACTTTATTCCTGTTATATTTAAGATTTCTAGGTTAGCTTTTAGCATATAATTTACTTTCATGTATTTTGTATTATATATTATCTCTTGAGCTCGATCAGCCTATAATGCCTACTGAGTACCTAGTATTTTGGTACTCATACTATACTCCTGCATCTTTTTCTGATGCATCTCCCAATATGAGTAACCCTCCTTGACCTCCCGCTGTTTCAAAGAACTTTGCTATATGAATCGTGGTGAGATCTTGGTGTCCAAAGATTTATTACTTTTCATCTTATAGCTACTGTCCTTATTTTGTATCTTCCAGATAGTTGCATATTGTATAGCCTTACCCTCGTGCTTTTAGAGGCTCTTGTACTGGTGACACTAGGTTTGGGGTTTGTATCTTATATATTTTGTCTTTCCTTAGTTTCTATAGGGCCTATAGCTGTATATTTTGTACTTGTTATGTATAAATCGATGCATGGTGGACCATTCCTCTTCTTATAAGCTTTTCTTATCATTTATGCTTATAGTTACTTTCTATTATATCTTGGGTTGGCTTACCTACTGGAGGGTTATAGTAGGTGCCATCATGGCCCAATTTCAGGTAGTCTTCATTATATTTTTGGCTAGAGTTTAGGTGGATGGAGTGGCTAAGGACTATGATATTTTGATTCTCTATATCTAGGAAAGGCAAATGTAGTGACAGATGCTTTGAGCCAGAAGGCAGTGAGTATGGAGATGTTGTCTTTTCTAGTGGAAAATGAGAAACTTTTGGCTTTAGACATCAAGTCCTTGATTAACAGGTTATTTTGACTTGATATTTTTGAGCCTAGGTAGGTTCTTGCTTGTGTGGAAGCTAGGTCTATATTGTTGGAGAAGATTCTGGGTCAGTAGTTTGAGGATGTAAAGTTGAAAATGATTCGGGATATGGTGTTGAATGGCAAGGATAGGAAGGAAACCTTAGATCCACAGGGTGTTTTGAGGATTGAGGGTCCTATTTGCGTTTCTAGAGTTGGAGATTTGATTAGATTGATTATGGAGGAGGTCCATTGTTCTAAATATTCTATCCATCTGGGGGCATCAAAGATGTACTATGATGAGAGGCATAATTACTGGTGATATGGGATGAAGCGGGATATCTCGGAGTTTGTTTTTAGGTGCTTGAACTGTCAGCAGGTGAAGTACAAGCATTAGAGGCCAGGTAGTTTGACCCAGAGGCTACCCATTCCTGAGTTGAAGTGAGAGAGGATATCTATGGAGTTTGTGGTAGGCTTTCCACGTACTTGTTGGAGATTTGATTCTATTTGGTTCATTTTTCATAGGTTGACCAAGTTTTCTCACTTTTTGCTGATTTAAACTTCATATAGTTCAAAGAGGTTGGCTAAGATCTACATTTAAGAGGTTATCCATTTGCACAGGGTGCCTATTTCTATTATCTTTTACTGTGGTGCTTAGTTTACATCGTGTTTCTGGAGGTTTATTAAGAGAGAGTTGGGTACCCGAGTTGAGCTTAGCATAACTTTCCATCCACATACTGATGGTCAATCTGAATGAACTATTCAGGTCATATAGGATATGCTTCGCCATTTGTTATTGATTTTGGCGGGCAGTGGGAGCCCTTCTACATAAGACTCTCAGATCACAATGGATGACTTTTGTCTCTATTTGACCAGTTGGTCTCACAGTTAGGTAGGCTAAAAAGGAAGCTCAACCTATAGGGATAGGGGTAATAGACTAGTACCATTCAGTTCATGTCCGAGGAGACTTCCATCATGTAGCTCAAAATAAGCCAGTTAAAGATAAGTAGGCAGGGTGTTAGGCTAGTGCCAGTGAGATACATAAAGGAGGATAGATCACATGGTTTTGTACTGGTTAGTTTTGAGCTATCGAGTGTCGATTACAATTCAGTTCTTGGCCTTGATAGAATTCATGTATAATAGTAGCTACAATTCGAGTATTCATATGTCTTCATTTGAGGCATTGTAGGATAGAAGGTGTAGATCTCTGGTGGCTTAGTTTGATGCCTTTGAAGTTAGTCCATAGGGAACTGACCTATTGCATGATTTCATGGATAGAGTGTAGTTGATTCAGGAAAGATTCCACACAACTTAGAACAGATAGAAGAGCTATGCTGATTGGAGAGTTTGTGGTTTAGAGTTTATGCTTAGATATAGAGTGTTGGTTTAGAGTTTATGGTTAGAGATAGAGTGTTCCTTCATGTGTCGCCCATGAAGGGTGTGATAAGATTTAGGAGGAAGGAAAAGCATAATTGTAGGTTCACTGGCCCATTTGAGATCCTGTGGTGTATTAAGGACGTAGCTTATGAGTTAGATTTGCCTCCCATTCTTTTGGGTGTTCACCCTATTTTCCATTTATCCATGTTGAGGCAGTATAGTCCATATGATTCTCATGTGCTTTAGTGGGATTTGATTAAGTTGGATGAGACTTTGGCTTTCGAGGATGAGCCTGTTGCTATTCTAGATAGGTAGGTTAGAAAGTTGAGTTCTAAGGAGATTCCATCAGTTAAGGTTCAGTGGAGGCATCATCCAGTCAAGGAGGCTATGTGGGAGACCGAGCTCGACATGTGAACCAGACATCCTTACCTTCTTGAGCCTTCAGGTACTTTCTGTTCTTTAACTTTTGAGGACAAAAGTCCTTTTTAGTAGTGGATGTTGTAATGACCCTCCTATTTTTTTTCCATATTTTCATGCATTATTACTGTTTCAATCTATCATGTAGCATCTACACTGGTTTTGTGATTTACTAAGATGAGTGACGCAGTTCTCAAGGTGTTTGGTCAGGTTTTAGAAGATATTTCCTATTTTAGAGATTTTAAAGTTGTAATGGTTGACTTTGGTCAACATTCTTGGTAAACAGATGATAATTCTATCAGTGCTGTTAGCTTTGAAAACATGGATTTGGGCTAGTGGGACCTTTATTTGGGTTCCGAATCTTTTAGACTCATTAAGGGTACTTGGGTGGATTTTATGTAAAACTAGAAAAGTGTTAACTTTGGTCAATATTTCATCAAGATGTCCTCTGTTGGTCATTTCGATGATTCTGTTGAGTCCAGAATAACATTTCTAGTTGGGTAGCATATTCGATTTATGTTCATGGGATTCTGAATGAATCTCGAGGGTCCATTCGGAGTTATTTTAGACTTGGTGAATTGCTAGTTTCTAGCTGCTGGTGCAGCTCCTTTTCCCTCTTCACATTCGCGAGGAGGCCATTGATGTGCTATGGTTTTACGACACTTTCAACACTTAAAACTTGGAATTGGAGTGTGTTCTTTAGCAATTTTTAGTAGATTTGATGTGTTTTTGAGTTTGTTTGCAGGAAAATAGGGTTCGGAGACTAAGTACAGAAAAAGACTATAAAAAGGGCCAGAACTGACTTTCACGACTCAACTCCACGAGTCATGAAAGCATCCACAAGTCATGGAAGTCAGTCACAGAATGAATACTACAAATGGTAAAAGGAGCCTGATTTCCATGATAGGCATCCACGAGCCGTGGACTCATCCACGACCACAGGTTCCTATTTGTGGAATCTAATCAGAGCAGAAGCAAAAGGGCCTGATTTCCATGGAGCTAGTCCATGAGCCATAGACCAATCCATGAGCCATAGAATGACTTCGTGGAATTGAATCTGCTGAAGACAAAAAGCCTGGTTTTCACGAGGAGCTTCCACAATCCATAGAAGGTTCCACGAACCGTAGAAGGCGTCCTTGAAAGTTACCAAACCCAGTTCTCTTAGTTTGTTTAGGATAGGATTTGTAATGTCTATAAATACCTTCCCTAGGTTTTTTTATGCATTATGCTCGATTATTTTGTTGGAAACAACTTTGAAAACACTTGGGAATATATTGTTCTTGATTTGGAGAGATCTATTCATCCATTGATTCTTGGTTATTGATTCTTCTTTAATAATTCTAATTCCGAATTTCTTTACATCATCTCGTAAGAATATGATTATGAATTCTTCAACAACTTCTGATTGTTTACTTATGAGCATGAGTATTTAAATCCACAACTAGGGTTGTGGGAACCATGACGGATTAACAAAGTAGGCAAAGTACTTAGAAATTCTAGGATGGAGTTTATGCATATATTGTTCTTCCCTTCGCTTTGATTGATTTTTAATGGTGCACAACTTTAGAAATTGCCTTATTCTTACTTGCCGGACTAAGGGGGTAACGAATGGAAAAAGGGTTGTTACAACAGAGATTTGAGGCTACCAACCCTCATCTAATATCTTGACCTTATCCGGGAATAGATAATCTAGAATCAAAGGTAAGGGTTAGTAAAGCATACAACCGTTGGCAGACCAAGTTGCAAGGTGAAATTCTTCTATCTAGGGGACCAACCATTTAGTTGAAATGAACTTATCTATCTTGCATGCTAAGCACCAGAATAGATTGCTAGTACAATGCCTACTGCATTATGAACTCACGGGGAACATAGTCCTAGTCCATTCTCTCTTTGAATTACAATAATATTAATACTTGCTATTACTTGCTACTTGATATTTTACAAACATTACTTTTCACCTAAAAAACCCCATTAGGGAAATAAGACGGCTAAGAGTGCGAATATACACAATTGACTGAGGTGCTACCATATTCCCTGTGAGATAAACCTAAACTTGGTTAGGTTCTATATCTGACCACCGAACACTTCATACTTCCTTTTGGAGGTGTATTTTGGTCATATCAAATTTTGGCGCCATTGCCGGGGAATGCGGTTTAGGATTAAGAGCAATTATGTTTATTTGACTATTAGTCCTTATTTCCTAATTTACTTTTTCTATTATTTTTGTTTTGTTTTGTAGGTTTCACACTTGTGCATGCCTAATACACAGAGTCAAGGAAATCCCCTGATTCCACTTGATCTTGAAATTTAACAAACTCTAAGAAACATGGTGAAAGACGGGGTTGTTGAGACAACAGAATAAGCCATAGCTCGAATGTTGGCCGAAGAACAACAAAGGATTCAAGTAGCTGAAGCTGCTCAAGCTGTGCATGATGCTCAGGATGCTGCAGATCAAGCTAATTAGAATGCTACACCTGAGAAAGCAAGGCAAGAGGCTACCCATAGAGCTGCACTAAATGCTCAAGCCAAAAGAGAGAAGGCAGCCCGATGGAATATTAACCAATCTCCAATTAGACAGAGAGGGAATAAGGGTTACCAATAATGTCAACCCCGACACATCCCTCGCTTCGATCTTGATGATGAAGAGGTCAATTTTGATTATTAGGGAACAATAGGCCCTATAGTGTTGCCACCACTGCCCACTAGTGCTAAGTTTGATATCACAAGCACTATGATCCAGTTGCTAAACCTGAAGGGATTATTTGATAGCAAACCCACTGATGATGCTAATTTGCACTTGATGAATTTCACAGAAATTTGCAAAGCATACAAGCTGGCAGGCGTATCTCAAGATGCAATCGAACTAAGGCTATTCCCATTCTCTTTGACCGGCGAAGCAACACTTTGGTTGGCAAAGCTTCCTGACAATTCAATCACTACATGGAGAGAACTGAGGATCCAGTTCTTGGAGAGGTTCTTTCCTCCATCAAAGATGTTGCAGCTCAAGCAAGAGATCTATAAGTTTAAGCATTTGAACACCGAAGCACTATATGAGACATAACTTAGATTAAATTAAAAGCTTGAATAAGTGCCGAATCACAAGATTTCTAATGACACTTTAATGGAGATCTTCTACAGAGCACTGTGTGCAAACACCTAGGTGGTAGCTGATATAATCACTGGGGGAGCTTTCATGGAAAATACTTACACAGAAGCTTATGAGATTCTAGATAGAGTTACAAAGAAAAACAGGGCTTGGCACACGAGAGAGTCTGAAGTTCCAGCCGGAACTTATGCTATTGGAAAGTCCCTAGATTATACCAAATTAGAAGAGCTTGGCTAAGATATGGCAGAGTTGAAAACAAGCGTTGGAATTATTACAAAGCGTGTCATGGGTACCAGAGATGAAAAGGTAAACACAGTTGGTTCGCAAGGTAAAGCACCCAGGCATGAGGACTCTGGATTTGATGAAGAGATTAACTTTTTAAATGATCAGTTGGTGGGTTTTTAGGCCAACGGTCAAGGGTCCAACCACAACACTTGGCGGGGCTAAGGAAATCAAGGTCGAAATAGAGACAGAGATAGAGATAACAACTATAACTGGTCTGGGTATAGAGATAGGAGCAGGGGTAAAGATGGAGATGGTGACTAGAACAAAAGGGATGGTGACAAGAATGATAGAAGCGGCCTGTATGTCCCTCCTGGTAACCATGTAGGAGGATACAGTTCAAACAAGGTCAAAGAGATATTGGCCAAGGTGTTGCAGAAGGTGGAGTTAAATGATGTTAACTTGAAAGAAATTCGTGCTAAAATCTTAGGCATGAGTCAAAAAGTAGAGTCATATGCTATCGCCATCAAGAAAATTGAGCAGCAGATGGGTCAAATATCTACAGCCCTAGTCCAGCGCTGTAAGGGTACACTTCCTAGTAATATAATTCAAAATCTAAAAAATGATGGAAATTTTATGGCAATGACTACTCAGAGTGGAAAACAGACTATTGATCCCCCTATCCATGAGCTGTGGACTTATCCACGACCAGTGGTTCCTATTCGTGGAACCTGATCAGTGAAAAAGCAAAAGGGCCTGATTTCCACAGAGCCAGTCCACGAGCCGTAGACCAATCCATGAGCCATGGAAATGACTTCGTGGAATTGAAACTGTAGAAGACAAAACCTGATTTTCATGAGGAACTTCCATAATCCATAGAAGGTTCCATGAACCGTAGATGGCATCCTTGGAAGTTACCGAACCCAGTTCTCCTAGTTTTCTTAGGATAGGATTTGTAATGTCTATAAATACCTTCCCTAGGTTTTCTTTTACGGGTTATGCTCGATTATTTTGTTGGAAACAACTTTGAAAATACTTGGGAATATATTGTTCTTGATTTGGAGAGATCTATTCATCCATTGATTCTTGGTTATTGATTCTTCATTAATAATTCAAGATTCCGGATTTCTTTACATCATCTCGTAAGAATATGATTATGAATTCTTTAAAAAATTCTGATTGTTTACTTATGAACATGAGTAGCTAAAGCCACAACTAGGGTTGTGGGAACCATGACGGATTAACAAAGTAGGCAAAGTACTTAGCAATTCTAGGATGGTGTTTATGCATGTATTGTTCTTCCCTTCACTTTGATTGGTTTTTATCGGTGCACAACTTTAGAAATTGCCTTATTCTTACTTTCAAGACCAAGGGGGTAATGAATGAGAAAAAGGTTGTTAAAACAGAGATTTGAGGCTACCAACCCTCATCTAATATCTTGACCTTATCCGGGAATAGCTAATCTGGAATCAAAGGTAAGGGTTAGTAAAACATACACCCGTAGACGGACCAAGTTGCGTGGTGAAATTCTTCTATCTAGAGGACCAACCATTTAGGTGAAATTAACTTACCGATCATGCATGCTAATCACCAGACTAGATTGCTAGTACAACGCCTACTGCATTATTAACTCATGGGGAACATAGCCCTAGTCCATTCTCTCTCTGAATTACAACAATTTTAATACTTGCTATTACTTGCTACTTGATATTTTACAAACATTAATTTTCACCTAAAACCCCCCATTAGGGAAATAAGATGGCTAAGAGCATGAATACACACAGTTGACCGAGGTGCTACTATATTCTCTATGGGATCAGACCTAACCTTGATTACGTTCTATATTTGACCAACAATCACTTTATACTTCCTTTTGGAGGTGTAATTTGATTGTATCAAATTTTAGCACCATTGTCGGGGAATACAATTTAGGATTAAGAGCAATTATGTTTATTTGACTGTTAGTCCTTATATCCTAATTTACTTTTTCTATTGTTTTTGTTTTGTTTTGTAGGTTTCACACTTGTGCATGACCAGTACATGGAGTCAAGGTAGATCCCTAATTCCACTTGATCTTGAACTTTAATGAACTTTGAGAAACATGGTGAAAGACGGGGTTGTTGAGACACCAGAATAGGCCATAGCTCAGATGTTGGCCGAAGAACAACAAAGGATTCAAGAAGCTGAAGCTGCTCAAGATGTGTAGGATGCTCAGTCTGCTGTAGATCAAGCTAATTAGAATGCTGCACCCGAGCGAGCAAGGCAAGAGGCTACCCATAGAACTGCACTAAATGCTCAAGCCGTATGAGAAAAGGCAGCCCAATGGAATATTAACCAAGCTCCAATTGGACAGACAGGGAATAGGGGTCACCAACAACGTCAACTCCAACACATCCCTCGCTACTATCTTGATGATGAAAAGGCCAATTTTGATTATATGGAGAGAATAGTACCTAAGGAAGATAGTTAGAGTACTCTTTCACTTCATCTTCTACACTTGAATTCACTATTTTAGTATTAAATTGAGCTTGGATTTGGATATTGGCTTAATTATAAATGGAAGCATGAGTTACTCAATTGGTATATTCTCTTATTTCCTTAGTATGAGTAGCTAATTTCCTTGTCTAGGGGTATGTGTATGATGGGTATTTGAATTTGGGTATGGGTCTTGTTTAATTGAGCTTATAATTGATGAATTGATATGGTTCTATTGAATTCCTCAAGTTTTAATCATAAAATTGATGGTTGCAAACATCAATTGAGTTTTCTTAATTGTGTTCTTGCTTGAAAGAGGGGTTCATAATTCAGATAGGAATTCAATAGTGAAAATTTGAGGTTTCCACTTTAGATTGAGGCTAGAAATAACTTAATCGATGGAAACTCTCATCGAAGAGTCTAAGCTAGAAATAGTATGACTTCCCTAAGCAATTGAATTGGTTGGTTTGTGTTAAAATCTATGGTGCTTGAACAAATACCATAGGATATATATTCGGAGGATCGAGAGATTACCGAATATGACTAAAACCAATGCTACCCGTATGATTAATCGAGAATTTGCTTTATTAATCAAGTACCCTAACCCTTTGAAGAACCCTATTGAAAGCATACCCCTAGTCTTCCTCTCACTAATACATATCTTGTGTTTACTTTCTGCTTTTGTTTTGATATTGAAGTTGCTAAGTAAATTTCCCTTACAAATTCCCCCAACCTTTACTTTTTAAGTTGCTTGAACATTTGCTCTCTTAGTGATTATTTCTCGATGATCTTTTAGCGAATCACTACTCTATTCTTTGTGAATTCAACTCTAGCACTCGTTGGGTTACTTTTGTTTTTCTCTGATGATCGCTACTACCTCCTTTGGGAGAGTGCTTTTGAACATCATCAAAAAGAGCGTTGTTGCCGGGGAGTGATTTTTGAATCACCAATTGATTGTTGTTTGAGTTCACTTCGTAGAGTGTTAGTTTATTTTACTTTTTTGTTGTTTTTGATTGTTTGGACAGGGTGCCTATGAGCGAAGTGGGCAAACAAGAAAGCATAGAAGGATATATAGACATGGATCATTAGCCATTCGTCCACGATTGTGTAGGTGCAATCTGTCTACCACCCATTATTGGAAATGTTGTATTTCATGTTACGAGCACCATGCTCCACTTGATTCAGATAAATGGTCTATTCATAGGGTTGTCATATTAGGACGCCAATCAATATATTCAGAACTTCATAGAGATTTTCCAACCCTTAAACATCAACTGTATCTAGTAACAATCTATCCGGCGCTGCTTATTTCCCTTCTCCCTCACAAGGGAAACAACAACTTGGTTTGAAAAGCTTCCAGAAGGCTCAACTACTTCATGGAACGGATTGGTTGAGGTAATTTTGGTGCGGTTCTTTCCTTCGTCACAAATAATGCAATTGAGGAATGACATTACTAACTTTTGCCAACTACCGAATGAGCCATTGCATGAAGAATGGCTAAGGTTCAAACAGAAGCTCTTGTTGTGTCCTAATCATGGAATGCCTGATAATGTCCTACTCCAAAGTTTCTATCGTGTAACACCCCATAAATGTATCCAGCTAACTAAGTTAAAAACCTCAGAAAAATCCCTATTTCAGAAATGACGACTCCAAACCACGGACCGTGGTTTGAACCACGATTTATGGAATGGATCCGTGGTTCAGTCCCTACAAGTTTAGCCTCTAGTATGAGAACCACGAGTGGGTTCTATGGACCATAGTTCATTCTACGAGTTGTAGTTCCACTTGTGGAACTAGACTTGAGAACTGTTAAGTGTTCCCAGGGACCACGAATCCAAACAACGACTCGTCGTTCAAACGACGGGTCCGTCCTGTCTACTCGTGGAAAGTCTTCTAAGAAATGACTTTTTCCTAAGTCTCTTTAGGAACCATGAGTCAAGTCTACGACTCATCATTTGAACGACGGACCGTAGTCTTGAGTCGTGGTTCGACCAAGAGTCAGCTGAACCCCAGACGATGACTCATAATGACGAACCATCATTCCTTCTACGTGTCCGTCTTGTTGACCCGTTGAAGTGAAGCTGCAACTTGAAATTTCCAGCCTGAGTTCTACGACTCCAGACGATGACCCGTCATCCAAACCATGACTCGTGGACTGAGTCGTGGTCACTGAAAGTTGACCATTCTCCAGCTTTCTTCCCAATTAATTCCTAGGGGTATTTTGGTCATTTCTCACCCTATTATGTATTAAGTGAAGTTCTTTTGACTACTTTTAGAAGGGTTTTCACCCATATTACCCTAAGTCCCTCTTAAGTTCATCATTCTTCACTTAAAGAGGAAATGTTCTCTCAAGCTCAAGTCTCCAAGCTCCAAGTCAAGTCTCCTAATTCTTTTCCAATCAAGTGGGTAATCTTCCACCAAGGTATATGGGTTTTTAACAATTGGTTCCTTTTACCCTTGTGCCCAAATTCCCCAAATCTTATCTTGAAGTATGAAGTTATAAAATTAGGGTTTTGATCTAAAATTGGGGAAAGTTTATGAAATCAGCTTCTATGTTTAAATTCATGATTTCCTGTTGATTACTCATGTTTTGATTATGATTCTCTCATTGATTTTAAAATCCCAAGCATGAATGTTGATTTCTATCATGAAATTATGAATTTACATGTTTTCAAGAGAAAGTTGGCATGATTAGATATCATGGCCTCTATGTATTTATGAAATTGCATGACTAATTCTTTAAGTATGAATTTAGCAAGAAAAGTATATTTTGAATTATGGTCTTGCAAAGCTTTAAGATTCATGACTTGTGAATTGCACGACATCAGATATGTGCTTATGCTTTTCCAACAGTTTTTGGAAATCAGATATGTCCCTATATTTTATGAAAGATTTGTACATCACATATGTCCCTATGTTTTAAGAAAGGTTTGACATCTAGACATGTCCACCTAAGCTAAGTGAATTGCATGGTATCAGATATACCCTTATGATTTTCAAACAGATTTGGCATCAGATATGCCTAGTATTATATGAGCTATATGTATGTTTTGGGAGTAGTATTAGCATCGAGTTGGACAAGGTGAGAGTACCCAAAAAGGTCCCAGAACTACGTGCCCCCATAGGTATTAAGTTCCCTTTGTTGGGCATCAGTATTTAGTGATCACGCCAAAGTAATGCTTTTATACCCTGGCAAGGTATATTGGGTCCTTTCGATGGGGCGGATACATCAAATTTCATGTAGCTCACATGGTCTATGTCGATTACAGAACCTCCCACAGAAAATAGTTTATGCTTTTAAAACATGCATTTGACTCTTATTCAAATTTCAGATTCATTACTTATGATTATGTTTCAGCTTATGGAAAGTATTAGAGTCATTGCGCTCAGTTTATATTTAAAAGCATGATTTTAGTTATTAAATATGCTTAGTATGGTTTCATCATGTTTATGCATTGGTTAAAGACTTAGTACATTCCATAGTACTAATGCATATCGCACTACATCCTTTGATGATGCAGATTCAGGCATACCTCCTCAGTTTCGTGGCTAAAGTTCCAGGCCACTCTCTCAGTCAGCTTTGGTGAGCCCTCATAGTTCAAGGACTATACCGTATTTCAGTTTTTATGTTTCCTTTACGTATTAGATTATCGAGTTAGTTGGGGTATTATCCCATTAACTCCTTATGCTAGTTTTTAGAGGCTTTTCAGACATAGATGTTGGGGGATGACTATTGAGTTGTACTTCATATTCGACACTCTTTTATATGATTATGCTTCCTATTTGAATTCTTATATGATACTTCCACTATGTCTTGTCTTTGTATTCTTTAGAATGCTATGACCAATGGTTAGCTTAGGATCCTTGTGGTCCCTAGTCTCGTGTTACGTCTAGGGGTAACCTCGGGGCGTTACAAACTTGGTATCAGAGACTTAGGTTCAAGGGTCCTAGGATGTCTGAAAGCCGCATCGAGTAGAGTCTTTTTTATGTGTGTGAAGCACGCCACACATATGAAAGGGAAGCTATGAGATGTCTTAGAAAAACTTCACTTTTTTCATAATCACATCGTGCGATAGAGCTTAAGTCTATATTCCTCTAATCCTTATCTTATGCATTTCAGATTATGCCTCCTCAACGTGCTATGCCTCTTTGAGCCACTCGAAATATTGTTCCTCAAGTTCCGATTCCCGATGTCATGAATGATGAGTTCAGAAATGCTATTCATCTACTAGCTTAGACTTTGGCAAATCAATAGGCTCCTGCCCCCACTTATCCTCAAGGTGGGGTAGCGGCCTGAGTTCATGACTTTATCTGTATGAACCCGCCAGAGTTTTGGGGTTCAAAAGTGAGTGAGGACCCGCTTAACTTTATTGATGAAGTGAAGAAGATCTTTGAGGTTATGCAAGTAGCAGGTGTTGAATGTGTTAAGCTTTCATCCTACCAACTCAAGGATGTGGCTCATATTTTGTTCACACAATGGAAGGAGTTCTAGGGTGAGGGATGCGATCCCCATGACTTGGGAGTGTTTTGAGAGAGCCTTTCTTGGTAGGTTCTTTCCTCGTGAGTTGAGGCAAGCAAAAGTGGAGGAATTTGTGAACTTGAGACAAGGTTTGATGTCGGTGCAATAGTATAGTTTGAAGTTCACTCAGTTGTCTAGGTATGATCCTTCCATGGTAGTGGACTCGCATGATCAAATGAGCAAGTTCATCTATGGTGTTTCTGATATAGTGAAGAAGAAGTGTAGGTATGCCTTGTTGTTGAGTGACATGAAAATCTCTCATCTCATGACTCATGCCCATCAGATTGAGGGTGATAAGCTTAAGGAGATGGCTAGGGAGAACAAGATGGGTAGATCCGAGGGATTAGGTTTTGGTCATCACAGGTCCGGAGGTGGACATTGCTCTTCTTTCTAGAAGAAGTCATCAGGTCCTGTTCACTCTTATGCTAGTGCTCCTACCCAGGATTAGAAGCCTCATCATGATCAGGGTGGTAGGGGATTTGGTTCCTATTCTAAGTCTCAGGGTAGTTTCACTAAGGGATTTTCCTACCCAGCTTGTGTTAAGTGTGGGAAGACTCACCCCAGTGAGTGTTTGGCTGGTAGATAGGGTTGTTTTGGGTGTGGTCATACCGGGCACCGTGTTACAGATTGCCCTTCAGCTAAGAAGGGGAAGGGAGGTGGTTGGACTCAGTCTACCCTAGTAGCTTCAGGTGGTAGACCATCCCCGCAGGGTGCAGCTTCTAGTTCTGGTGGTCAACGCCAGAACCTTCTTTATGCCATGTCCAGATGTGGTTACCAGTATGTTAAAAGTCTTCTCTCTTGATGTGTATGCCTTGTTGGACGTCGGTGTATTGTTATCTTTTGCAACCTCTTATGTGGCTTGTAAGTTCAAGATTCACCCTGAATTGCTTTTAGAACACTTTTATGTTTCTACTTCTGTTGGTGAGTCAGTCCTAGCCGAAAGCGTCTATCAAAATTGCCCTATCTCAGTCCTTTATAAAGTTACTTCAACGGATTTAGTAGAGTTGGAGATGACTGATTTTGATGTCATTCTCAGTATGGATTGATTGTATGCATGTTATGCCTCAGTTGATTGCCACACTCGTGTGGTTAATTTCAAGTTTCCTAATGAACCTGTCCTAGAATGGCAAGGTAGTCCCTCTTCTTCGAAGGGTTATTTCATATCTTATCTTAAGGTTAGGAAGATGATTGCTAAGGTTTATGCCTATCATATAGTTTGGGTTATGTACACGGAGCCTGAGACCCTGACTATTCAGTCTGTTCCTGTTGTGAATAAATTCCTAGAAGTGGTCCCAATGATTTGCCTAGAGTCCCTCCCGAGCCAGAAATTGACTTTGGGATAGATCTTTTTCTGGCTATGAATCCTATATCTATTCCTCCCTTTAGAATGGACCCCACGAAACTCAAGGATTTGAAAGATCAACTGAAAGACTTGCTTGATAAGGGTTTCATCAGGCCTAGTATTTCTCCTTGGGGTGCCCCAATTTTGTTTGTTCGGAAGAAGGATGGATCTCTTAGAATGTGTATTGATTACAGTCAATTGAACAAGGTCACAATCAAGAATAAGTATCCCATTCCTAGGATTGATGACTTGTTCGATCAGCTTCAGGGTGGTAGTTTCTTCTCCAAGATCGACCTTAGATCCGGTTATCATCAGCTTCGGGTTCGGGAATGTGATATCCCAAAAACAGCCTTCAGGACTCGGTATGGTCATTATGAGTTTGTCGTTATGTCTTTTGGCCTAACGAATTCTCCTGCCGCTTTTATGGATTTGATGAACCGTGTGTTCAAATAGTATTTGGATTTTTTTGTGATTATTTTCATTGATGATATCCTCATCTACTCTCAGAGTGAGGAGGAGCATGCGGATCACTTGAGGGTTGTGTTGCAAACTCTCAAGGATAGAAACTTGTTTGCTAAGTTTAGCAAGTGCGAGTTTTGGATGCAATCTGTTGCTTTTCTGGGTCATATTGTGACTAGTGATGGTATTCAGGTTGACTCTCAAACGATAGAGGCAGTGAAGAACTGGCCTAGACCCACTTTCCCATCTGATATTAGAAGCTTCTTGGGTTTGGCTGGTTACTATAGGAGATTTGTGTAAGGGTTTTCCTCCCTTGCTTCCCCATTGACCCGATTGACTTAGAAGAAGGTTAAGTTTCAGTGGTCCGACTCTTGTGAGAAAAGTTTTCAGGAATTAAAGACTCGATTGACTACAGCTCTAGTATTGGCTCTACCCAAGGGCCTTGATGATTTTGTTGTGTATTGTGATGCCTCCTGAATTGGTTTGGGTTGTGTTTTAATGCAACGGGGTAAGGTGATTTCTTATGCCTCAAGATAGCTTAAGGTGCATGAGAAGAACTACCCTACTCATGATCTTGAGCTTGCGTCCGTGGTTTTTGCTTTGAAGATTTGGAGGCACTACTTGTATGGTGTGCATGTGGATGTTTTCATCGATCATAAGAGTCTTCCATATGTGTTCACTCAAAAGGAATCTAATTTGCGGCAAAGGAGATGGCTTGAGCTCCTTAAGGATTATGATATGAGTGTGCTTTACCATCTAGGTAAGGCCAATGTTGTGGCAGATGCTTTGAGTAGGTTGTCCATGGGATGTATAGCTTCTATTGAAGATGGAATTAAGGAATTGGTTAAAGAAGTTCATAGGCTTGCTCGGTTCGGAGTTTGCCTTATGGACTCGATCGAAGGTGGTATGATTGTGACTAATGGTGCCGAATTATCCTTGGTGGCTGAGGTGAAAGCCAAGCAAGACCAAGATCCTGTTCTACTTTAGCTTAAGGGTGCAGTTCGTTAGCAAAGGGTTGAGGTTTTCTCCCAAAGGGGAGATGGTGTGCTTCGTTATTAGGGTCGTTTATGTGTGCCAAATATTGATGAGTTGAGACAGTAGATTTTGTCTGAGGCTCACAGTTCTAGATACTCTATTCATCCGAGTGCCACTAGGATGTACCATGATCTACGGGAAATATTTTGGTGGAATGGTATGAAGAAGGACATAGCCGAGTTTGTGGCTAAGTGTCCCAACTTTCAACAGGTAAAGGTGGAACATCAAAGACTAGGTGGTATGCTTCAGGATATTGACTTTCCCACTTGGAAATGGGAAACAATCAATATGGACCTTATTACGGGTTTGCCTCGTACTCGAAGGCAACATGATTCCATTTGGGTGATTGTCGACCGGATGACCAAGTCATCCCATTTCTTGGCTGTTAAGACTACGGATACAACGGGTGATTAGGCCAGACTCTACATTCGGGAGATAGTCCGATTGCATGTTGTTCCTTTGTCTATCATTTCGGATAGAGGTCCTTAGTTTACATCTCAGTTTTTTGGAGGTCGTTTCAGAAAGGTCTTGGTACTAAGGTGAAGCTTAGCACAACTTTTCACCCTCAGATGGATGGCCAGGCCGAGCGTACTATTCAGACTTTGGAGTATATGTTGAGGTCTTGTGTTATTTACTTCAAAGGAAATTGGGATGATCACTTACCACTTATCGAGTTTGCCTACAACAACATCTTTCACTCTAGCATCCAGATGGTTCCATATGAGGTGAGGCACTTTATGGTCGGAGGTGTAGATCTCCTATTGGTTGGTGTAAGGTTGGTGAGGCAACCTTGATTGGTCCCGATTCTGTGCATGACACCATGAAGAAAGTTCAGCTTATTCGGGAAAGGTTGAAGACCGCTCGGAGTCGACAAAAATCTTATGCGGATGTAAGGAGAAGGGAGTTAGAATTTGAAGTTGATGATTGGGTTTTCCTTAAGGTGTCACCCATGAAGGGTGTGTTGAGGTTTGGCAAGAAAGGAAAACTTAGTCCTCGTTTTGTAGGTCCTTATCGGATTTCGAGGAGAGTTGGTAGTGTTGCTTATGAGTTAGAGTTGCCAACGGAGTTGGAAGAGGTTCATCTAGTTTTCCATGTTTCCTTGTTGAAGAAGTGTGTTGGTGATTCGAGCTTGATTGTGCCTTTGGAAGATGTGGGTGTGAAGGATAGTCTCACTTATGAGGAGGTTACCATGGAGATCCTTGACCGTCATATTCGGAGGTTGCAAAACAAAGAAGTCACTTCGGTAAAAGTCCTTTGGAGAAATCATCTTGTTGAGGGTGCTACTTGGGAAGCGGAGGAGGCCATGAAGGCCAAATATCCTTATCTCTTTCCTTCTGATCTAGTTCCATCTTGAGGTACTAGTTTCCTCCTTATTATGTCCCTCCGATTCTACTCCATCAGTTCCTCTCATGACTTTAGCATGCATCTATGTTTTACGGAGTTAGTTCATCATGTTTTCAAGTTGAGAAGATCAGGTTTTATGATTACCCCTTGATTTCTATGTTTTGATTTTTGGTTGGGCTGTTTTACCCTCAGTTTCCCTTGTATGGCCTTCATTCGAGGACGAATGATCCCAAGGGGGGGATATTGTAACACCCCGTAAACATATCCAGCTATCTAAGTTAAAAACCTCAGAAAAATCCCTATTTCAGAAATGACGGGTCAAAATGATGGACCGTGGTTTGAACCACGATTCGTAGAATAGATCCGTGGCTCAGTCCTAGCAAGTTTAGCCTCTGGTCTGAGAACCACGAGTGGATTCTACAGACCTTAGTTCATTCTACGAGTCATAGTTCCACTCGTGGAACTAGACCTGAGAACTGTTAAGTGTTCCCAGGGACCACGAATCCAAACGGCGACTCGTCGTTCAAACGTCGGGTCCGTCCTGTCTACTCGTGGAAAGTCTTCTAAGAAATGACGTTTATCTAAGTCTATTCAGGAACCACGAGTCAAGTCTATGACTCATCATTTGAACGACAAACCATAGTCTTGAGTCGTGGTTCAACCAAGAGTCAGCTAAACCCCAGACAATGAATCCTAATGATGAACCGTCATTTCTTCTACGGGTCCATCCTGTTGACCCATAGAAGTTAAGCTGCAACTTGAAATTTCCAGCCTGAGTTCTACGACTCCAGAAGATGACCCATTATCCAAACACGACTCGTGGACTGATTCGTGGTCACTGAAAGTTGACCATTTTGTAGCTTTTTTCCCAATTAATTCCTAGGGGTATTTTGGTCATTTCCCACCCTATTATGTGTAAAGTGAAGTCGTTTTGACTACTTTTACAAGGGTTTTCACCCATATTACTCTAATTCCCTCTTAAGTTCATCATTCTTCACTCAAAGAGGAAAACTGCTCTCAAGCTCAAGTCTCCAAACTCCAAGTCAAGTCTCCTCTTTATTTTCCAATCAAGTGGGTAATCTTCCACCAAGGTATGTGGATTTTTAACAATGGGTTCCTTTCACCCTTGTGCCCAAATTCCCCAACTCTTATATTGAAGTATGAAGTTATGAAATTAGGGTTTTGATCTAAAATTGGGGAAAGTTTATGAAATCATCTTCTATGTTTAAATTCATGATTTCCTCTTGATTACTCATGATTTGATTATGATTCTCTCATTGGTTTTAAAAACCCAAGCATGAATGTTGATTTCTAGTATGAAACTATGAATTTACATGTTTTCAAGAGAAAGTTGGCATGATTAGATATCATGGCCTCTATGTATTTATGAAATTGCATGACTAATTCTTTAAGTATGAATTTAGCAAGAAAAGTATATTTTGAATTATGGTCTTGCAAAGCTTTAAGATTCATGACTTGTGAATTGCACGACATCAGATATGTGCTTATGCTTTTCCAACAGTTTTTGGAAATCAGATATGTCCCTATATTTTATGAAAGATTTGTACATCACATATGTCCCTATGTTTTAAGAAAGGTTTGACATCTAGACATGTCCACCTAAGCTAAGTGAATTGCATGGTATCAGATATACCCTTATGATTTTCAAACAGATTTGGCATCAGATATGCCTAGTATTATATGAGCTATATGTATGTTTTGGGAGTAGTATTAGCATCGAGTTGGACAAGGTGAGAGTACCCAAAAAGGTCCCAGAACTACGTGCCCCCATAGGTATTAAGTTCCCTTTGTTGGGTATCAGTATTTAGTGATCACACCAAAGTAATGCCTTTATACCCTGGCAAGGTATATTGGATCCTTTCGATGGGGCGGATACATCGGATTTCATGTAGCTCACATGGTCTATGTCGGTTACAGAACCTCCCACCGAAAATAGTTTATGCTTTTAAAACTTGCATTTGACTCTTATTGAGATTTCAGATTCATTACTTATGATTATGTTTCAACTTATGAAAAGTATTAGAGTCATTGCACTCAGTTTATCTTTAAAAGCATGATTTCAGTTATTTAAGTATACTTAGTATGTTTTCATCATGTTTATGCATTGCTTACATACTTAGTACATTCCGTAGTACTAACGCATATCGCGCTGCATCCTTTGATGATGTAGATTCAGGCATACCTCCTCAAGTTTGTGGCTAGAGTTCCAGGCCACTCTCTCAGTCAGCTGGTGAGCCCTCATAGTTCGAGTACTAGACCGTATTTCAGCTTTTATGTTTCCTTTATGTAGTAGATTGTCGAGTTAGTTGGGGTATTGTCCCATCAGCTCCTTATGCTAGTTTTTAGAGGCTTTTCAGACATAGATGTTGTGGGATGACTATTGATTTGTACTTCATATTTGACTCTCTTTTATATGATTATGCTTTCTATTTGAATTCTCATGTGATGCTTCCACTATGTCTTGTCTTTGTATGCTTGAGAATGCTATGACCAAGGGTTAGTTTGGGATCCTTATGGTCTCGAGTTCCATGTTGCTTCAAGAGGGTAACCTCAAGGTGTGACATATCAAGCCTTGAATTCAATGAACAAATATGTGGAAAATTACCTCATGGGTGGAACATTCATGGACTAATAATATGGTATTGCCTCGGCTCTTCTTGAGAGAATGACAAAGACAATCATTCATGGCATACTAGAG
The DNA here is from genome assembly GCA_003996215.1 of Jaltomata sinuosa. Taxonomy (NCBI): domain Eukaryota; kingdom Viridiplantae; phylum Streptophyta; class Magnoliopsida; order Solanales; family Solanaceae; genus Jaltomata; species Jaltomata sinuosa. The sequence continues at coordinate 165,551 of QJPP01001908.1, read as the reverse complement.
ATGCTGATGTTTCTTTGGCGGAGACTTCGTCCATTATGACAAGTGAAATGAGGCAAAAAGAAGAGGAGAGAGATAAAACATAGGTCAAGATATTGATGCAAATTGATCTATTGGCTAAGCATATGATGAGGGCTGGAAATAAAAGTATGAATGCTGTGGGGACCTATGGTTCTAGAGCTCATGATAAAGGTGTGTATTCCCCTATGGATAAGGAATTATGTTATCTTGCAGCGGGTTCTCAACCCAGATACCATGGTACTAACCAAGTTCCTTGGCATCCAAGATATGAGAACCAAGGTTGGAACAAAGATAAAGAAAATAAGTAGAGAGATAAGAAGCCGGCTAGAGACCGTGAGGGTCCATGGCATGATCATGAGAGAGATAGTTATTGTTATAATCATCATAGTACCAACCCCTATGTGCTTCCACCAAAGGACGATTCCCCTTTATATTAGCCTACCGTGAGCAACCCCCAACATTCGAAAATTAAAGATATGTTCTCTAGTCTTGAAAAAGGTTGAGTCAACAAATAGTGGAAGGAACTAAAGAGTGATGTGTTGACTCTTCACTAAATGGAGATCTCACACTCCGCTTTGATCAAGAACCTTGAGGCACAAACAAATCACCTATCTTCTCAAATGAATCTTTGGATGAAGGGTACACTTCTAAGTGACACGACGGCGAACCCAATAAACAATGGCCATGTGATAGCAATAGTCACTAGGAGTGGAAGAATGTGTAGTGGGGTGAAGAATCGATCTATTGAGGTTGTTGTGAAACCAAATGACAAAATGGAAGAGGAGATTATGGTTGAGAACAAAGTTGATGAAAGTCTGATTATTGGGGTGAAGTCTAGTGCACCCAACATGAATTCAAATGATTATGATCCACGTGAAGAGAAGGATGAGACTGATTATCCTTCTCAAATTGTTATTGATATTAAAGAGGATGCTCCAAGTGTGATTGAAATACCTCCTCCATACCCTCAGCGATCGACCAAAAAATGGGAAGATGCCCAATTCAAAAAGTTGGTCGACATGTTCAGCAAGCTAACCATTAATATTCCTTTGGTTGATGATCTTACACAGATGGTGGGGTATGCAAAGTTTATGAAAGAGCTTTTGAAAAAGAAGCAAGTTGTTGAAGTGGGGACGGTAGAAGTATCCCACAACTATAGCACAGTCATGACAAGGAACATATCCCCCAAATGAGAAGATCCGGGAGCCTTCACTATCCCATGTACTATTGGAGTGTTTTTATTTCGAAAGGCATTATGTGATCTCGGGGCAAGTATAAACTTGATTCCTCTTGTGATTTTCAAAAAGTTAGGCTTAGGTACTCCTAGGCCTACAACTATGAGATTGCTCATGGCCGATCGATCAATTAAATGCATGGTGGGGATATTGTTCGATGTGTTAGTCAAGGTGGACAAGTTCATCCTACCGATCGATTGACTTTGTGGTTTTGGATTGTGACGTTGATCTTGAGGTACCCATTATTTTGGGCTGACCACTATTGGCAACCGGGAGAGAAATAGGTGATGTGGAGCTCAAATTCCATGTGGTAAGCGAGGAAGTTACATTTAATGTATGCCAACCCAACCCACAAGACAAATTTCAAGTTGTTTTTGTGATCAATACCGAGGGCAAGTTGGTTGAAGCCCATGGTGAGTTTTAGATGAAGGAAATACCCGAGTCTATGATGTTTCAAACTTGGCAACAAGATAAGGCAATGAAGATGTTTAAGGAGCACTTCCCTTTCTTGGGATGGGGCCACGCCAATTGGATTGGCATGCTCCCGGATAATGGTTGAAAGTTAAGGTACTATCGTTGAGCCACGACGTAAAATCAAGTGTTTCTTGAGAGGCAACCCAAGTGTCTTTACTTTTTATTTTTGTTACCTTTTGTTGTTTTTGGCGTGTTTTAGAAATGCATGGAGATGGAAAAAATGACTAAGTGGAAGAAAATCAGCGGAAGACAGGTGTGAAGTGTCGTGTAGATCGCACCCACTATTGTGCGGATCACACAAGGTACCACACCTTCGAATAGTAAACTGGAAGAAAAAAAATCTAGAGGTGACGTGCGACAAGTGGTGTGGATCACACCATCCATTCTGTGCGTCACACCTCTATCGTACCATGAATCAGAAAGCTGGGCAAATTTCTGGACAAAATCATCACATGTGAAGAGATGTGTGACCCGCACATTGTCAGGTGTGAATCACATATCATGGAACACTCAGGTAAGTCTTAAATTTTTTGTTGACCACCCATTGACCGACTCAACCTAGAAACTGACTCGTGACCTTTCTTCTTTTTTTTCTTCATTATAAATTGCCACCCTTCACTATTTTTCCTTTATTCTCCCACAAAACCTCCACAACTCTCTCTCAAAATCCTTTAAATCCATCAAACTTCTCCCAAAATCTTCTCCTCTCTCACTAAACCTCCATCACTTCTGCCACACCACTAATCGCCGCACCTAGTTTTCCAGTCAAGAGTTAGGTCACCATTATTGGCACCCTAAAAGCTTCAATTTTTGCTTTTTTCTCCCTCTTCTCTACTTGTGGTAAGTTCCCCAACATTAAATCAATGTTATAAAGTAGATTAGGAATACTTATTATGAAGCATGCTAGTTTAATCTTCCATGTTTATTATGGGTGAGATCCAAAAATTTTGGCACCCAAATTTTGGGTATATTATTGGTTTCGTCTATGATGAACTTTGTAGATCTTGTTGTTATGATAATGCATGTGCTTTGCTTTAATTTTTTGCCCTGATTTTAGTATTTTAGGTGAAGTCTAGTAACCCACTTGAGTTGATACATGGTTTGACTTTATGATAGATTGAGTGACATCATTTTTAAGGGCAAATCATCATCTTTGCAAGGTTTTTGTTGAATCATGTTGATTGGGCTGAAATTGTTGTTACCACTATGCCCATGTGTTGTTTCAATTGAATATGATTGTTGGATGAGCATTTTTGGTTGAAAGAGTGAATTGTTGTTTGGTTTGAAGTGCCTATTGATTTGAATTGAAGGGATATTATTTCCGATGATAGACGGGGTAACGTCCTTCTTAAGAGAAGTCATTAAGCTATTTTTGAGTTTTTGATTGTGAATGTGTTTGAGATTCCGGGGAAGTCTGAGTACCCGGATGACTTGGTTGAGGTCAATTCATGCCTAAGCCTTATAAAAATTGGTGTTGTTTCCTTGTACTTATGCATTGCACAGGTGTTGCTCAGCGAGTCACACACATAACACATAATAAAACAAGGAATTGAAAAATTCGAACTGTTTCCTTGTGCGTTTTGCATGTGACCCACAGATCTCCATGTGCAAAACGCACGTCATTGAAATTGTTGCCAGTTCATTTAGTTGAAGGGAAAAGGCTTGTGCGACGCGCACAATGGCTAGTGCAAATCACACCTGCCTTCACACCCTGAAGAAATATTCACTCAAGTTTTTGATTACATGTGCGACACCACATGCGATGCACACTTTATCAGGTGCGGTCCGCACGTGAATCACACATGTCATCCGTCACTTGATATATTTTTCTTCTCTTTTGTATTCTTTTTTTTTCTTTTATTAACTTCTTGTAGCATTTTATTCTTCCATAACCCCTGAAAATATAAAAAACAACAGTTGCTTTATCATATGAGAATCATGCATGGTCCTCGCACTAACATTGTTTTCCAGGAACATGACTTCTTGTAGGAGACATTCAAAAAGACATGCCACTGATCAAGCCTCAGCCTCTGAAAATACGGGTCCTTCTATGCTAAATGTGGGACCATCTGAGTCAGAAATTAGATTTGGCCTTGAAGGGATGGAGGCCTATTATATAAGCTCTCATGACAAGCGACCCTTCTTGGAGGAGGCAGGGTCTGATATGGAAGCCTTTAAAGCCAATTTTTCAAACATAGCCAAGCAGTTTCGTATAAGGATCTGGGGCCACTTCGCCAAAACTCCCAGCTCATATTTCCCTGATTTGGTACGAGAGTTATATCCCTCATATCGGGCTAGGCAAGACATTCTGAAGCATAAGGGCCCAACAAACAAGCTACCATGTCTTGATTCAGTGTTCGTGAGGGAAAAATGAGGTGTATATTACCCCAGCAGCCATCCATTTTGTTATATGGGGTGATGAACCAATTCTAGTATCAAAATATTTAGAACGTGTAGCTACAAAGGCTTATTAATACGAGTGGGTTACTAGTATCATTGCCGAAGGAACTCCTTTTTGGGCTATCTCAAAAGGACCCATCTATCGATCGAATATTAAGTTTGAGGCTCGTATGTAGTTGGATTTTGTATGCACATAACTTATCAAACCACCAAAGTGACTATAGAGGTGGCCATCCTGATTGCATATATCATGTCTATCCTCCTGATATATGAAGGGGAAATCATTGTAGAACAATTCAAGAGGAGAGCTAGACACGACTCCACTTTCATGGACTTTCCTGTTCTCATATGCCTTCTGTGCCTACATGCAAACTTCCCTATATTCCGGTCATGGGACAAAACTCGCCAAGCTACTGGCATGGTTTACTTGGACACAAGGCAGGACAAAGATGCTCTACAAGTTAAGAAAAGATGCCTTGCTCAAAACCCAAGTGCCATGGCAGGCACTGCACACCCCGAGAATATTGCTCATGATCATGTGGATGTTTCATCTCCTATTAATGAATAGCCAAACACCACCCATATGGTTTCTCCAGTTGATAATGCATCGAATGGGCTGCTCAAGTTTGCTCAACTTATTTGACACAATGAGGAGCGGTTACAAAAGTTGGTTAAAAACATCTCATGTATGATTCAATCTGCAATAAAGTCAGTTGTTAAACCAGTATGGGCTAATATGCATAACCTGTGTGCTAGAATTGACATAGTGGAGCAGGATGTTGGAGCACTCTGACAAAAAGCCCCTCAGTATACACCAAAAACCTCCCATTTGGACCTTAACTTACCGGCTCCAGACTCTGCCTCAACTCCAAAGGCTAGGAGTTCGTCAGATGATTGGTGGGTGGATAACATCCCACAAACAAGTTCAACCACACTCGAAATCCAACAGGTAGTCCTTCCAGCTGAAGATGCTGTGATACCACCAGAGCCACCTATTCAAGTGAAGCCCTTACCCGTCATGCTGGCCCGAGATCCTCAATAGACATCCAATTGGATAGCCCCATTTCCTTCCTATCATGAGTTGATGATACTTGAGGATAGATAGGAAGTTGTTGACCCTCTTGGTCCCCTTCAAGTTAGATGGGACCCCTCTAATCCTTTGTTGGAAGGATTTTAGATAGATCCGGAGCATATATACATCCCTCTATCATTACCACCTAAGGACCAGAGGACCCACTATCATGTTTATGCACGAAGACATTATCATCAACGTTAGATCCACCATGGAATCCTTGAAATTCATCTTTTTGTATAATTTTGTGCATCAGGGGCTATGCTTTATCTAAGTTGGTGGGGGGGGGTGTAATTAGTATTTAAGCCACTGTGAGGCATGTCTAAATATTTATTTGTGGCAATGATGTTCTTAATTGTTCCCTTGTCAGGCTTGATTTATCATATTGATGTTATGAATGTGAATGTCGGGTTGGTCTTACACGATACATTATTTCACTACCCGTTCCATGCAAATGCACTTAGTGCCTACGCTGAAGCTTGATGTCAAATTATTCATGAGCGCTTTATAATTTTGGTCACCTTGTTAATAGCAGAGTAGTGAATAAAATCCAAAGGATTTTCTTCATGCCACGGTTCTTTCCCAAGGATCAAATTATTTCTTTTGTATTTGTTTTCTTTTATTTCTTTTGTTTATTTTTTGTGTCGAACCGGGTTGGTATTTCCCTATGATAGATTGAGAGGTGACTTTCTTAAGGGAAAATTCCAAATTTTAGTTTAAAAATTGAGTCCGTGTTTTGCTTGTTTCGAAATGGACCCACCAAAAAATATTTCTTGGCAAGAAGATTTTGGCAAATTAAAGGAAAGAGGGAAAATGATTTTGAGTAAAGCATACCTTGTCATGACTTGCACACTCCCCATTTGACTTGATCAATTCACAAACAAGTGTGTAAAAGAACTCAGAATAGCTTCTCAAAAATCATTTGTCCCAATTGATTGTGAGACTAATTGTAAAATTCTTGTATTTTGATACGTTGTGTGGTAAGTCTGTACTTAGTTCTTTTGTTGTCTAGAATTTTCCCAAAATGTGATACAAGGAAAAATCCTAGATGTAACCGAGCTTGGAAGATGACCTTAGGCCCTTTCTGAATAAGCCACTTCACCCAAATTGACTTTCCCTTTACATTGATCCTAGTAAGCCCCTTTGAGCTTGTGACTTTTATTTGGTACCTTGTTGATACCCTGACCCTTTTTGGAACATAAAGTTTTATACCCGTCCTCCCTAATGGCTTGAAAGTGAAATATAGGCTAAAAGCCTAAGTTTGGGGGGGGGGGGGAATTGAAATGACAACATAGAAAAAAGCCTAAGTTTGGGAGTGTATGTACTAATGTGGAGAAAAAAAGGAATGCATTTCAAGAAAAATGTAGCACCACGTACCTAAATTTTCAATTACATCAAAATAGTTTAATTAAATGAACGAAATGGAAAGAAAAGAAGGAATTGGTTCTACCAAGTGAAGGTGATAAAAGAATGCAAAATGATCAAGATTTAAGAGGAACCTTGGGATTGTGAGAGGGGAAATAAGGTGAAGTAATTGTTCTAAAATGTGAGTGGTGTTTGAATAATCACAAATAGTGTTAGGGAGATTTAGTCTGTACCTTAACCCTAGACAACATCGTAACCCGCAAATCCTTAGTGATTCCTGATCTTGGTAACTCTATATTAGTGGCGAATTACATAAAGGGCCAACCTATGGTTCAATGTGTGAGCACTCAAATTTCCTTGAGAGAGTGAGAGTATTTTCGATTCTCTTATAATCCCTTTTGATTGTATATTGCATAATTGTGAGTGAGATTCTCTCTTATAGTGAGTGGCATTGCACACTTGAAAGGAATGATGAAGTCTCTATTTCAATTGAGAGGAATGAATGAGACAAGTTGTGTGGAAAATCTCGAGGCAAACCTTGAGGGTCCATGCCAATGACTTGAGAAGCTTGAATATCTTGTTTTGAATGACAAATTCCCGTGTTTTGAATGATAAGTGAAGTCCTTTTGACAAATGGTTTAAAATGATCAATTGCCTTGAGAATAGGATGGTCCAAATTGAGATAAGCATTGTAGTTGAGTCTTTTTGATTGTTATTTTCTTAGTTTTTAGAGTTAGATAAATCTTGTGTGGACCCTATGTGTTGTAGAGAATAATTCATTCTTTACGTTGTGAGTGTCTTGGTTTAGGACAAGGAATAATTGAAGTTTGGGGGTTTGATAAGTTGGTAATCTACAAACTTATTGAGCCTTTATTAATGAATTATAGCCATGTTTTGATGAGATTTAGAGGTACTTATTTACATTATTGATGAAAATGCAGGTAACTTGGACAAAAGTAGAAAACAAACAAATTGGACCCAAAGAGCTTAAAAAGAGTTGAAGTATGAAGGTGATCAAAAACAAGGAAGAATTTGCCGAGAGGTGCGACCGACATGCGAGCCGCACAATGAGGCATGATGTACGCGCCTCTGTTTACACTTCACCACCTCAGCAACTGAAGTCACTGGTTGAAGGACATGCGACATACGATGCACAGAATGTATGGTGTGACCATACGTCATGTCGCACCACGCCCGAAGGGCATTTTTTTGCAAATTTTAAGTGACATATTGGGAAGCTTCTAAAACCTATTTTTGGGTGTGTACCTGATAGTTTTGAGTTCTTAGATTTTGAATAGAATAGAACCTAAGGAATATATTGAGAGTACTCTTTCTCTACATCCTCTACACTTGAATTCACCATTTTTGTACTAAATTGAGTTTTGGTTTGGATATTGGCTTAATTATGAATGTTAGTATGATTTACCCAATTGGTATATTCTCTTATTTCCTTAGTATGAGTAGCTAATTTCCTTGTCTAGGGGTATGTGTATGATGGGTATTTGAATTTGGGTATGGGTCTTGTTTAATTGAGCTTATAATTGATGAATTGATATGAGTCTATTGAATTCCTTAAGTTTTAATCATAAAATTTATGGTTGCAAACATCAATTGAGTTTTCTTAATTGTGTTCTTGCTTGAAAGAGGAGTTCATAATTCGGATAGGAACTCAATAGCGAGAAATTGAGGTTTCCACCTTAGATTGAGGCTAGAAATAGCTTAATCGATGGAAACTCTCATTTAAGAGTCTAAGCTATAAATAGTATGACTTACCCAAGCAATTGAATTGGTTGGTTTGTGTTAAAATCTATGGTGCTTGAACAAAGACTATAGGATATATATTCGGAGGATCGAGAGATTACCGAATATGATTAAAACCAATGCTACCCGTATTATTAATCGAGAATTTTCTTAATTAATCAAGTACCCTAACCCTTTAAAGAATCCCATCGGAAGCATACCCTTAGTCTTCCTCTCATTCATACAAATCTTGTGTTTACTTTCCACTTTTGTGTTGATATTGAAGTTTCTAAGTAAATTTCCCTTTCCAATTCCCCCAACCTTTACTTTTTAAGTTGCTTGAACATTTGCTCTCTTAGTGATTATTTCTCGATGATCTTTTAGTGAATCACTACTCCACTCTCTATGGATTAGGCCCCGACACTCATTGGGTTACTTTTGTTTTGCTAAGATTATCGCTACCACCTCATTTAGGAGAGTGCTTTTGAGCATCATCAACTGCCTGAAGGGGCGAAGGCACATGCAATGCGCAAACTGGCTGAGGCATTTCGCACATGCCTTCACACTACTCAATTGTTTTTACTCAGGTTTCTACCAGCATGGGCGAAGCCAAATGCAATGGAAAGTTCTTCACATGCTCTCCGCATATGACTCACACATGCCAGTAGTTACCTGGTGTCTTTTTCTCTTCCTATGCATTCAAATTTATTTTAGTTCATCAACTTCTTGTAGCATTTTGTTCTTTCATTATTCCAAAAATACAAAAAGATTTTGCTATTTCTTTTGAGTACTCACAATCTCTGTGTAGAAAATGTCTTCTAGTAGGGGTAATTTATCTTGCAGCACAAGAAGGCCCCCAACTCCTCTTACCTTCACTTCCAAGTCCAAAGGAAAGAAGAAAGCCCCCGCTGCTTCTCCATCACCTCCTCCTGTGCAAGTTACCGAGGAGGAGATGATTCGCTTTTGGGTAGAAGGCAGGAAAGCCCTCTACAATAGGGACAAGGCAAGGACCTTCACCCCGGAGTGCAGCTTTAACCTTGCAGCAATTGAAGCTGATTTTCCTAACATCCACCACCAATTCACTACACCCCAATCGTTCTCGTTCATAGAGGTGCTCAAAGGTTATCACGCCTAGGTGGTCCAGGAATTCTATGCCTCCTACCAGGCTAAGCAGGACTCGATGAACTACATGGGCAATGTTGATGATTACCCTTGCTTGGACTCAATGATAGTCTGGGGTAGAGAAGTTCATATTACACCAACTGCTATCAACACCATCTACTGGGCTAACCCAATTGAGCCTGCACTAGAATATTGGTCTAAGGTGCTCCCAAAGGACAAACAACTTTGCTGGACTACTACTATCATTGCTTTTGGGACTCCTATCTAGGTAACTATGGTGGCATCATTCCGTTCTAGAGTATTTATTTTGAGGCGCGCCTATGGTATGACTTTGTCTGCTTCCACTTCTTACCTTCTAAAAATGATCAGAAGGTTACATAAGAGGGCGCCATTCTAGTAGCTTTCATCATGTCAGGGGCATATGTGAATTTTAGTGAGATCACAACAGTGGTAATCAAGAGGAAGACAGGTCGATCTGGTGACTCATTCCTCTTCTCTGTGCTTATTAGCAAGTTATGTTCTAAGACTGGGATCTGTTATTTTCCCTTTGATGCCTCTACCCCTGCCACTGATGTGCTTGACCTTGAGAACAAGACTGATGCTGATGCTCGTAGGATGAAGAAACATAAGCTGCAGAGTTTTACCGGTGTACAGATTATGGACACTGATATTGAGCCCACCATTTTCTCTCCTTCTAGATCAGATTCAAGTGCACCTACTCCCGCTGATTCAGGAAATCCTATAGCTGTTGCTCCTCCTTGACCCTCCCTATCCTCCACAGCGTCAGCCCCGACTAGTTTTGAAAAGTTGGTCGACATGACATACTCCTATGAAAATGAGTTGACCACCCTGGCTGAGAGGCTTCCAGGCATGATTTAGAGGGCATTAAAGAATTCCATGAAGGATATGATGGATAGCGTGACCAAATTGTGCAAACGTGTGGACGTGGTTGAGGATTCTGTGACTGCTATCAGGAAGGACATGGAAAATACTAAGGGGAAGGCACCGATGAGTGATGCTAATTTGAGTGCTTTAGAGGCTGCCATGGCTGCACCTCATCCTACTGTTGGTCCCATGGATGATCTATTTGCTGCCTTGGGCAGAGATGATGCAGAACTTAATGATACACATGATCATGCCTTGCAGTAAGCATTGTATGAGTGTCAGCACACTACAAACTCATGCCAGGGAGGAGCAAGCACCAACTCAGAACCGGCAGAGCAGGAAGAGGATGAGGAGGATTAGCTAGTACATGAAGTCTTTGCATTTTTCCCTAATTATTTTTGTGTTAAAGCATTGAGGGCAATGCTTTACTCTAAGTGGGGGAGGGATGCATTCATTTTATGATATTATTGTTGGTTGGTTGTCCTTGTTGGGCTTTGAGTTATTATTTTTATTGCCCTTGTCGGGCCTTTTTAATCTTTTGTTAGATAATTTGGCCCTTATTGGGCATAGTTGGATGATTGTGGTATCGCCCTTGTCGAGCCTTTTATTTTTATAATGCTTGAATTATTCCCTTGCCAGGTTTATCATATTGATGTTTTGAATGTGAATGTCGAGTTATTCCTACACGATCTTTTATTTCACTACCCAAGCTTTGCAAACGCGCTTAGTGCCTATGCCAAGGCTTGTTCCCATTTTATAAGTGAGTGCAGAACTTGCTTTTGCCTTGTTACTAGTAGGTTAGTCGAACAAACTCCAAGGTTTTTTTTTATATCACAGTTGTTTCTCAAGGAGCATTTGTTTTTTTTGTATGAAATGGGGTTGGTGTTTCCCTATTATAGATTGAGAGGTGACTTTCTTATGAGAAAATGTCAAGTTTTAGTGTTAAATTGAGTCCGTGTTTTTCTTGTCTCGAAATGGGCCCACCAAAAATTTTCTTGGCATGAAGTTTTGCAAATTGAAGGAAATAAGGGGAAATGATTTTTGTGAAAGCATTCTCTTGTAATGACTTGCACATTCTCTATTTGTCTTGATCGATTCACAAATGATTGTGTAAAAGAACTCGGAATAGCTTGTCAAAAGTCATTTGTCTCAATTGTTTTTAAGACTAATTGTGAAATTCTTGTGCTGTGATGCCTTGTGTGGTAGTGTTATACTTCATTCTTGTCTATATGTGTCATCTAGAACTTGCCCCGAATGTGATTCAAGGTGAAATCCTAGATGTCACCGAGCATGGAAGATGACCTTAGGCCCTTTTTGAATAGCCATTTTACCTAAATTTACTTCCTGTGACATTGACCCTAGTAAGCCCCTTTGAGCTTGTGACCTTTCTTTGGCACCTTGTTAGACACCTTTACCCTTTTTGGACCATCTATTTTTTGCACCCATCCTCTCTAATGGATAGAAAGTGAAATGTGGTCTAAAAGCCTAAGTTTGGGGGGGGGGGACTGAAATGGAAACATAGGCAAATTCTTAAGTTTGGGGATGTATGTACAAAATGTGGTGAAGAAAAGGGATGCACTTCAATGCAAGGTATCACCTTATGCCTAAGATGAAAATTTCTTTGAAATGTCCAATGAAAAGAAAGGAATATTGGTTCTACCAAGTGAGGTAATAAAATGATGTTGAATGATTAAGTTGAAGGGAAACTTGGGTTGTGAGAGGGAGAAATAAGGTGAAGTTAATGTTTGAAAATATGAGCGGTGTTTTGAATGATCACAAGGAACGTTAGGGAGGTTTAGTCTCTTAAGCCAAATGTAATCCTCACTTTAATCCTAGCCAACATTGTATCCCATAAGTCCTTAGTGATTCCCAGCTTGGTAACTCTACATTAGTGGCAAATTACATGAAAGGCAAGCCTATGGTTCGATACGTGTGCACTCAAACTTCTTTGAGAGAGTGAGAGCCTTCGTGTTCTCTTATAAACCCTCTAAATTGAATTGCATGAGTGTGAGTGGGATTCTCTCTTGTGGTGAGTGGCATCATACACTTGAATCAAAAAATGAAGTCTCTATTTCAATTGAGAGGAATGAATGAGATAAGTTGTGTGGTAAATCTCGAGAAAAACCTTGAAGGTCCATGCTAATCACTTGAGAAGCTTGATAAGCTTGTGGCAAATCCCGTTCTTTGGAATGAAAAGTTAAATCTTTTTGATAAAAGTTTTGAAACGAACACTTGCTTTGGGAGTATGGTGATACCATTCAAGATGAGCATTGTAGTTGAGTCTTTTTCTTTGAGTCTTTTTCTTTTGAGTCTTTTATTCTTATTTTCTTAGGTTTTATAATGAAAATAATCTTGTGTACAACCCTAGTAGTTTTAGAACCTATTTCATTCCTTAACTTGTGAGTATCTTTGTTAAGGACAAGCAATAGTTCAAGTTTGGGGGTTTGATAAGTTGGTAATTTACCAACTTATTGAGCCTTTATTTATGAATTATTGTCATGTTTTGACGAGAATTAGAGGTACTTATTTACTTTATTGATGTAAATACAGGTAATCTTTGTCAAATGAAGAAAGCAAAGGAAGTGAACCCAAAGAGCTTAAAATGAAGTTAAAGCATAAAGGTGATTAGAAAGGGAAAGAATCTGCAAAGAGATGTGAGATAATGTGTGAGCCGCAAAGAGGCACCTGTGTTTTTCAAGTGCCATCACACATGAAAGATCAAAAATTTCCTGAGCAGTTACCAACATGCAAACTACACAATGCGATGGGTGATCACCCTCACTTTCGCACCTGAATCGCACAAGCTGCTGGACTTCACTGCTTGAAGAGAAAGGCACCTTCACAAGACTCTAGGTGCGATCGCAGGTGCCATCGCACATGCTTTAAAAGGCATTTTTGTCTAATTATGTGTGACGTATTTTGAAACGTTCAAAAACCCATTTTGGAGTGTGTACCTGAGATAAAATTCAGTTTTTACTTTCCCCAAGGAAGAGCATTGAGAGTACACTTTCTCTTTTATTCTTCCTCATTGAAAAATACCATTTGTAAGGAATTTGAGCTTGGGATTGGAACTTAGCTTATAATATGAATGGAATTGTGGGATACCCAATTGGTATATTATCTTGTTCCCTTAATATGAGCAACTAAATCCTATTTTAGGGGTATGTGCATGATGGGTGTTTGAATTTGGGTATGGATATTGATTAAATGTGCTTATAATTGATTATTTAGTATGGGTCTATTGAATTCTTCATAGTTTAATTATAAAATTGATGGTTGCAAACATTGATTGAACTTACTCATTTTGTACTTGCTTGAAAAAGGAGTTTATAAATTGGGTAAGAATTCAATAGTGGAGATTTGGGATTTTCATCATGGATTAAGGCTAGAAATAGCTTGATCGAAGTAAATTCTCATCTAAGAACAAAAGTTAGAAATAGTTTAATCACCCAAGTATTAATTGGTTGGTTTAAGGTAAAGATATGGTGTTTGAGAAAAGACCATGGTACATATATTTGGAGGATCAAAAAACTACCTAATATAACTCGAACCAAGCTACCCATATCTTTAATTGAAAGTTTACACGTTTAATCAACTTCCTAACCCATTGTAGAGCCCCATCGGAAGCATAATCCTAGTCTTCTCTCTCTTTATCATCAAATTGTGTTTACGTTGTTCTCGTGTTGAAATTGTGATTCATTAATTCCCAAACCTTTCCCTCAATTTTTACTTTTGTTTGCTTGAATACTTACTCGCTCTAGTGATTGTTATTTGATAATTTATTATCGATTCATCATCCCATTCTCCGTGGATATGACCCCGACATCCATTGGGTTATTTATTATTTTGCACGATGATCGTTACCACCTCCTTCAGGAAAGTATTTTTGAACGTCATCATTTTGCCTCGTTAAAACTATACTAGGAAAAATTTGTTGAAAAAAATATTCTTGTGAAGAAAAAAGAGTACAAATATCTTAAAACACGCTTTGTTTGCTTCCTCATTAAAAACCTTGTTAGAAAAATTCGGTGGGACAAAACCTTGGCAAAGAAAAAGACTACAATGCATATTTTATTCCCCCTGATAAAAAACACTTTATATTTTGAAGACAACAAATTTCAATGTTGTATAACAACTTCTCAAATGTTGAAATCTGTAATGGATCAGTGAAATATTTTGCCAAATTATCATTTGTGTCACGACCTAATTTTTCGATCATGATGGCACCTAAAACCCCCCAGTAGGCAAAAAATCCCCATAGCCCAGAATGATTAGTAATGGGCTACTAACTAATAGTTTAGGCAGAAGAACAATTTAATAGGCAGAAGCAAGGGAATACAATGAAGAAAATAGATAACAGAAATATATATATAAACACGCGGAAGCTAAACCAAACCCCAAAACCTGGTATCATAGTATAGAGCCGGATCGACATATAAAGAATACGAAAGGATCCAAAATAATATATACAGATGTCTTCGAATGGTAGAAGAGTACATACAACAAAAGATAAACTAAATGCTAAGCTTCGATCCACTAGAGCTCACCCTCAGTCCGAAGATATCTCAAAACAGCTCCTCGCACGAGTCTCCAATGAGCTAACAGCGATGGCCCACACTAGGATCTGCACTAGAAGATGCAGAGTGTAGTATGAGCACCAAATGCGAAGTATAAGGTACCCAGTAGGTATCATAGGCCGACTGGGCACATATAAGATAAAAGGGCAGTAATAGACAGAATAGAAACAAATAGTCACAAAAGGCAACGAATAAGCACACGAAAGCTAGCACAAAAGGTACATAGGAAAGAACAACACACATGGCTAGCTACTAGAATATGCATAAAATGTGAGAGAAGAAGCACGTACCCGGGATTCTTGCAACAACAAGTAAATTAAGAGAGATTCAGAAATTCAGCGGTATACCGGTAACCTCATTGGATAAAGAAGGGGAGAAAAGATAATGATAATCATGCTCGAATATAAGATACAATAACCCAATAAGCCTACTAATCTCGAGTCAAAACCTAACAACGGAAACCCAAACACCACTTAATCAATATCCAGAGTCATAAGAACCACAATGGTGCAAAATAGAAATCAAAAGTCTACCTACAGTCCCACGGTCGCCCATACCCCCGAGGAACATAAATAAATGAAGACAAACCCTCCGACATCCCATACTACCAGAGCGTACACTCAACAAATAGTAAACAAGGATGGAACCTGACACAATGAATGATATGACATGCCATGCTAAGCCAAGAGTGATAGTAGTACCATATGTTACCTGCTTCTTGCATCCTATGAGGCCCAGCCTATCAGAAAGTCTCTCTCAAAACACTCCCAAGTCGTGGGGATCGCATCCCTCACCCTAGCTTCCTTCCATTGCGTGAACCAAATATGAGCCACATCCTTGAGTTGGTAGGATGCAAGCTCAACACAATCAACACCTGCTACTTGCATAACCTCAAAGATCTTCTTCACTTCATCAATAAAGTTAAGCGGGTCCTTACTCACTTTCGAACCCCAAAACCTCTCTACCGGCTAAATACTGGCCGGGATGATTCTTCCCATACCTAGCAATGCAATTCTCTTGTCATCTTTGTAGTTTCCATGTGGCTCAAGCTCCCCATTTATTTGTGGCTAAGTGCATCATCCACTATATTAGCCTTACCTGGATGATACAAAATATCTACGTCATAATCCTTTAGTAGCTTTAGCCACCTTGTTTGCCTCAGATTTAATTCCTTCTATTTGAAAACAAAAAATTGTAGACTCTTGTGATCTGTAAACACATGTACATGAACTCCCAATAAGTAATGGCGCCAAATTTTTAGGGCAAATATAACAACTGCCAATTCAACATCATGAGTAGGGTATTTCTGCACGGGCTTTCTTAGTTGTCTTGAGGCATAGGCAATAACTTTACCATGTTGAATTAGAATGAAACCCAACCGAATCCTTGAAGTATCAGAATAAACAACATAACCTTCTGTGCTCTCTGATAGAGTTAAGATATACGCTGAAGTAAGCCTATCCTTCAACTCCTAAAAACTTTGGTCACATGCATCTGACCACTAGAACTTGGCTTCTTTATGAGTCAACTTTGTCAATGGTGCAGAGATAGAATAGAATCCTTCTATAAACCTCCGATAATAACCTTCTAAGCCCCAAAAAAAAAAATCTCCATAGGGTTCAAGGTCCTCGACCAATTCTTTACAACTTCAATCTTTTGACTGTCAACTCTAATACCTTCATTTGTAATTACATGGACAAGAAAACCACCAAAGTCAACCAAATTGACACTTGGAGAACTTTGCATATAATTTATAATCCTGAAGTGTTTGCAACACTGCACATAGATTATCCACCTATTCTGCTTCAGACCGCAAGAAAATCAAGATATCGTTAATAAATACAATTATGAATCATCAAAGAAGGGATTGAAGACCTGATTCATTATGTCCATGAAAGCTGTTGGGACATTAGTAAGCCCAAAAGACATTACTAGAAACTCAAAGTGGCCATTCTCGCCCTGAAGGCCAAGTTCGACACATCTACCCCTTTACTCATAGTTGGTTATACCCCAATTTCAAGTCAATCTTTGAAAAATATTTGGCGCCTTGCAATCGATCAAAAAGGCCATCAATCCTTAGAAGCAGATATTTTTTCTTGATTGTAACTCAAGCAGATATCAATCCTAACGCATACGCAAGTGCACGCATCCGTACAAGTAATATAGGATTGAGAGTCTAGATATAGTACCCCCAAGGACTTGTCAATTAACTATTTTACTAAATTAAACTAGTTATAATTATTTATTTAAGAGTAAAAACTCAAAGGTGAATTTACAATTAACTAATTTTAGAAATAAAAAAAGAAGTTAACTAATGAATAATTAACCAGCCGAAGAGAAGATTCTTACGTAGTCAATAGGGTAAAATTGATCTAGGATTATGGATTTTCTAACAATCATATTTAGTAATCAATTTCATTGACATTCTTGATTGTTTAGTTATTGCTTTCGAGGTTAATTATATGATTACATTCCTTCACATGCAAATCTATGTCTATCCACCTATACACATGCAAATCTATGTCTATATTCATATGAGAAAGACTAGCATGTAAACGAAGTAGCTACTCCCATTTTTAACCAAGTAAGGTGTTCTAGGTATATTTCTATCCTAGCTGCAAATCTACTCTTTACATTACAAAAGAGAGATCTTGCTCCTTATATTCCTCATTTTATCTTATTGAACCTTCTTCCGGGTTCACAATAAAATTATAAGTTTATTTTAAAGGTCGCGAAATATTAAAATAGTAAGCTCAATAATATAACAACAACTAATATGATAATCTTAAGAATCAAATCAAGAGTCTACTATAAAATAACAATAAGTTATATCAGAGTCACAACCATGAGCCTAGGTGTCAATAAGTTTGCTATTTTATTTTCTACTCAAGCACTAACAGAAAAAGTACTACTCAAACTCAGGCCTAAATTACTAGTATCAAACAAGTCAAAAGGTCTTTTCTTTTCTCTCCTAAAAAAATAAAAAAACTTCCCTTAAAAAATAAGAAAAAAAAAAAAAAAAAAAAAAAACTCTAAATAATAAAATAATATCCTGTTTAAAGAGCCCTCCCTTAGAAAAGAACCGAGGCCATAAGAAAAACCAAGGGGTGGATGAGATATGTCGCTAAAAAAACTAAGAAAAGAAATAAAAAAAATCTTTTTGTATATTTATTAATATATATATTTTTTGTATTTTTTCTCAAATAAAATAATATCCTAAGGCATACTCACCCTTAAACTCATAAATATCAGAAGAATCTCCACTCCACACTTAAAATCATACTTTGTTCCTAAAGCAATTTATAGAATAAGATGAAGAAGAAAGATGAGAGATACTCCCTGAGGCCCTCTAGGGCCTAGCTAACATCATGTTTTATCAATTTTCATCAAGGATTTTGCAATCCCACACTTACTCTCAAGGATGATTCTTAGCTTCAAATTTGAGTACTCAGACTTTCGCTAATTCGAAAAAATAAAAACAAACAGAAATGTAATAATATAAAAATAAAAATTAGACGCTACACTATAAATTGAGTTGCCTCCTAACTAGAGCGACACAACGCTATCAAGTTTACCACTTTTTTTTCACTTAGAACTTATGAATTAGACCCCTAACATTGCATCAAATTTTTTACTCCGCTCAAGGGGCCATGGTATAAAGATGGAGAAACCAAGCAAAGGATGTCGCATCTTTCACTTTTTGGCCTTTGAGTGAGGAATGTCATTTTGTCTCTTTGGTGTTAATTTTTTTAGAATGTAAGGACCTTGTTCCTCATCTGCACACTTATCCACCGATTTAGATGACTCGATTCTCATATCATCATCCAAACATAATGTAAAAAAGATATTAGAATGAGGTCCAACATGTCCTATCTCCAAACTTGCATTATTTATGGCATGCTCTATTTTTGTGCACCTCTTCAACATTGGCACTAATGAATAATACATAGTCAAATGGTTGGAATTCCTCTATCTTCTCCACTACTTGGCCAGTATCCACAACAACTGGTGATTGAGTATGAGATGTCTCAACTTTTTTCTTCAAGTAAGCCTCCAAGACATGGATATCTGAGCCAAATTATAATGACCCTCCCAGTCATTTTCTCATCTTTCGTGCTTTTTCTGTGTTTTGAGCTTTTCTGCAGTGGTTGCAGGTCATTTATGACTTGTCTGGACTGACGATTCGATGGTCCGACTGTTCGTTAGGTCGTTATGACCATTTCCCTATTTTAGAACTTGAACATAAAAAAATCTTTGACTTCGGTCAACTTTCTTGATAAACATCCTCAGTATCGAATTCTGATAGTTCCGTTGTCTCCGGAATGAGGATTTTCATCTAGTGGGACCCATGGTCTGGGTTTAGGAGTTTTAATTTTGGGTTTGTGTTGTTTTCTATTTTTTCAAGCCTGTTTGGCTTGTGGGGTTGACTTTGGTCAACATTCGGAGGAGACGGCCTTAGATAAAAATTCTGTCGGCGCTGTTAGCTCGATAATGTTGACTTTAGGCTAAAGGGACCTTTGTTTCGGGTCCCGAGGCTTCCAAACTTATTTTTGGGTATTGGTTCTGAGTTTTTTTTGGCACAGGGCCCACTTTTCATTAAATAAACCTCCGATTAGAGTTTTGTCGATTCCATTGAGTCCAGAACATTGTTTCCACTCTAATAGCATATTTGGTTTGTGAGTATCGGGTTCCAATAGTACCCTGAATGCCCCGTTAAAGTTTTTTTTTCCTGCTAGTTTTCAGTTGCTGGTATGGTCAAAGTTTGTTCATCATGATCTTGAAGCAAGACCTTCGCAATCTCGAAGGTCTGGCTTTTTGTTCATCCCGATCTCGAAGGGTTCCTTGCGATAGCGAAGAAGAACCCCTCTGTTCATCGCGACCGTGAAGGGTTTTCTTCCGATAGCAATGAATGCCCTGCTCATTTATTCATCGCGATCTCGATGGATGACCATCATGATAGCGATGAGTTAGCCAGTTTTTTCATCGCAATCTCGAGGGTTTTTGTCGAGATAGCGATGAACAAATTCCTGGTAGTATAAATATTTCTCCTTCTTCATTTCTTCTTCATTTCTTCTTCATTTCCATCCATTTTTCTTCCATGGTTGAAGAACTCTAATGTTAATTTTTAGTAGGGAATCATCCTACGGTGCTGGGGTGGTATATTCCTTGACCAGGATCATTCCCGTGCCATAAAAATGGAGAGTTTTCCTCTTTAATTCTTCTAAATTCCTCTTTGATTCTCTCTTTTACCTTAGATTCATAGGGGCTGTTTGGACCTTTATCCTTCACGAATCATGCTCAATTTTTGAGCATGCACTCCTGGCAAGGCTGGGAACGTCATGATAATTTTTGTTTCTAGTTTCAGGTTGTGGGGCCCATGAGCCTGCTTTTGACCCAGCTAAAATATTTGCAATATGGGTACCATTATCTTTGTATTGATACATAGAATATTGTTTTGATAGTGTTTTTATAAATTGGAGAGTCTCGGAGCAGTTCGAGCCTGAACGAAGCTGTTCCCGTATCTAGTGGTCGGACGATAGGTAGGTTACGATTTACTTTTTAGACTGAGTTTAGTTAGGTCTTTTATATTATATGTTACTGGAACATTAGGTTGGACTTTAGGTAGTATTAGGCTTAAATCTTGTGACTTATATTATTTTGGCCATTTCGGATCATAGATTAGAACTTTTCATGCTAGCCTTAGTCTAGGAGCCCGTAGTATTGTTATGCCTAGCATAGAATCCTAAGTATGCTTTTAGGAGATTATAGAGGTAGAGTAGATGCTCGTAGTGGTCTTTGTATTTATTTTTTGCTATTTCTGCTTTAATTGTTGGTTGTGTGGAATTGTGGGCCCGAGGCCATAGCTTGGATTTGGACGGAGTTTCCAGGTCAGTTCTCTTATTTTGGAGGCTATTTTGCCCTATTTTGCCTTGCGGTGTGCTACTTTCTCTGATTATGGATACTTTATGCTCATACTGTATTGCATATTATCGATAGAGAAAAGGAAGGTTTTCGAGGCTTTTGGTTTCAAAACTGGAGATTTACTATGGATATTGTGGTTCTTGGATGTTAGAAGGGTTATACTGGGTTTACTACTGATTTTGGAAAGGAAAGTGTAATGACCCTTCCGGTCATTTACACATTTTCTCCTTTCTTGTACCATTAGAGCTTACTTGTAGTTGCCCAAGTCATTTCTTTGGTCTTTATGTCCGTTCCTCATTTTAGAGCTTCAACTTTGGAAATCGTTGACTTCTGACAACATGCTTGGTAATATCAAAGAATTAAACCAAGGTTCTAGGTTAAAGGAATTCCTTACTCAAAAGTTCGAGTTAAAGAAATGCCTCGTGTAACACCTCGCCCGTTTGGAAGGTTTAAAGTAACCCGTGCCTTTGGGGTAAGACTAATAGTGTCTAATATACTAAGAAGGATGTGTTATGAGGTATTGTAATGGCAAAATGGTCGTATGATAAGTTTTGAAGTCAAACAAGTTGCGAAACAAAAGTCGGAAAAAGTTATTGTAAATTTCTTTAAGGAATTCTCTTCAAATTTGGGTTAAATGTCTTGGGGTGTTTCGCCCTATCTATAAAGACTTAGTGGGATCCCAATATACCAAATCGAAGGTCTACGAGTCTAGTTTCCAACGCACTAAACCGTTTGTCCATACGACTTCAAAATAGAGAGATATTCACGTTTTCGTAAGACCGCGCAAGCAGACACGTCAAGGTGGGGCCCGCATCCTAAGTCGGTTTTGCTTTATAAAAGGTGTTCCAGCTTCGTTTTAATTCATAAAAATCACCCAAAAGCTTCAGAAAATCAGAGGTAAAGTCCCTAAATAATCCATGGACTTTGATCCTTTCAATTCGGAAGTTTAACGGAAATTGCTCTACGTCGCGAGCTCGTCATTTTGGTATAGTTTTCCCCATCGATTTCATGGCGTATCTTCGTGGGTGTTGATGCAGCAATCCAACAGGTGTTTTCTGAGTATTTGGCAGTAGCTACGGAGTTATATTGGCGAGGTATGGATCCCGTACACTTATCTATTTGTTGAATCAAGATTCTAAGCTTCTAGTCACGAAAAGTTATATTTTTCGATAACTTGTAGTAGTTTCTTGTTGGATTTGGATATGTTTGTTGTTCCTGCAAGGAGGCAGGTTGTTAAGCTTGGGATATTGAATATTTTTTGTCAAGGAAATCTCTCCCCTACGACCCTCCTTAGTTATTATATGTTCTAGTATTGTTTTATGGATTTCTGAGCCCCGAAGTGGTATTTTGGATTTGTGGCTTTGGACAGCCCCTTTATCTTATTATGTTTGGTTATTGTTGTGGTGTTCTGGTTGTGGTAAGATGCTATAGGGATTGGGAAATTGTGCGATTCTTTTTGGGATCGCATACGATAGTTATTGGATTGGACAACGTGAAGTACGCCTTGAAATAGTGCCTCGGCTCGTCGCTCCTTTGAGATGTGGTTAACATATTATTGTTGGATTTAGCTGCCATTTCTTATTGTTATTGGCCTCATTTTATGTTTTGGAGTTGGCTGGTCGCGAGTATGACATTAATACCTTATCAAATGGCTATGGCTCGTTCTTGCAGCCTCGCCGATTCTAACAATTGTTCCATTACCTTGGTTGGTCAGCCTTCATAGAGACGTATTTGGGGCTTCAGTTGAAAGTATTTATTTTTTGTGATTAAGAGCTTCCCGGAGCAGTTTGAGTCTGGACGATGTCGTTCCCGCAGCTAGTCATCGGATAACAGGTAGGTTATGGTTTTCCCCTATCTAGACTCTGCGTATATAGGCTATAACTGCATTAATTAGCATCCTTGGATGGGTTGTTATAGGTTGGTACCCCAGACCTTGTCCGCCTTTCGTTTGTCTATTTCATACGTTGTTTATAGTATTCGCGTAGTAATGTATATTACCTTTGTGGTCCTGTGTGGCCTTGTATTGACTCTGGAACATAGATGGTGGGATATTTGGGAATGTCCACGAGTCTCGGACATAGAGATTATCCTTTTAGGCTGGTTATGTCTGCTGAGTAGCTATTGGGCCTGTGCAGGGATGATAGGAATTGTTGTGAGCCGTTGGGCTAGTTTTATATTTGTGTGCGAGCATATCATCCATGAAAAAGGTTTTCCCCGACAGGTTTTACTACAGTTTTGGCTGTGAGCCACTACTGACAGTTTTCCTAAATTTGCATGGCCCTGGGGCCAATTTTTGGTACTGTTGTTGATAGAAAAAAGGATTTTTGGATGTTTTTGCACTGATTTTATTACTGGTACTAGTCTCTGCGGGGAAGAGCACCAGACTTGATTTTATTACTGATACTAGTCTCTGCGAGGCAGAGCACCAACCTTGATTTTATTACTGATACTAGTCTCTGCGGGGCAGAGCACTAGACTTGATTTACTATAATTTTAGACCCGGTTACGCCCGGGCACCCTTGGAGGGGTTTTTGAGGCATTTTCTACTACTTTAGTCCTGGACAGGGTATTGGCATGCATATTTGAGACTGAGTCTCTATCTTGATCCCGGACTTGCTTTCGGATGACATGTCTTGATACTGAGTTTTAATATGGGTCGGGGACCTCCATGGACCTTTCCGCTCTAGGCCTGGGGCCTCGAGCTGCGTGCGCCAGAGGGAAGGGTATACGGTGGAGTATAGGTATATAGGCTGAGTCCTTCCATGGAACCTGCCTGCTGGGCACGATTGGCACCAAAGGAGGTACATACAGAGGTTCTATTTCACACATCATATCATATCATATCATGCATTGGATTCCACCCTTGTTTGCTGTGTGTTCAGTGTACGCTCCGGTAGTATGGAATGCCGGAGGGTTTGCTTTCACTTGATTGTGTTCCTCAGTTGTATGGGCCGCCGTTGGGACTGTAGGTAGACTATATTTACTCCTGTCTTTATTTAGAGCTTGTCTTGGCACCGGTTCTTGAAAGATTAGTGATGGCTAGCCTGTTGAGGCTTTGGTTGTGGGATTTTTGATTATTAAGAGGGCTAGGGAGTCCTATCTTATTGAGGCACTTTTGTGTAGCCTTCTGAGCAGAGTGTGAGACTCTGGATCTATCCTTGTGGGAAATTGAGTGGTATCTCTCGGTTATTGTGTCCTAGTTATTTCATCCTAGGGTTTTACTTGTGAGGTGATGCCCTGGTTATGCTATCATATGATTGGATTGGTGTTATGATATCCTTATACTGGTTGATTCCATTTTGAGTATGTTAGACTGCTCTCCGTCTTTTCCTTCCACTTGAGGTTACCGGTATACCGCTATTTTCTCAACTCTCTCTCTACTTACTTATATTGTTGTGCAAGGACTCCAGGTGCGTTCCCCTTTCCTTCACCTGTGATTCTGTGTAATTGTATCTCTGTGCTAGCATGTGTTACTTGAAGCTCTTGGTTATGGATGATCTGTGCTAGCTCCTTGTGCCTTGCTTATTGACTCAGTGACTGCTTTCTTGCTATCTGTTACTTACTGCTTTTATATCTTATATGCGCTCAGTCGGCCTATGATACCTACTGAGTACCCGTGGTTTTGGTGCTCATACTACACTTCTGCACTTTTTTGTGCAGATATTAGCTGAGCTTTCGCCGTTGATCACGTTGGATACTCATGCAACTTTTGGATCTTTGAGACTAGGGTGAGAGACTGACGGTCGGGGCTTGTCTATATCTCATCTGTTGTACTGTTGCTCCTTGTACTTTCGAAGGCAATTTATGTTGTATTTTGTTACTACTAGCACTTGTATTCTATTAGAAGCTTCTGTACTATTGATACCAAGTCTTGGGGTTGGTGTAGTTTTCTTTATGTATTTATATTCGAGTTTTGTTTCCGCTTATTTTTGCGTGCTGGTGCATTTTGGTTAGGTAGTATCCCATTACTAACCGTTCTGGGCTACGGGAATTGGTTCACCTACTGGGGGTTGTAGGTGCCATCATGACCTGAGAAATTGGGTCGTGACAGCTTGGTATCAAAGCTCTAGGTTCACCGGTGTTATGGTACAAAAGCAAGTGTCTAAGTAGAGTCTCGCGGATTGGTACAATGACATTCGTATCCTATCTGCGGGAGGCTACAGGGCATTTATAGGAAAAGTTTCATCTTCTTGGCTCCTCATCGTATATTCCTGGCTCTATTGACTTCTAAACTTTGGTTGTTCATTCATTCTGAGATGCCTCATACGAGTGCGATAGCGGTTAGTGTCGAGGCTTCTGTGCCTGTTGCTTCAATGCTTCCATCAGCTCCAGGACTCCAGAGTGAGGGTTTACTGCACTAGATAGGGGGTAGGGTCAGCCCAACCTCTGATTGGATTTATAGCGACCTCAGTGCTTCAAGACACCGTGGCTAGGACTCTGAGCCATCTGGTGAGTGTTCCAGTACCCGGTTCTTTGAGTGGTGCTTCAGTTAGGGTTGAGCTTCTAGTTCTTTAGCAAGGTTGTCTGTCGGTATTGGAGTACGAGGTAAGATTTTCCCGTCGGACTTTATCTGGTATAGGTTGTTTTCGGTGTGGTGAGCATGGGCACTTTACTAGGAATTACCCTATGATTGTGTATCCCATCAGCTTGATACTCCTCTTGGTGGGCCAGAGGTAGAGGTTTCTGATATTATTGCTACAGGTTAGGCTTTTGCTACCTTCGACTTATGTTAGTCCCACTCGTGTTGCGACTCTATCCCTTCTGTCATGTAATTGCTTATATGTCTACCTGCTACTTGTTTAAGTTGTTTGGCTACCCGAATTGTAGTATCAATATGTTATTTTATTGGTAGTTTATTCTTTAGTAGTGGATGGGGGTAAGTTAGCCTTGAGAGATGTTTTCCCAGAGTTGTAGCTCGTGGGTAGTTCTTGTTATTCTATTTCTAGTTGGGTTACCTCTGTTTCATTGTGATTTTGGACTTGTGGTTGAGTTTCCCTTGTTGAACGATCCTAGATGGTTGTTGCCTAGGCCGTTATCTAGCGTGGCTAGAGATCCGTGTGATGGTTCGGTATATTACCGATAGTTGGGCCGGAGTTGAGATATTTCCTCAGTTGGGAGATATTGGTTATGCTAGTGTGCATAGATTGGTTTGGTCTCCCAAGTGTCTAGGGTCGACCCTCTTTGTTGATTAGTTTAGGAGGTTGGCAGGTATGTGGGTTGTTCCCATAGCCTCCTCCACTTCCTGGTCCGTTGGGTGTTTGGTTGTATCCCTAGCTCCAGTTCGAATGAATCTTGATCGTAGTTCTTTCGATGAGCTCTGGATGTTGGCATCGTTATTGGGTCTTGACTTTAAGCACTTCCGACTAAGTGTTGATCGTAACCTCGTGGTTGAGTTGTATTTGTAAGCATTTTGGGTGAGTTGGGCATCCGGCCCATCCTTCTCCTGCCTTATTGAATTTGACGTGTAGCTATGAGTAGTGAGGTAATGGCTTCAGGTTCTTATTCGAGAAAGGATTTGTAAGGTTTAGTATGTTTTAAGGAAGCATTTTTGTTTAGTTGAAAAAGAAGGGAGATACTCTTTGTATGTGTTTATGTGTCCTCGTAGTTTCCTGAGGTAGCGATGAAGGTTTGCTTTGGGATTGTGTGTCGGTGATTCGATTCAGCCGTCTACACATTGCCGTGGGTTTTCCATCGATTGGATTTGTTTCAGTA
The DNA here is from genome assembly GCA_003996215.1 of Jaltomata sinuosa. NCBI lineage: Eukaryota > Viridiplantae > Streptophyta > Magnoliopsida > Solanales > Solanaceae > Jaltomata > Jaltomata sinuosa. The sequence goes on along the minus strand of QJPP01001908.1, from coordinate 139,029 downwards.
GCAACTGCGGTGTTGGCAACTTGCATTTTCAGGCCTAGTTGGCTTGGGTTCTTAAGGGTTCATTGGTAGCATACAGGTTCGACCAAGGCTTTGGTTGGCAATTTTGAAAGTCAATGTTCAGAATCATAACTTGGCAGGTTACATCGGATGGTTTGTGGCAGTTTCTTTTTGGTTGCAGCATCCTAGTGCCGGGAGGCAGTGGGTGCGGGCAACTTAGCTTCTTTACTTTAGTTGTGGATGCGGCTATTGGCCTTGGACACCTAGTCCTTGGCTAACCTCTGCAAGAGGCGATATATTCTAGATTTTAGCAGTGTTCTAGTTAGTATGAGGTTCTTCTACCATGGTTGGACGGACTCAGTGGCGTAAGTTTAAGCTTCAGTAGTGGTGTATGCTTTATGTGGTCAGCTTGTGCGGGTTGAGACTAGCGAGGCTATTTTGAGCTCTGATGACACGTAGAGACTGGTAATAGCCATTCGTTTGCCCAGGATTTGAAAGCTTGTTTAATTGATTCCTCCGGAGTTATTGTTTATGTGGGGTTCTAGTGTTGGTTAGACTCGGCCAGTATGGATGAGAAGTTCATTATGATATATGATTCGAAGTGGTTGGTTGTTTGCAGAACTAGTAGAGCGGTTGATTTGAGCCACAAGAATGAGTTGAAAGTATATGCAAAAATTTCTATTGCTAGATGGTAACTTTGAACTCCAGGCACCTTTTTCCTTTGCCTTCAGGGTGTTTGGACTTGATATTTATGGCATGGTGGACTTCTTCCTGAGGTGAGATTCGTAAGGCAATTTCACGTTCAAATGGTGTTTGAATGTTCGGAGTAGCAGTAGTGTTTTCTAGAGTTGGGAGCTTGGCTCATGGTTACAGACTTCATGGTAGGCTTACCACACTTCTTGCAGGATCGTGGTTTTGGTTTGGATCGTTTGGGCAGATTGCCCTGGTTCATTCACTTTCAGCTGATTCAGACTTGGCACGGTTCAGTTAGCGAATTTGATGTTAGAAAAAAAACTGTTCGTTCGTTGGTTGGTGGTCAATCAAGGCAGGTAATTTCATTTTCAATGATATGCTACGGGTTGTTATCTTAGATGGCAAAGGCTAGTAGCCTATATCTTGGCTTAAAACAAGTTTGAATAAAGTGGGTGACTTCGTTCGTGGTAAAGTATAAGCAAGAACTATGAATCTCCGGTGTGTCAGTTGATGCTTCGAGGGTGGTTTGAGTGTTCGACTTGTATGCAGCTTCCTTTTTGTGGTGCTAAAGGATTCAGTTTAAAAAAAAGGGCTTTTGCGGAACAGCGGGTTCATGAGTTAGAGTTTCGGGTTGATGGATTTTCTGGTAAACTTGGTATGGTTTTGAGGATTCGAGTTTTGTGTGTTGATAGACTTGGTGTTGTGGTTTCGGTGTTGTGTAGGTGTTTTTCGGTTAAGATTTGCGAGGTTCTGTTTGGATTGGCAGATCTTTGGAGGTTGAAATCTAGCTTGGCTAGTAAGAAATTAAGGCTTGTTTTCGTTCTGTTGGGTGTTGCCCGGTCGTGAAGGCTACTCGGGTTATCCAAGAGAGTAGTGCGGGCATGGTATCGGCTATTCTTAAATCCTTGGTATTTACTTCCTTCCTGATTTTCGGGGACGAAAGTCTTTTTAGTAGTGGATGATGTATTGACCCTTCCGGTCATTTACACATTTTCTCCTTTCTTGTACCATTAGAGCTTACTTGTAGCGGCCCAAGTCATTTATGGCTTGTCGGGACCGGTAGTTTGGTGCCCGGGCCATTTGTTTGGTCTTTATGGCCGTTCCTCATTTTAGAGCTTCAACTTTGGAAATCGTTGACTTCCGACAACATGCTTGGTCATATCAAAGAATTAAACCAAGGTTCTAGGTTAAAGGAATTCCTTACTCAAAAGTTCGAGTTAAAGAAATGCCTTGTGTAACACCTCGCCCGTTTGGAAGGTTTAAAGTAACCCGTGCCTTTGGGGTAGGACTAATAGTGTCTAATATACTAAGAAGGATGTGTTATGAGGTATTGTAATGGCAAAATGGTCGTATGATAAGTTTTGAAGTCAAGCAAGTTGCGAAACAAAAGTCGGAAAAAGTTATTGTAAATTCCTTTAAGGAATTCTCTTCAAATTTGGTTTAAATGTCTTGGAGTGTTTCTCCCTTGTTAGTGGGCCCCCAATATACCAAATCGAAGGTCTACGAGTCTAGTTTCCAACGCACTAAACCATTCATCCATACGACTTCATAATAGAGAGATATTCACATTTTCGTAAGACCGTGCAAGCAGACATGTCAAGGTGGGGCCCGCATCCTAAGTCGGCTTTGCTTTAGAAAAGGTGTTCCAGCTTCGTTTTAATTCATAAAAATCACCCAAAAGCTTCAGAAAATTAGAGGTAAAGTCCCTAAATAATCCATGGACTTTGATCCTTTCAATTCGGAAGTTTAACGGAAATTGCTCTACGTCGCGAGCTCGTCATTTTGGTATAGTTTTCCCCGTCGATTTCATGGCGTATCTTCGTGGGTGTTGATGAGCGAGCCAGCAGGTGTTTTTTGAGTATTTGGAAGTATCTACGGAGTTATATTGGCGAGGTATGGATCCCGTACACTTATCTATTTGTTGAATCAAGATTCTAAGCTTCTAGTCACAAAAACTTATATTTTTCGATAACTTGTAGTAGTTTCTTGTTGGATTTGGATATGTTTGTTGTTCCTGCAAGGAGGCAGGTTGTTAAGCTTGGGATATTGAATATTTTTTGTCAAGGAAATCTCTCCCCTACGACCCTCCTTAGTTATTATATGTTCTAGTATTGTTTTATGGATTTCTGAGCCCCGAAGTGGTATTTTGGATTTGTGGCTTTGGACAGCCCCTTTATCTTATTATGTTTGGTTATTGTTGTGGTGTTCTGGTTGTGGTAAGATGCTATAGGGATTGGGAAATTGTGCGATTCTTTTTGGGATCGCATACGATAGTTATTGGATTGGACAACGTGAAGTACGCCTTGAAATAGTGCCTCGGCTCGTCGCTCCTTTGAGATGTGGTTAACATATTATTGTTGGATTTAGCTGCCATTTCTTATTGTTATTGGCCTCATTTTATGTTTTGGAGTTGGCTGGTCGCGAGTATGACATTAACACCTTATCAAATGGCTATGGCTCGTTCTTGCAGCCTCGCCGTTTCTAGCAATTGTTCCATTACCTTGGTTGGTCAGCCTTCATAGAGACGTATTTGGGGCTTCAGTTGAAAGTATTTATTTTTTGTGATTAAGAGCTTCCCGGAGCAGTTTGAGTCTGGACGATGTCGTTCCCGCAGCTAGTCATCGGATGACAGGTAGGTTATGGTTTTCCCCTATCTAGACTCTGCGTATATAGGCTATTACTGCATTAATTAGCATCCTTGGATGGGTTGTTATAGGTTGGTACCCCAGACCTTGTCCGCCTTTTGTCCGTCTATTTCATACGTTGTTTGTAGTATTCGCGTAGTAATGTATATTACCTTTTTGGTCCTGTGTGGCCTTGTATTGACTCTGGAACATAGATGGTGGGATATTTGGGAATGTCTGCGAGTCCCGGACATAGAGATTATCCTTTTAGGCTGGTTATGTCTGCTGAGTAGCTATTGGGCCTGTGCAGGGCTGATAGGAATTGTTGTGAGCCGTTGGGCTACTTTTATATTTGTGTGCGAGCATATCATCCATGAAAAAGGTTTTCCCCTGCAGGTTTTACTACAGTTTTGGCTGTGAGCCACTACTGACAGTTTTTCTAAATTTGCATGGCCCTGGGGGCCAATTTTTGGTACTGTTGTTGATAGAAAAAGGGATTTTTGGATGTTTTTGCACTGATTTATTACTGGTACTAGTCTCTGCGGGAAAGAGCACCAGACTTGATTTTATTACTGATACTAGTCTCTGCGAGGCAGAGCACCAGACTTTATTTTATTACTGATACTAGTCTCTGCGGGGCGGAGCACTAGACTTGATTTACTATAATTTTAGACCCGGTTACGCCCGGGCACCCTTGGAGGGTTTTTTGAGGCATTTTCTACTACTTTAGTCCTGGACAGGGTATTGGCATGCATATTTGAGACTGGGTCTCTATCTTGATCCCGGACTTACTTTCGGATGATATGTCTTGATACTGAGTTTTAATATGGGGTCGGGGACCTCCATGGACCTTGCCGCTCTGGGCCTAGGGCCTCGCGCTGCGTGTGCCAGAGGGAAGGGTATACGGTGGAGTATAGGTATACAGGCTGAGTCCTTCCATGGAACCTGCCTGCTGGGCCCGATTAGCACCGGAGGAGGTACATACAGAGGTTCTATTTCACACATCATATCATATCATATCATGCATTGGATTCCACCCTTGTTTGCAGTGTCTTCAGTGTATGCTCCGGTAGTATGGGATGCCGGAGGGTTTGCTTTAGCTTGATTGTGTTCCTCGGTTGTATGGGCAGCCGTTGGGACTGTAGGTAGACTATATTTACTCCTGTCTTTATTTGGAGCTTGTCTTGGCACCGGTTCTTGAAAGATTAGTGATGGCTAGCCTGTTGAGGCTTTGGTTGTGGGATTTTTGATTATTAAGAGAACTAGGGAGTCCTATCTTATTGAGGCACTTTTGTGTGGCCTTCTGAGCAGAGTGTGAGACTCTGGATCTATCCTTGTAGGAAATTGAGTGGTATCTCTCGGTTATTGTGTCCTAGTTATTTCATCCTAGGGTTGTACTTGTGAGGTGATGCCCTGGTTATGCTATCATATGATTGGATTGGTGTTATGATATCCTTATACTGGTTGATTCATTTTGAGTATGTTAGACTGCTCTCCGTCTTTTCCTTCCACTTGAGGTTACCGGTATACCGCTATTTTCTCAGCTCTCTCTCTACTTACTTATATTGTTGTGCAAGGACTCCAGGTGCGTTCTCCTTTCCTTCACCTGTGATTCTGTGTAATTGTATCTTTGTGCTAGCATGTGTTACTTGAAGCTCTTGGTTATGGATGTTCTGTGCTAGCTCCTTGTGCCTTGCTTATTGCCTCAGTGACTGTTTTCTTGCTATCTGTTACTTACTGCTTTTATATCTTATATGCGCTCAGTCGGCCTATGATACCTACTGAGTACCCGTGGTTTTGGTGCTCATACTACACTTCTGCACTTTTTTTGTGCAGATATTAGCTGAGCTTTCGCCGTTGATCACGTTGGAGACTCGTGCAACTTTTGGATCTTTGAGACTAGGGTGAGCGCCTGACGGTCAGGGCTTGTCTACATCTCATCTGTTGTACTGTTGCTCCTTGTACTTTCGGAGGCAATTTATGTTGTATTTTGTTACTACTAGCACTTGTATCCTATTAGAAGCTTCTGTACTATTGATACCAAGTCTTGGGGTTGGTGTAGTTTCCTTTATGTATTTATATTCGAGTTTTGTTTCCACTTATTTCTGCGTGCTGGTGCGTTTTGGTTAGGTAGTAGCCCATTACTAACCGTTCTGGGCTATGGGAATTGGTTCGCCTACTGGGGGTTGTAGGTGCCATCATGACCTGAGAAATCGGGTCGTGACAGAAAGGAAAAGTACCACTTTTATGCCGGTCCAAGGGATATTCCCGGACCCTTGTTTCCTCTATTTTTTTAAATATATATATATATATATTTATAGTCCTATGTGGTATTCTGGACATTCGATGTGTTATTCTGGGTCTTATTTTCAAATATAAATACTCATAGTCAGATGCGGTATTCCGATCACCCGGTGCGTTATTCTGGGTCTTATTTTTAAATATAAATACTCATAGTCCGATGCGGTATTTAGGACCCCCAATGCATTATTCTGTGTTTTGATTTCCTATATGCATATATACATATACATGCATAGTCCGATGCGGTATTCCGGATGCCCGATACGGTATTCTGGGTTTATACTATTATGCATTCATAAATCACATCATATCCCATAGCATCACATTGACTTGAGTATACTTGGATTGTTGGTTGCTTGTATTGATTTTATTATTGTTGGCCTCTTGTTAATTCGATTATCTATGTTTTCAGTTTTATAACTAGAGTTAGGTGAATCCCTGTATTTTGTGTACTTTCATATAATTTATTTTATATATAATCTTTTTGTGCTCGGTCAGTTTATGATGCCTACTGGGTACTTGTTGTCTTGGTACTCATACTACACTCTGCATCTTTTTCTGATGCAGCACCTAGTATGAGCCACCCTAACTAATCCTCCTATCATTTGAGGCCTATTGTAGTTTGGATCGCGGTGAGCTCCCAGCGTCTTGGAGACTTTACATGCTTTCCATCTTGTATTCATGTATATATTTTGCATTTTGGATAGACACAGTCTGTTGTATAGCTACTTCGTAGTTTAGTCGCTTCTGTACTAGTGACACCAGGTCCGGGTTGGTTATAGTGTATGTTTTTTCGTTCTTGGTCACTTTAGGGTCATCTTTTGTATATTGCTACAGTTGGTATGTATATATATTCTATTGGCCCTGTATCTCTTATTTATGTCTTCCGCTTCCTTACTTTATTTGCTTTTATCATCTTCCGCGTTTTTGGGTTTAGCTTGCCTACTGGGGGGTTATATAGGTGACATCATGGCTGTCACGACCCGATATCTCGGTCATGATGGCACCTACAACCCCCAGTAGGCGAACTAATTCCCGTAACCTGGAACGGTTAGTAATGGGCTACCTTCTAACAGTTCAAGCGGAAGATTCGATACATAAGCGGAAGCAAGGGCATAAGGAAGAGAAAATAGATACAGGAGATATAAACAAAGCAGAATCTAAACCAACCCAAAAGACCTGGTATCATAGCGGATAAAAACCAAACTACATCAGGAGTACAAAGGTCCAAAAGTAATATATACATAATGTCTCCGAAACTATGAGAGTACAAAATAAACCAAGGATAAACTAAAGTCGAGCTCTGAATGCCAAGAGCTCACCCTCAGCCTGGATGATCCAAAAACAGCACCCCGCATGAGTCTCTGGTGCTTTAACGACGATGGCCCACACTCGGATCTGCACCAGACGATGCAGAGGGTAAGGTGAGCACCAAATGCGAAGAATAAGGTACCCAATAGGTATCATAGGACGACTGGGCACATATAAAGTAAAAGAGCAATAACAGACAAAATAGAAGTAAACAGTCATAGAAATCAATGAAAAGGTACACAAGAACTATCCTAGAGGGAAGACAACCGAAAGCAACATATAAGGTTAACAGGTAAGATATATACACACATGTACATGTGAAAGTACGAAATAACGCACCTGGGATTGTTGCAATAACAGTATATACATGATAAGTTCTAGAAATTGACGGTATACTGATAACCTCAAGTATAAAGTATGGGAGAGAAGAATAAAGGTAGACATGCCCGGAAAAAAGGAATTAGTAACCAGCCAAAGCATACCAATCTCAAAACCAGAAGATAACCTCTAGCAGTATCAAATTCCAATACTCATATCCATAATAAAATAACAAGAGTCTACCTACAGTCCCCCGGCCGCCCATACAATCGAGGAACGCAAACAAGTGAAAACAAACCCTCTGACATCCCATACTACCGGAGAGTACAATCAACAAGCAAACAAACAATGGTTGTACCTCAAACAATGAATGATATGATGCAATGCTAAAATGAGAGTGATAGTACTACCGTATTTCAACTGCTTTCGACAACCTATAAGGCCCAGAAGACAGGATTCATGAAAGGTCGCACTCGTATACCCCTACTATGTCGTATACCCTCCCTCCGGCACCCGCAACTCGCAACTTTTGGTCTGGAATGGCAAGGTCCATGGAGGCCCCCGACCAACATACTAAATTCCCCGCAATCTCAAAACAAATCCTCAAGTAAAGATGCCTAGAGGGTATCCAAGTCTAAAATAGTAAGCCCAATAACTCCAGCACTCGGCCCCACCTAATCCAGCAACACCCCAGATGCTGTAGTAAAAAAATTCTAGCCCTCGACCCCGTCGAGTCCAGTGTAAGTGGAACTAGTTATAAAATATCCATTAAAACTTCCTTACCACAAGAAGATCCATTAAACTAGTACCAAAACTCTATTAAATCAATTTTACCAAAATGGTCCCCACGAGCCGTGCAAGGTTTAGAAAAATAAACCAAGTAGGCCCAAAGCCAAAAACCACAGTAAAACGTGGGTAAAACCTCTTTATATGCATGTACATGATATGATAAAAACACAAATAGCCACCTCACGGCTCACAAGCAATCCTACTGCCCTGCACAGGCTCCGAAGCTACTCAGCAAGCATAACTAGCCTAGAAGGATATGTCTACGTCCAGGACTCGCGGACATTCCCAATAATCCCACCATCTACGTTCCAAAGTCAACAAGGCCTCATAGGACCACAACGGTAAAAATATCAAGTAATAATAGTACTATACACAACGGAGGAAAGAAATAGGACAGGTCATGGAAAAACGGTCAAGGTCTGTGGTACCAACTTAATAACCAAACCCAAGGATGATAACTAGTACAATTTTACCCGATATATGCTAAGTCTAGGAGTTTAGACCGTAACCTACCTGTCGTCCGATGACAAGCTGCCCGAACAATGACCTCCAAGCTCGAATCACTCCGAGAGATCTCGAATGACAATCTAACTATCATAAACATAAATTAAATGTTAAAATGAGTCTAACAATACCCATATTGCTACAATTATAGCCCGGATCGGTTAGTAATGGGCTACCTTCTAACAGTTCAAACGAAAGATTAGATACATAAGAGGAAGCAAGGGCATAAGGAAAAGAAAATAGATACAATAGAGATATAAACAAAACGGAATCTAAACCAACCCAAAAGACCTGGTATCATAGTGGATAAGAGCCGAACTACATCATGAGTACAAAGGTCCAAAAGTAATATATAAATAATATCTTTGAAACTATAAGAGTACAAAATACACCAAGGATAAACTAAAGTCAAAATCTGAACTCCAAGAGCTCACCCTCAGCCTGGATGATCTAAAAATAGCACCCCGCACGAGTCTCCATCTCTCTAATGGCGATGGCCCATACTAGGATCTGCACCAGAAGATGTAGAGGGTAGGTGAGCACCAAATGCGAAGCATAAGGTACCCAGTAGGTATCATAGGCCGACTGGGCACATATAAGGTAAATAGAAGTAAACAATCACAGAAATCAATGAAAAGGTACACAAGAACTAACCCAGAGGGAAGACAACCGAAAGCAACATATAAGGCTAGCAGGTAAGATATATACACACAGACGCAAGTGAAAGTAAGAAATAACGCACCTGGACTGTTGCAATAACAATATATACATGATAAGTTCTAGAAATGGACGGTATACTGGTAACCTCAAGTATAAAGTATAGGAGAGAAGAATAAAGGTAGACATGCCCGAAAAAAAGGAATTAGTAACCAGCCAAAGCATACCAATCTCAAAACCAGAAGATAACCTCTAGCAGTATCCAATTCCAATACTCGTATCCATAATAAAATAACAAGAGTCTACCTACAGTCCCCCAGACGCCCATACAACCGTGGAATGAAAACAAGTTAAAACAAACCCTCCGGCACCCCATACTACCGGAGCAAACAATAACAACCAACAAATAAGGATCGTACCTCAAACAATGAATGATATGATGCCATGCTAAAACGAGAGTGATTGTACTACCGTATGTCACCTACTTCCGGCAACCTATAAGGCCCAGAAGATAGGATTCATGAAAGGTCGCACTCGTACACCCCTACTACGCCGTATACCCTCCCTCCGTTACCCGCAGCTCGTAGCTTCTGGTCTGAAATGGCAAGGTCCATGGAGGCCCCCGACCAACATACTAAATGCCCTGCAATCTCAAAACAAATCCTCAAGTAAAGCTTCCTGGAGGGTATCCATGTCTAAAATAGTAAGCCCAATAGCTCCAACACTCGGCCCCGCCTAGTCCAGCAACACCCAAGATGCAGTAGTAAAAAAAGTCTAGCCCTCGACCCCGTCGAGTCTAGTGTAAGTGTAACTAGTGATAAAATATCCTTTAAAACTTCCTTACCCCAAGAAGATCCATTAAAATGGTACCAAAACTCTATTAAATCATTTTTACAAAAATGGGCCCCACATGCCGTGCAAGGTTTAGAAAAATAGTCCCAGTAGGCCCGAAGCCAAAAACCACAGTAAAACGTGGGTAAAACCTCATTATATGCATGAACATGATATGATCAAACACAAATAGCCGCCCTGCGGCTTACAAGCAATCCTATAGCCCTGTACATGCTCTGAAGCTACTCAGCAAGCATAACTAGCCTAGAAGGATATCTCTATGTCCGGGACTCATGGACATTCCTAATAATCCCACCATTTACATTCCAGAGTCAAAAAGGCCTCACAGTACCACAAGGGTAATAATATCAAGTAATAAGAGTACTACACACAACGGAGGAAAGAAATGGGATGGGTCATGGAAAAACGGTCAAGGTCTGTGGTACCAACTTAATAACCCAACCCAAGGATGCTAGATAGTAAAATTTTACCCAATATATGCTAAGTCTAGGAGTTTAGACCGTAACCTACCTGTCGTCCGACGACAAGCTGCCCGAACAACAACCTCTAAGCCCATATCACTCCGAGAGATCCTGAATGACAATCGAACTATCATAAACATAAATAAAATGTTAAAATGAGTCTAACGATACCCATATTGCTACAATTGTAGCCGACTTGAAATCTAGGTCAAAAGCGAGCCCACGAGGCCCACACCCAAAATGAAAAATAAAAAAAACTACGATGACCCCAACGATGCCAAGAAGGCATGCTCCAAATTTGAGCAAAATTGGCCAAGAGAAGGCGCCAAAATAGCCCGCTCAACTTTGGGTTTAAAGATGGACTTTAAGAACTAAAAATTGGAAATTTAGTGAGAGTTACTTACCAACAGGGCAAAATTTAAGCCTAGACGAGCAATTCTTCACACCCACGAACATGCATAAGCTTAGGGGAAGAATCTATCACAAAATCCAAGGTTTGGATATAAGCATGAATGGAGGAATTTTAGAGAAAAGACAAGGAAGAAAGTTGGGGAAGAAGACTTACCAAGATACGAAGGAGCATGGATAATCGACGAATAATTAATTCCCCAAGGCTTAGAACTGATTTAGAGCAAAATGGTGGAGAGAATATTGAGTTTTAGAGTGAGAAAGGTGTGGAAAAATGAACATTCAATAATTTATAGCTGCTGGAAAATGGCTAGCGCGATCGCGCCGTTGGCGCTGAAGGCTGGCGTGCAACTATTTTTCTGCAATTTTTGAAAATTCTCCCTGGCATTCTTGGTACAATTGGAACCCGATATTCAAAAACCAATAATGCTAATACAATGGAAACGATATTCCAGACTCAACAGAATCGACCAAACTTCCATACGAGGTCATGTCGGAGAAATGTTGACCCAAGTCAACACTACCAAAAAGGAACTAAAAGGCTTAAAATTAGTCCGGCTCACCCGAAACCCAAACCAACCAACTTTCTAGCCTAAACTCAATATTCCGGAGCTGATGGAGTTGTCAGATTTCGATTCCGACACTCCAATCATTGAAAGTCACCAAAAGTTACACTTTCAACGCCAAATAGCTTGAAAACTGAGAAAACAACACAAAACCCACCCTGGAAGTTCTCAGGCCTCAACTAAAGGTCCAAATAGACAAAACTTAATGCTCTGGAGCTAACGGAATAGTCAAAATTTAATTTCGAGCACGTTTGCTAAGAATGTTGACTAAAGTCAATGATATCCTAAGTTTAAGCTCTAAAATAGGCAAACGGGCAAAATGACCAAACGAATGACCAGGACACTGAACTACCGGTTCTATCAAGCCATAAATGACTTGGTACCGCTATAGAAAAGCTCTAACAATATAATAAATTCATAAACGCGAAGATGACCGAAAGGGTCATCACAATGGCCTAGTTTTGGGTCATCACAGAGTGGTATCAGAGCACTAGGTTCACCGGTCTAGCCAGTACAAGAGAAAGTGTTTATTAGAGTCTTGTGAATCGGTATAATGACATCTATATCCTATCTGCGGGAGGCTACGGGGAATTATTAAGAAAAGTTCCCTATTCTTGGCTACTTATCGTGCATTCCTGACCCTATTGACTTCTAAACTTCAGTTGTTCCATTTATCATTAGATACCTAGGATGAGTACGACAACGAGCGACGATGAGGCTTCTATGCCTTTACTTCAGTGCTTCCAAAAGCCTCGGGATTTCATATTATAGGCTTACCACTTTGGCTAAGAGAGGGCTTGGGGCTAGCCCAACTTCTGGTGCAATATATGGCTACCCCAGTTCTTCAGGGCACAATGACTTGTACTCCGAGTCTTCCAAAGGGTGTATTTGTATCACGGGTAAGGGCAGCACCCGGTTCTTCGAGAGGTGCTTTGTTTAGCTTTAAGGTTACGGTTTACCCTACCTTAGACCTTGTGTCTATCGATTATAACTATATTAATTGGAATCCTTGGGTTGGGTACTCTAGGTTGGCACCCCAATCCTTTCTCGTTTCTTCTGCCATCTTATTTCTTACTTTGGTTGTAGTATGTGATCTAATGTTGTAGTATTACACTTAAGGACCCGTGTGGCCTTTGTTTATGCCTTTGGACCATAGATGGTGGGATGTTTGGGAATGTCTGTGATTCCCAGACATCGAGTTGTGATATAAGGGTGGTTATTTATGCTGTAGAGCTGATTGTACCTGTACAAGGGCGATAGGTTTATTATGAACCGTTAGGCTACTGTTTGTTTGCGATCATATCATTCATGAGGGGTTTTCTGCATATTTTACTACTATTTTGTCTACGAGACTACTATAAATGGTTTTCTAAAACATGCATGGCCTCGAGGGCTCGCTTTTGGTAAAATGATTATAAAAGGGATTTGGAACTGGCTTTATGGATCTTCTTGGAGGAAAAGGGGCTTTTATGATGATTTTATCACTGATTTTCACACTGATGCTAGGCTCGGATGTGTCGTAGCACTAGACATATTTTTATTAGAGATTTAGTCCTGGATACGCCCTGGGCACCCTAGGCACCCTATTTAGGGTTTGACATTTGTGGTTACTATTTTAGACCCGGATGGACTCCGAGAAGTTATACTTGAGATTTTACGATTTTTGTATATGGTCGAGGACTTCCATGGATCTTGTAAATCTAGAATAGGGGCCACGAGCTACGAGTTTCAGGGGAGGTACATACAGCACTACGGTCACACCTAGTTCCATTATATCATTTATATGGTATTCGAATCCTTGTTTGTTGGTTGTTCAGTGTGCGCTCTGGTAGTATAGGATGTTAGAGGGATTGTGTGCTCTTGTGTATGTTCCTCGGGTGTATGGATTCCTGTCGGGACTGTAGGTGCATTAGCATATGCTATCTTTTATAGTGCTGGTTAGCAACCTTCTAATCAATTGTAGAATTACTTATTCTATCCTATGGTAGTACTTGCGATTTTGGTATGTATGTATTTGAGTTCTTGGTAGTTGAATTCTTTAGTAGTTTATGGGGTGTGTCGACATTATGAGGTGACTACTTTGGGTTTGGACTCGTGGGTAGGTCTTGCTAGCTTTCTCTTGGTTTTTTCCGTAGATCTAGAATTGGGTTGAGTGTTTTCTTTTGTCTAGCGGCCTTAGGTTGTTGTTGCCTAGGCCATTATCTATCATGGGCTAGGAGTCATTCTGTTAGTATGGTGTGGTACCGGTGGTTGTGTACTAGAGAAAGAGGTATTGTCTTGAGGGAATGGGTATTGGTGCATTTGATTTCTCGAGAGGTGAGGATCGACCTTCGTCAATTGTTTGCCTAGGAAGTTGGCAGGTTTATGGGTTGTTCTCATTGTTTTCTTCAGTACCCGCCTAATTAAGTTTGGATCGTTGCATTCTTGTTGACTTTTGACTGTAGAATGATGGTTAAGTTTTGACTATAGCATTGTGGTTGAGTTGGACATTCGGCCTATTCTTTCCTGCCTTATCGAATGTCGCTAGTAGAGTTATGGGAGCTAGGGGAACAACTCCAAAATCTCCTTAGAAAGAGTCTATAAAGTTTGGTGTGCCTTTGGAAGGGGTTCCATTTGGTTTAAAAAAAGAGAGAGATGACTCCTTGTCTGGATGTATAGGTTACTAGTAGCTGACCGAGCTGATGACTGAGGGTATGCTTTGGTTTGCGGGTTGATAACTTGATTCGACTAAATACAAAGTGCAGTGGCATTGTACTTAGGTAAATTCGGGGGCAGGATTCCTTCTAGTAGAAGTCGAGGTGGTAGGCTTTTCCAGTACTACCTTTGGGGGATTATTGCATCAGCTGTGACTACCTTGCTACATTCTTTGGAGGACCCAAGTTTAAGTTGCATCTATGGATTAGGCAACATTATATTCAAAGCCTAGTGGGCTCCGATTCCTAAGTTTTCCTCGACAGGGTACGAGTCTACTCATGGATTTGATAGAGGCATTGGTTGGCAAACTGGAATTGGGTTTCAGAATCATGGGTTAGAAAACTACTTTGGGTGGTTCATGGATAATTCTCATTAGTTGCAGCTTCTTTGTGCCAGAAAGCAGTGCGTGCGAACAACTTAGCTTCCCTATTTCAGTTCTGGAGTGGTATATTATATGTGATCAGGTTGTGAGGATTGAAGTCGGCAGGGCTACTTTAAGTTCTAGTGGTACCTCGAGATCGATAGTCACCTTGGTGATTTCCAGAGTTAGAGGTTGGATTGGGTTGGTTCTTCGAGAGGTCATCTATTTTATGTGATTTTAGTGTTGTTTGGGCTCTACTAGTATAGGTCGGGAGTTCGGTATGTTGTATGATTCAGAGTTATTGGATTGTGTGCAGATGTAGTAGAGCAGATATTTAGGGCCAAAGAGGTGAGTTAGAGGGTTAAGACTTTGCCAACATCTAGGTGGTGACCCTAGACTTCAGATACCCTTTCTTTGCCTATGGGGTGCTGACTTGATATTCTCAACATGGTAGACTGCTCCCTTAGGTGAGACTAGTAAGGTGATCTTAAAATTTGAAGTGTTCGAGTATTTGGAGCAGCAATGGTATTTTCTAGAGTATGAAGCATAATTAATGGCTACGGACTTCATGGAAGGCTTACCACACACCTTGCAGGGTCTTGGTTTTGGTTTGGGTCTTTTGGGAAGGTTTCCCTTGTCCATTCAATTTCATTCAATTCAGACTTAGCACGGTGCACCGAGGCTGGGTTCGTTCTACGGTCAGAAGGTTCTCCATCATTATAAGGTGCTCATACATGCCTTTTCCAGCCCTGGTGTGCAAGCTTTAGTCGAGTTCAGATAGTTGGTTTCAGATGAGTTCAGATAACGAGGTTGGTCTTAGCAAAAAGGGGTTCATCTGATGGTTGATAGTTGTTTGGAGTATAACTACTATGGTTTTCGAGGATGTGCTTTGAGTTACTAATTTGGGTGTCAAAGGATAGTAAGATATAACTTAGTTGGATTAAATTTGAGTATAAAGGTGACTTCGCTCATGGTTGAGTATAATGGGAACTATGGATCTCCGGTATAACTATTGATACTTCGAAAGTGGCTCGAGGGTTCTGCTTATTTAAAGATTCATGATTGCGATGCAAAAGAATTCAGGTCAGAATAAAGGGTTTTTGCAGATCACCAGGTTCATGAGTTAGAGTTTTGGTTGGTGATCTTGTAGGGTGAACTTGGTTGCAGTATCGAGGATTCGAGTTTGGTGTGTCGATTACCTTGGATCTCTTGTTTCTGTTTTGTGTCGGTGCTTTTGATTGAGATTCTTGAGGGTCAGTTTGGTTGGGAGATCTTTGGAGGATTTAGAGGGAAAGGTTGAAGTCTAGTTTGGTTGGTGAGGTGTTGGGGGTAGGTAGTTTTCCTTTTGTTTAGCTCTATGGGGCGCCGTCCAGTCAGGGAGGCTACCTGGGTTTTCGAGTGAGTGGTGCTGGCTTAGTAACCGTCTTTGTTTGAATATTCTGATATTTTCCCTTCTTTAACTTTCGCAAATGAAAGTTCATTTACTAGTGGATATTGTAATGACCCTCCCGGTCATTTTCCTGTCTTTCGTTCTTTTTCTGTGTTTTGAGCTTTCTCGCAGTGGCTTCAGGTCATTTATGACTTACTGGGACAGACGGTTTGGTACTTGGGCCATTCGTTAGGTCGTTATTGTTATATCCTATTTTTTCACGATAGGACACAACTTCGGAACTCACAAAAATAATTAATTGTTTAAAAGAATTTAGAGAGTCGTCACCTAATTTTAGGAAAAATTAGGAAACCTATTAATTAAAAAATATTTTCATCTACGAAACCAGTTAGATTCTAGGTAAGGGTTCAAGTTATTCTGAAGGGAAGGGGTTAGGCATCCTTCAGAATCCACAATGGTGGTTCCCGACTGAACTCATTTTTTCAATTGAGGAGATAAAAAAAAGGTCCCGATTCTTCACTGTTAGAGAAAATGACTATCGAAAACTCGAAGAATATAAGGAAAAACTTTTACGAAATGGCCTAATATTTGCCTATCGTTATCTAAAAATGAATAAATACAATAAAGAATATTACAATATCTTTGAATTTTAGTTCGAGTATTTTCTTCGAAAAGCAACTCCGAGTACCTGTACACACACTTAGTAAAAATGTTAGTAATGAACGAATATTCATCAAAATGAATCAATAAAATAATAGATTAAAAAATAAAACTCATCTTATATATAGGGGTGTGCAACAACCGATTTAACCGATAAATCGAACCGATAAAAATATTATTGGTTTATTGGTATTGGGTTATTGGGTTAACAGTTTTTAAACTGTTTTGTAAAAAAATTTATTGGGCTATCGATTCGGTATCGATTTTAAGGTTTTAGTTAATGGTTAAACCGATAACCCAATAAGATTATAATTTTATTCATAATTGTATAATAGTGGCTTTAGATTTTAAATATATACCCTATTGTTTTTTACATTTTATAGTTGTTGTCTTAGTGTTGTTGTTTTCTTTATAAAGTCATTGGTTTGATAGCATTCTACCTATCAGTGTTGCTTTTCTTTTTGAGATATTGCTACCATTGCTACTGTATTCATGTTTTCTACTTAATAAGAAAGAAAATAAGTTTATTTTAGTAATAACATATTTTAATTTTCTTATGCTTGTAATTTGTTTAGATGTTTATGCATGAAAGTAGTCTATATATGAAGAAGAAAATAAGAGAAATCAAAAATATTATAAGAGCATTTTCTTATCGGTTAAATCGATTACCGAATAATTAAGGACCAAAAACCGATTAAGCGAAAATCAATAACGAATATCTTATTGGTTTGGTTATCAGTTTTGCATGTTTACAAATCAATAACCGATAAACCAAATCGATAATATACAAAATCGAACCGAACCAACCGATGCACACCCCTACTTATATACATTGGAGGCCTTGGAAATTGACGAAAATTTCTTCATCGGCCAATTAAATTGATATTCGATATGAAAAAAAATTAAACTGTAAATAACATCCGTCTTTTATCATGGGGAGGCCTCAAAAATCCAACGGAGAGATTCTTTCATTGGCCAAGTAAATTGATATTCGATATATAAAAAAGTTGAACTTAAAATAATATCCGTGTTTTATTACGGGGAGGCCTTGAAAATTCGATGGAGAGATTCTTTCATTGGCCAATTAAATTGATTTGTTCAATATTAGTAAAATATCAATAAACTAATCATAAGTAATTCTCAAGTAACAATAACAATACAAACAAAGCAGTATCATCCATATGGAGTAAGCAAAGCCACTGTAGAAATTAAACTAATACAAAATAAAAAAACTAACAGTACTATCCAACAGAGACTAAGAACAATTTAACAATGGTCATCGAAGAAATCACAACTCCGGCAGATTTGTAAAATGGACA
Organism: Jaltomata sinuosa; assembly: GCA_003996215.1. NCBI lineage: Eukaryota > Viridiplantae > Streptophyta > Magnoliopsida > Solanales > Solanaceae > Jaltomata > Jaltomata sinuosa. The sequence goes on along the minus strand of QJPP01001908.1, from coordinate 121,124 downwards.
TGAAATAAAGAAAATAGAGGGGGTAAGAGGATATGTTACCATGGAGGTTTTTCCGGAGAAAATGACATAGGTCCTTAGATTTAAAAGAAGAGGGACAGTAGTTGTCGTCGTTGTTGGGTTCATCGTCGGAGCTGTGGTAGCTCATTGGGTTTGTTGTTGTTTTCATTAGAGATGGCGGTTTCTGTTTGGGTGTTAGCTAGTTTGAATGATCTTGGAGATCATAGTTTGATTCTTAGGAGCTCATCGTCAGTTCTTAAGGAGAGAAAAGGAGCAACGGGGTTAGAGGGTCTGTTTGGTGTGTTTGGTTGCTGTCCATCAGAGCTTACAAATCGTTGGTGAGATGTGAGAGGAAAAAAAAGGTGGAGAACAATTGGGTATGTTCTTCGCTGAAATTTTGACGGAGCAGCGAAGGTAAGAGGGAGACAGTGGTGAACAGTGGGGGTTTGGGTTGGAGTAGATGAAGATGGAGTTTTATGTTGATGTGAAGAGGAGAAATGGTGGAGTGGTTGAGCTCGTAGTGGCCGTTCGTGGAGGTTGTTGGGTGGTCTGGTTGTTCGACGGAGAAAATGAGGGAAAGGGGAAGGTTTTTTAGTGGTGATGTGTGTAGAGGAGAAGGCTGGCTGGTGGCACATCGGAGTTCCAGTGGGTGGTGGCTGGAAAAGGAAAGGAGAATGATATTTTCTTTTGGAACTTTTTGCCTATTTTGGGAAATTTCCACCACCAAAGAAATGTGTTGAGTGTATGAGACACTTTATAGAAAATTTTAAAACCCTAAATCATCTATGTGGCAAAACAAAGACATGGGCTATCAAAACCGTGTGCTCAAAACCATGGTTTACCTAAAACTATGTGCTCAAAACTATGGTTACCTAAAACCATGTGCTATTTAATTATATGTGTAGAGAATATCCTCTCCGACTATGTTAAAAACAATAAAAAAAATATATTAATAACATTTAAAAAATGTGATTTGAACTAAAACAATTGTGATTTTAAAAAACTAAAAAAGTATTTATTTACATGCAAATAATTAATAATAATTAAAATTAATGATGATTAAAGTCAACTAAAATGATTAAAATTTGATAAAAATCTCAATATTTTTATAAATGAGTATAATTATCAATAAATTGTATCAACATTGAAAAAATATGAGAAAAATTGTATTCTATGCAATTTAATGAATAAAAGATTTAAAAATATTAATTTGAAAAATATCAGTCCAAAATTGGGTGTCAACAACGTCCCTCTTCGTTCAGAGATGATGAAAAAATCCTTAAAAGAAGACGTTAACGTTTAGCTAATTTTGGCTTGACAAGGAGAAAGAATGACATACGCACAGAATAATGCCAGACTTTGATAGAGCTTTAAAAATACTCTCGTCTGCTGGTGAGGTTGAATTATTTTTCAAAGAAAAATGATAAACGAGGAAAAAATGTTCTACGACGAAAAATAATCACGTACCTTTGACATTGTTTTTCAAAATCACCCAGTGTCAAATTGGGAGACGCTGGGGATACAAAGTTGTGTACTTGTCTCGTTGAAAGGTGGACGACCCAACTTATCTTGTTTAAAGGCGAACTACCCAATCTTGTTCATTGAACGACGAACAACCCATTTGATATGTTATTTTTAATGAGATGACAACCCAACATGTCTCATTAAAAGTTTGACGGCCCAATTTAAATTTGAAATGTCACTTTGAATGAGGTGACAACCTAATATGTCTCATTGAAAAATGAATGACCCAACTTGAATTTGATATGTCACTTTGAACAAGGTGACAATCCAACATGTCTCATTGAAAGCAGACGACCCAACTTAAATTTGATATGTCAGTTTAAATGATGTGACAACCCAACATGTCTCATTGAAAGGCGGACGACCCAACTTGGATTTGATATGTCACTTTGAGCGAGGTGACAACCCAACATGTCTCATTGAAAGGCGGATGACCCAACTTGAATTTGATATATCACTTTGAATGAGGTGACAACCCAACTTGTCTTGTTAAAAGGCGGATGACCTAAGTTGAATATGCTATGCCACTTTGAATAAGGTGTCTTCCCAACTTGTCTCGTTGAAAGGTGGATGACCTAATCTTGTCTCTTTTAAAGGCGGATGACCTAATCTTGTCTCATTAAAAAGTGGATGACCGAATCTGAATTTGATATGTCACTTTGAACGAGATGACAACTCAACATGTCTTATTGAAAGGCGGATAACCCAACTTGAATTTATATGCCACTTTGAATGAGTTGGCTTCCCAACATGTCTTATTGAAAGGCGGACGACCTAACTTGAATGTGATATGCCACTTTGAATTAGATAGCTTCCCAACTTGTCTCATTGAAAGGCAAACGACCTAACTTGAATATAATATTCCACTTTGAATGACGTGTCTTTCCAACTTATCTCGTTGAAAGGTGCGCTACCTTATCTTGTCTCTTTGAAAGGCGGATGACCTAATCTTATCTTATTGAAAGGCAGATAACCCAATCTGAATTTGATATGTCACTTTGAACGAGGTGACAACCCAACATCTCTCATTGAAAGGCAGATGACCCAACTTGAATTGATGTGCCACTTTGAATGAGGTGACTTCCCAACATGTCTCATTGAAAGGCGGACGACCTAACTTGAATGTAATATGCCACTTTGAATAAGGTGGCTTCCCAACTTGTCTTGTTGAAAGGCGGATGACCTAACTTGAATGTGATATTCTACTTTGAATGAGGTAACTTCCCAACTTATCTCGTTGAAAGACGGATGACCTAATCTTGTCTCTTTGAAGGGCGGACGACCCGATCTGAATATATGGAGTCACCTTGACACCATTTTGGATTGAGTGGGTAACCTTGACACCAGTATAGATAAACAGAGTTACCTTGACACCGATTTGGATAAGTGAAGTCACTTTGACACCAAAGATTGAATGGAGTCACCTTGACACCGGTCTAGATAAATTGAGTCACTTTGATGAGGATTTGAATAATTGGTCATCACATTGACGACAATCTGGATAAATAATCATCACCTTGACAATCCAGATAAACTATCATCACCTTGATGATGATCTAGAAAGTGAGGTCACCTTAATGCTGATTTAAATTCCACATGTCACTTTAAATGGGGTGACTTCCCAACGTCTCATAACCATCTTCACTAAACTTATTAGTAGCAAATGCAATATGTCACAAAAAAAAGGTGAAGATTCAACATAATATGTCACAAATATAGGAGTGACAATCCGATAAAACATGTCATAGTTATGGGAGTGACGACCCAACTTAAAAAATATGTCATTTTTAATGGGATGGCAACCCGATTTTTTTTTAAAAAGTATCAGTTTGACAAGGTAATAACTCAACATGTCAGTTTAACAAATAAACAATAACACATGAAAAGAAAATACCACTTTGGCATGAACTTAGAAAATTGGGTGTTTCCCCAATTTCATTTTGAACAAAGAAGCATGTGAAGAGAGAAACAAATCTCGACTACAAGTGGTACCAACATTTAGTATTGCATGAAAATTTTCTCAATTTCTTCTCATGACTGAGATTGACATCGAGGTAATTTCTATAGCTTCAAGTGATACCTCAAACATACCTAAGTATCGACAAGATTTATTTTTCTTGCTTCAAACAACGGTTTTGAACTATACCTATCCTCATGTTTCAAGTGCCCTTACCACAAAGAAAGTCTTTATTTGCACACATCTGAAGTATTTTGATTTGAGGATATTTTCAAAGAACACTCACACTCAAAAAAATGTTCAATACATGTAATTGTGATGCCATATGCTTGGCCTTCATGTAAATCTCCACTAATGTGAGAACATTTGAAATGAGATCATGTAGGGATTGTTATCGGCTTGTAATGTAGGCTTAGGAATGGGTAGGATATTCATTTGAGATGAAAGTGATTTAATTCCTCCATGAGCGTCGCACTGGATTTGTGCTTTTTGTTGTGCCTTTGGCACTTGAAATTCTTCATTGTCCCTTTCTTTTGTTTTTACTTCTTTAGAATCTTTGTTTGTTAGAGTTTTCTCTCCCATTTCTCTGATGTTTTCTTTTTTTTTTTAACTTTTCCATTATTGTTGGAGTGTTTTTCTTCGTTGTTTCTGTTGCAAATTCTCCTTGTCTTGACTTTGAAGAGTCTTTGACTTCTCTTTTATTCTAAATTCATTTTGTATTCTTGACATTCAAGGACTTTGTATTTTTGACAGCTTCAAACTTGAATCTCCTTTGATAATTTGCACATCTTCAGTGCGCTCAAAGAGGTCGGGCCAAGAGAGAAATCGCATGTAAGCACTCAGAAGGGTATTGGCTAAGATGTGGTTGTCTAAAAAAGAGGCTTCAGGCTAAGGATAATGTCATTTGGTAGGCAATGAAAGGCATAAACGGATAAAAAAAGGCCTACGATCCTTTCCCAAACCAAAAATTACTCGGGATTTTGCCTCAATAAATATTCAAGCCAAGTTCTAGATCAACAATGTAATGCAATTAAATTTTAATGTAAAATCTCATCATACAATGCATATGAAATAATGAGGTTGATTTTATTCTTATCTTTGATTTATGAAAGAGAATATTTTGTAGTGTCACAAAGATACGACTAAGAGGTACCAAAAGAATCTATCAAAGGTGCATGCTGTCCATATTTTCTGACATGGTGGAAGACCCAATAGAGATCTTTATGGATGACTTCTCAGTAGTTGATGACTCCTTCGAAGCTTGCCTTGATAATTTGGCAAAGGTTTTGAAATGGTGTGAAGAGACCAACCTTTTGCTAAACTGGGAGAAGTGTCACTTCATCATGAAAGAAGGTATAGTGTTGGTATATATGACCTCCAAAAGAGGAATAGAGGTTGAGAAAGTAAAGATTAAAGTCATTGCCAAGTTTCCTCCTTCGATTTCAGTGAAGGGTGTTCACAGTTTTCTTGGGTACACTGGGTTCTACTGGCAATTTATTAAAGATTATTAATATTGCAAATCCCTTGTGTAAGCTCATTGACAAGGACACAAAGTTTTTTTATGATGCATGTGTGAATACAACATGCTTCATTCATTCAAAGATCATAAAAAACTATTTCAAGACCTTCTAACCTCAAGAACTGAATCTACGGTATTAGAAAACACTCATAAGCCACCTAATCAAGATATCAAACATTTCACCCCTCTTTTATCAAACATGTGCCATCATAACAAGAGAGTAAGATGGAGGTAACAACAACTGTTCAGCAAACAAAATTTGTATTACCCGATGAGAGTCAGGGTCAATCCCACAGAGAATTGTAGCTTAGCCAAAGATATTGTAGAAAGGATCTGACAATGAGAGTATATTGTCCAAACAACAAATAATATAAACAAGAGAGAGGATGACTAGGGATGCTCTTCGGATGGGACTTGAATACGGGTTAAGGTACTTGCTCAATTGCATAAATTCCTACTAAATAACATAGGTAGCATTGGTTTTAGGCATTCTTGTTAATCTCTCGACCAAACAATCATTTATCCAATGGTTTTTGTTCAAACACCATTGTTTAGGCATAAACCAACCAATATATGCTTGTCGAGGTCATATTATCTCTAAGTTAGACTCTTAAATGGGTGTTTCCGGTGAATTAGGCTATTTCTAACCTTAATCTAAGTGGAATTCCAATCACCCACTAGCAGTTTCATATTCGAAATTGTAAACTTCTTTCTCAAGCAAGAACATAATTAAGTAAAGTAAATCAATATTTGCAACCACCAATTTTAGAGTTAAAATACAGTAAAATCACTAGACCCATATCATATTAGCCATTATAAACACAAATAAGAAAGACTCATACCCTTTTATCAAGTACCCATCATTAGCACATCCCTAGACAAAGAGACTTAGTCACTCATGCTAAAGGAAGAAGAAAGTATACCCATAGGAAAATTCAAATTACATTTCTTTAATTGTACAAGAATCCATTATCCAAGATCAAATTTACAAGTATGGTGAATCCAAGGTTCAAGAGGAAGGAGTTAAACTGAAACCCTCTTCTTGCCTTGGAGAGAAATCTTGCTCAAAAACTAAAAACTATGCCTTAATTGGGTTTTAGAATGTTCCTTAATCATCATATCAAAATGGACAAAAATGCCCTTCGAAAGCTGTGCGGTGCGACATGCATTTTGCACATTATTTTGTGCACATTGCACAACTCTGCACAAGCAAAGCAGTGACTCAGCTGACTTCTAGTTCTCATGAAAAGTTTAGTGCAGTTCTCACTAGGCCTTGTGCGTGTCGCACAACGGCCACACCCCTTAACAAATCCTTATCTTTTCTTCTGAGCTTCATACGAAGGGATATGCGGACCGCACCTTGTGTTGTGAATGTCGCACGAGGTTCATACCTCATGATAAAATCTTCATCCCTTCTGATCAACTTCACACTTCAACTTCTTTTGAGCTCTATTGGGTCCATTTCCTTGTTTTCTTCACTGGGATAAGAGTACATGTATTTATGTCAATTAAGGCCATAAGAACCTCTAAATTTTATCATAACATGGCAATAATTCATGAGTAAAGACTTAATAAGTTGGTAGATTACCGACTTATCATAGACCATCTTCATCTCCTCTGTTACCTTGGTCAGAGTTCTATGAGGCTTGTATGGACAAGTTCTTTCCACAAAGCGATAAAGAGCATCGTAGGGAGCCGTTCACTAGACTTATGCAGGGGTGTATGACCATATCTGAGTATCAGACTTGCTTCTACCAGCTTGCTATATATGGGGCCATGATTATGCCTACCGAGCCTGACAGAGTTCATAGATTTGTTTAGGGGTTGAGATTGGAGTTTAGGCTAATAGCTGAGGTGTTACTTGCTAGAGGTCGATCTTTCCAGGATATAGTACATCATGTTTGCGCTATATATGATTTACAACATCATGATCTGTGGGCCAGAGATAAAAGGTTACGTCATCAGGGCAGCTACAATGGTTCCCGTTATTGTGGTAGAGGTTCAGGCCAGTGGGGCCAAGGTTATCAACCATAGCAGCATCAAGGTCAGTCTAGTTGACCAGTTCAGGCCTCGCTTTAGGCTTTTAGTGTGTCTCAGTTTGAGCAGGGTTAGAGTAGTAACCAGGGTTACAGTGGTCAGACTCCGAGGGCTACAACTTTTGGGTCATCAGGCCATGGTCTCCATACTGGTGAAGATAGTTCATCTAGGTAGGGTAAGCTATTAAGGCCTTGTTATTAGTGTAGGGTTATTGGGCACTATTCTAGATATTTCCCCCAATGGGGTAAAGTTTAGCCAACCGCTTAGCCGACTCAACCAATTCGAGTAGTGCAACCATCGGCTAAAGAAGGTGGTGTTTAGGGTCAAGGTGGTGCCCAACATTGCAGAATTTTTTTTAGGGATAGAGGTCAGTTCGGTGGAGGTCGGTGTCAGTTTTATGCAGTTTTAGAAGGCCAGAGGCAGAGACCTTAGATGCTGTGATCACATGTATAATTTCTGTATGCCGTCAGTCAGCTTTGCCTTTATTTGATCCTGGATGTACTTTCTTATATGTTTTTGCCTAGTATGTGCCTTGTGTAGGGTTGGATAGTGAGTCGTTATCTGTGCCTGTATCTGTTTTGACCTTAGTAGGTGATTCTTTAGTAGTGGATCAGATTGTGAGATCATGTATGAGTTTTGTTGGTGATTTAGAGACTTGGTGTGATTTGATGATTCTTGATATGTTAGACTTTGATATGATTCTGGGCATGGACTGGTTATCCCCTTATCAAGCGATTTTGGATTGCTATACCAAGATCGTTACCATAGCCTTCTCTGGCGTATCCCAGTTGTGTAACATGGTTCTATTAGTTGCAAATCGTCTAGGATCATTTCTTGTCTTCAAGCTAGGAAGTTGATTTCACGCGGGTGTTTGGCTTATCTAGCGTATGTCCAAGATGGTAGTGCCGACCTTTCTTCCCCCGAGTCAATTCGTGTTGTTAAAGATTTCCTAGATGTGTTTCCGAACGACCTACCAGGCCTTCCACCTAAGAGAGATATTGAATTATCTATTGAGTTAGAGTCGGGCAACAGTCCCATTTTAATTTCTATGTATCGTATGGCTTCAACTGAGTTGAGAGAGCTTAAGTAGAAGCTGCAGGACTTGTTAGCTAAGGGTTTTATTAGGCCGAGTATATTGCATTTGGGTTCTCCAGTTCTACATGTGAAGAACAAAGATGTGTCCATGCGGATGTGTGTTGATTATAGGCAGTTGAATAAAGTGACTGTGAAGAATAGATATCTTGTGCCATGCATAGATGACTTGTTTGATCAACTTCAGGGTTTGACTATATTTTCAAAGATAGATTTGATGTCAGGCTACCACCAGTTGAGGATTAGGGCAGAGGACATCCCTAAGACAGCCTTCAGGACATGGTAAAACCACTATGAGTTCCTGGTGATGTCTTTTGGGTTGACTAATGCCCTCATAGATTTCATGGACTTGATGCATAGGGTGCTCCGACCATGTTTGGATTCATTCGTGATAGTCTTCATAGATGAAATCTTTATATACTTGCGCAATAGAGAGGATGATGAGCAACACTTGTTCATCTTGATATACTTACGCAATAGAGAGGACGATGAGTAACACTTGAGGGTTATACTCCAAACTTTGAGAGATTATTGGCTTTATGCCAAGTTCTCAAAGTGCAAGTTTTGGCTTGAGTCGGTAGCATTGCTAGGACATGTGGTGTCTAAGAAAGGGATTAGAGTTGAACCGGGGAAGATTTCATCCATTCGTGATAGGATGAGACCGATTACTCCTACCAAGGTTCACAACTTTATTGGGTTAGCAGGATATCACTGATGGTTTATCGAGGGCTTTTGTTCCATAGCAACACCTTTGACTAGGCTGACGAGGATGAATGTCCCATTTCAGTGGTCGGATTAGTAGTCGGATAGCTTTCAAAGGCTTACAACCTTGTTGACTTTAGCTCCACTGTTGACTTTGCCAGTTGAGGGTTAGAGCTTATCGATATATTATGATGCTTTAGGGGTTGGGCTTGTTTATGTACTGATACAACAGGGTCATGTGAGAGCATATACATCAAGACAGTTGAAGGTTCACAAGTGCAACTACCCCACTCATGGCTTGGAGTTGGCAGTGGTAGTCTTCATGCTTAACATTTGGAGGCACTAATTATATGGGGTTCACTGTATGATCTTCACCGATCACCATAGTCTTCAGTACATTACGAGTCAATGAGAGATGAACTCGAGGCAGTGGAGATGGATTGAGTTACTGAAGGACTATGATTTCAACATTCTATATCATCAGAGTAAGGCAAACGTGGTAGAAGATTCCTTGAGTCGAAAGACAGTGAGTATGGGCAGCCTAGCTTTACTTTCAGTTTCAGAGCGGCTGTTGGCCTTGGACATCCAGTCCTTGGCTAACCGTATGGTTAGGATTGACTTGTCGGATCCTAGCAGAGTTCTTGCCAGCATTGATGTTCATTCTACCTTGGTTGATTAGATTCAAAGCCATCAGCTTGAGGATCAATGGTTGTGTGACCTTTATGATCATGTTGTTCAGGGTGAGGCCAGCCTGGCTACTTTGGGTTCAGATGGTGTTCTAAAGTTTGATAGTCATCTTTGTGTTCTGAGGTTTGGTGATTTGATTCAGTTGAATCTTTGGGATGCACATTGTTCTAGATATTCCATCCATCCTAGAACAGCTAAGATGTAAAGAGACTTGAGGCAACTTTATTGGTGGAGTGGTATAAAGCGGGACATAGCATAGTTTGTATCTCGGTGCTTGAACTATAAGCAGGCTAAGTTCGAGCACATGAGACCTGGTGGATTAATGTAGTGACTTTCCATGCCTGAGTGGAAGTAGGAAGGTATTACGATGGACTTCATAGTTCGATTGCCACACACTTTTTCAGAGTTTGACTCCATTTGGGTTATTGTTGATAGGCTGACTAAGTCAGCGCACTTCTTGCCAGTTCAATCTACTTACAGTACAGAGAGGTTGGCTCAGATTTAACTTCGTAAGATTATTTATTTGCATAGGGTCCTAACTTCTATCATTTCAGACCGTGACACTAAGTTCAAGAGAGCAATTCAGCGAGACTTGGGCATAGAGGTTCATCTTATTACTGCATATCACCTTCAGACAGATGGCCAGTCCCAGAGGACTATTCAGGTATTGGAGGACATGCTACAGGCCCGTGTTCTTGACTTTAGAGGTTTGTGGGATCAGTTTGTGCCTTTGACCAAGTTTGGTTATAATAATATTCATCATTCGAGCATTGGCATGACACCATTTGAGGTGTTGTATAGTACGCATTGCGGATTGCTAGTGGGTTGATTTGATGGTTTAGAGACTATGACTCAGAGTATAAATTTGCTTCGCGATTCCTTAGATATAGTCTGAGTGATTTAGGACAGGCTTTATACAGCTTAGAGTAGGCAGAAGAGCCATACTGATCGTAGACTTTGTGCCTTGGAGTTTAGTGTTGGTGACTTGGTGCTTCTCTGTGTATCGCCCATGAAGGGAGTGATAAGATTTGGTAGGCAGGACAAGATCTGCCCTAGGTACATTGGGCCATTTGAGATCCTCTAGAGAGTTGGTAGTGATGCCTATGCGCTAGCTTTTCCTCTGATGTTTTCAGCTATGCACCTGGTTTTCCATGTATTGATGTTGAGATAGAATGTCACATATGAGTCTCATATGATGCAGTGGGATTTAGTTCAGTTGGATGAGAGTTTCACCTTTGTTGAAGAGTCGATTGCTATTCTAGCCAAAGATGTCAGGAGATTGAGATCTAGAGAGATTCATATTGTTAATGTTCAGTGCAGGCACCGTCCAGTCAAGGAGGCTACCTGGGATACCGAGAGAGAGAGAGAGATGCATGCTCAATATCCTTAGTTGTTTGAGCCTTTAAGTACTCCCTTGTTCTTCACTTTTGAGGACAAAAGTCATTTATTTGGATGATGTAATGACCCTTCTGGTCATTCCTGCATTTACACTTTCTTTGTACTGTTAGAGCTTGCCTATAGTATCCCCAAGTGATTTATCATATTTTGGGATCGGTGGTTCGATGCCCTGGCCGTTCATTTGGTCTTTATGGCTATTTCTCTGTTTTTGAGCTTAAACTTAGGATACCGTTGACTTTGGTAAACATTCTTGGTAAATGTGCTCAGAATCAAATTCCGACAGTTTCGTTATCTTGGGAGCATGTATTTTTGTCTAGATGGACCCTTGATCAGGGTCTGGGAGCTTTTGGTTTGATTTTGCGTTAGTTTTTGTGTTTTCTAGCCAATTGAACTTGGAATTTTGACTTTGGTAAATATTCAGAGAAGATGGCCTCGGATGGAAATTTCGTCAATGCTGTTAGTCCTGAAATATTTACTTTGGGCTAAAGGGACCTTTGGTTCAGGTCCCGAGGTTTCCGAACTCATTTTGAGGTGTTGAGTTTTGCTTTGGTAAAAGGTTGGTTTTTGGGTGTTGGGCCCACTTTTTGTTAAACTGACCTCCATTGGCTTTTCTGTCAGTTCCATTGAGTCTGAATTGTTGTTTCTGGTGCAGTAGCATAGATCATTTGTGCATACGGCATCCTAGATGAGCCCTGTGGGCCCATGCAGAGACTTTTTCCTCTTCTTATTTCTGCTGGTTGCTGTTCCAGGTGAAGGCCTATGGCCTTAATCGAGACCGCAAAGGAATCTGTCATGATTGTGATGGTCTGTCTCGCTTATCATCCTGATTGCGGGGGTCCCTTCACGCGATCGTGATGAAGGGCCTGTGGACCCAACCTTCATTGCTTTATGCAATTGCGAGATCCTTCCCCATGACTGCGAAGAAGCCTCTCCTCTCTTGTTCTTCATGACCGTGTGCCTAATCCTCGCGATCATGATGGTCTAGCTAGCATGGTCCTCGAGACTGTGTGGGGTCCCTTCGTGATCGTGAATAACGACCCTTGGTAGTATATAAACTCCCATCTTTGTTTTCAACACTTCAAATCCAAAAACCTCCATTGGTACAAGCTCCAAGCTCCATATTCCCTTTTGTGGCTTCAATTCCAGGCGTAGGGGTGATAATTCTTGGTCCCATGATCATTTTCATGTCTCCAATTTGATAAGTCCCTTGTTTATTCCGTTAAATTCTCCCCTTTGATTCCTTAATTGTTCTTTTAATGGGGACTATTTTGAGCCATCCCCATGGCTAATTTCTGTTAAAAAGTCTGAGCACGCACTCACGGGAGTTTTGTGATCACTATGCGCTCTTTCATTTCTGGCTTTGGGTTGTGGGGCCTATGGGCCCGCCTGTGATCCAAATTTCGACCCGGCTATATTTTTAGCAATATGGGTATCATTAGCTTTGTTTTAATGCATAGATTATGTTTATGATAGTTTGATTGTTGTTCAAAGATTCTCAGAGCGGTTTAGGCTTGGACATCATCGTTCTAGCAGCTTGTCATTGGACAATAGGTAGTTACGGTTTAACTCTTTTAGACATTGCATATATAAGCTATAATTGTACTAATTAGCATCCTTGGGTTGGGTTTATTAGCTTGATACCCCAGACCTTGTCCGCTTCTTCATATCCATTTTATTTTTGCTCCTATGGTTGTAGTATTTGTTGTAGTTGGTAGTATCACCCTTGTGGTCTTGTGTGGCCTTGTATTTTACTCTGGACCAGTATGATGCATATAAAGAGGTTTTCTACATATTTTGCTACTGTTTTGGCTTTGATCCAACTATTCATGGTATTCTAAATCTTGCATGGCCCCGAGAGCCTATTTTTGGTAAAAATGGCTATAAAAGGTTTGGAACTGATTTTCATGAATTTTCTTGGGGTAAAAGAGTTAAAAAGATTATTTATGACAGTTCTTCACACTTATACTACAGTGGTTGAACCATGGTGCTAGACATGCATTACTATTGATTTGAGATGATACTCGACTCGGACAGACCGAGCATCAGACTTATTTCACTACTATTTTAGATCCGGCTATTCCCGGGCCCCTTGTTGGGTTTTTGAGACTTAATTCACTGATTTATACTCGGATAGACTCCAGGCATGCATTTTCGAGATTGGCTACTAACTTGGATCCACATACACTCCAGGGTGTTAGATTGAGGAGATTGAGTATATGGTCGAGGACCTTCATGGACCCTGTCGATCCAGACTAGGGGCTACATGTTGAGTATGCCGGAGGATGGATATGCTTATATGTTTGCTTCTGTGACCTCTTCTTTTCTATCAGTTATGTTATTGCTCTTATATCCTATATGCGCTCAGTCACCCTATAATGCCTACTGGGTACCCATTTCTTTGCAATTGGTGCTCATACTACACTCTGCATATTTCTAGTGCAGATCCTAGTGTGGGCCATCGCCGATAATTTGTGGAGACTCGTGTAGGGAGATTTTGGACTATCCGTGACAGAAGGTGAGATCCTAGTGACTGGAACTTAGCTGTTATCTTATCTTTTATATTATGTACTCCTTGTTATCAGAGAAATGTATATTCTTTTGGATCCTTTTGTGCTTTGTATTCTTAGTTTCGACTCTTATGCTATGATACCAGGTCGTGGATTCAATTTAGCTTCCATTTATAATATTCTTGTTGCTTATTTTTTTACCTTGTTCCTTTGCTTCCGATTATGCTATTCTTATGCTTTCTTATTAGATAGTAGCCCATTTCTAACCATTTCGGGCGATGGGAATTGGTACGCCTATACGGGGTTGTAGGTGCCATCATAACTGAGAAATTGGGTCATGACTCAACACTGATGATGTTGCTAATGGTCGATCATTGGATTAAGCGCCCCGTAGGCATCTTGTTTGACATATTGGTAAAAGTGGACAAGTTCATCTTGCCGGTTAATTTTATGGTATTAGATTGTGATGTTGATATCGAGGTGCCCATTATTTGGGGTGCCTATTTTTGGCCACCAAATGGCTCTTGTTAATATGGAGCTAGTTGAACTTAAATTCCAAGTGGGAAGCGAGGAGGTCATATTCAATGTATGTCAACCTATGATGCCCACGAATGAATATCAGGTCATGTCAGTGATTGCTACCAAGGACGAGTTGGTTAAAGGTCCATGTAAAGATGAGATTAGAGGTGAATCACTGAGTGACTAGATTGTTCTTTACGATGGTCGAGGGAAGAAGGACCCCGGAAGATTTATCATGCCTAAGCCACCAAATTCGGTTGATATGCACATGGGTCCTAATGACACTCTCCTATTGTCCAGATCTATGGTGTTGCTAGCTTGGTAAATAGAGGAGGTGATGCAAATCTTGAGGATGTACTTCGGAGTTTTGGATGGAATTATGACCCTGGGTAATGATTGATACTTGAGGTACTATCGTCGTGCCATGACGTAAAATCAAGCGCTTCTTGGGAGGCAACCCAAATGTTTTTGATTTATTTACTTTACTTCTTTGTTGTTTTTGGTGTGTTTTAGGAATGCATGGAGATAGGAAAAATGGATAAAGGTAAAAAAAATCTCAGAGAGGATGTGCGCCACCACCTACGGTTCGCATATGTCAACTTTCGAATGCAGGTGGAGTCGCGCCCCTTTGGCAGTAAACTGAAGAAAAAAATTGAAATCCAAGGCACATGAGAAGTAAGGGGCGAATCGCACATGGAGACACGGGGCTCGCATGTACCATTGCAGGTCTCAACTAGTGCACTAACATGTATTTGTCATTAAATGTCACCTGTGGAACCATATACAAAGCGCAAGTCACCAAGGGCAAAACACATGTGGCACCACAGGCGCATGTATGGTTTTTAAAATTTATGGACCTACTCATTGAATAGACCCAACCTAGACGCAACCTGCATTGTTTCCTCTTCCTTTTCACCCTTAAACCACCCTTTCTTCTCTATTTTCAACATTACAACTTCTCATAACCTTCAAACTCTCTCCCACAAATCCCTCAATTCTCCAAACTCTTCCCCACATCTTAAACCTCCTTCTCCGCCGCTCTACCACCAGTGAACTGCCACCGTCGCACACCCCTTTTGTGGTAAAAACTTTCATGGGTCACCATTGTAGGCCTTATACTACAGTGGTTGAGCCATGGTGCTAGACATGCTTTACTATTGATTTGAGATGATACTCGACTCGGACAGACCGAGCATCAGACTTGTTTCACTACTATTTTAGATCTGGTTATGCTCGGGCACCCTTGTTGGGTTTTTGAGACTTAATTCACTTATTTAGACTCGGATAGACTCCAGGCATGCATTTTCAAGATTGGCTACTAGCTTGGATCCAGATACACTCCAGGGTGTAATATTGAGATTCTGAGATTGAGTATGTGGTCGAGGACCTCCATGGACCTTGTCGATCCAGACCAGGGGCTACATGTTGAGTATGCCGGAGGAGGGGTATGCTTATATGTTTGCTTCTGTGACCTCTTCTTTTCTATCTGTTATGTTATTGCTCTTATATCCTATAAGCGCTCAGTCAGCCTATGATGCCTACTGGGTACCCATTGATTTTCAATTGGTGCTCATACTACACTCTGCATCTTTCTAGTGCAGATTCTAGTGCGGGCCATCGGCGGTAATTTGTGGAGACTCGTGTAGGGAGTTTTTGGACTATCTGAGACAGAAGGTGAGCTCCTGGTGACTGGAGCTTTAGCTGTTATCTCATATTTTGTATTATGTACTCCTTGTTATCAGAGACATGTATATATACTTTTGGATCCTTTTGTGCTTTGTATTCTTAGTTTCGACTCTTATACTTTGATACAAGGTCGTGGATTTGGTTTAGCTTCCATTTATAATATTCTTGTTGCTTATTTCTTTACCTTGTTCCTTTGCTTCCGATATTTATGCTATTCTTCTGCTTTCTTATTAGGTAGTAGCCCATTACTAACCGTTTTGGGTGACGGGAATTAGTATACCTATAGGGGGTTATATGTGCCATCATAACTGAGAAATCGGGTCATGACTCAACACTGATGATGTTGCTAATGGTCGATCATTCGATAAAGCGCCCGGTAGGCATCTTGTTTGACATATTGGTAAAAGTGGACAAGTTCATCTTGCTGGTTAATTTCGTGATATTAAATTATGATGTTGATCTCGAGGTGCCCATTATTTAGGGTGCCTATTTTTGGCCACCATTAGGGCTTTTGTTAATATGGAGCTAGTTGAACTTAAATTCCAGGTGGGAAGCGAGGAGGTCATATTCAATGTATGTCAACCTATGAAGCCCGCGAATGAATATCAGGTCGTGTCAGTGATTACTACCAAGGACGAGTTGGTTAAAGGACCATGTGAAGATGAGATTAGAGGTGAATCACTGAGTGACCAGCTTGTTCTTTATGATGGTCGAGGGAAGAAGGACCCCAGAAGATTTATCATGCCTAAGCCACCAAATTCGGTGGATATGCACATGGGTCATAATGACACTCTCCTATTGTCCACATCTATGGTGTTTCTAGCTTGGTAAAGAGAGGAGGTGATGAAAATCTTGAGGAATGTACTTTCGGAGTTCTGGATGGAATTATGCCAATCGTGTTGGCTTGACCCTGGGTAATGATTGATACTTGAGGTACTATAGTCGTGCCATGACATAAAATCAAGCGCTTCTTGGGAGGCAACCCAAGTGTTTTTGATTTATTTACTTCACTTCTTTGTTGTTTTTGGTGCGTTTTACGAATGCATGGAGATAGGAAAAATGGATAAGGGTAAAAACAATCTCAGAGAGGATGTGCGCCACCACCTACGGTTCGCATATGTTAACTAGCGGACGCAGGTGGAATCACACCCAATTGGCAGTAAACTGAAGAAAAAAATTGAAATCCGGCACATGAGAAGTAAGGGGCGAATCGCACATGGAGACCCGGGGCTCGCATGTACCATTGCAGGTCTCAACTAGTGCACTAACATGTATTTGTAATTAAATGTCACCTGTGGAACCATATACAAAGCGCAAGTCACCAAGGGAAAAACACATGTGGCACCACAGGCGCATGTATGGTTTTTAAAATTTATGGACCTACTCATTGACTAGTCCAAACCTAGACACAACCTGCGTTGTTTCCTCTTCCTTTTCACCCTTAAACAACCCTTTCTTCTCTATTTTCACCATTACAACTTCTCAGAACCTTCAAACTCTCTCCCACAAATCCCTCAATTTTCCAAACTCTTCCCCATATCCTAAACCTCCTTCTCCGCTGCTCTACCACCAGTGAACTGCCACCGTCGCACACCCTTTTTGTGGCAAAAACTTTCATGGGTCACCATTGTAGGCCTTCAAATCTTCAAACTTTTCATTCTATTTTCTTCACTTGTGGTATGCTCCCTTAGGTCAAATTATTTTTTAAAGTGTTTTGGGAGTAACTCACTTGGACTCCCCAAATGGTAGTGACAAGTATGCCATTGAAATTAGTGATCGAAGCATTAGCATACAACTCAGTGACCACTGTGTGGTTAGCCATGATAGGTGGAGCAGAAAAGCATATCCACCCTCGCTCCACCAACCTCTTGTAGAATTCTGGCATTTTCTGTTCAACCTTGTCCATATTGATTCCTTTCTCCCTAACAAAGGGCTTGGACAATAGCTTATCATGCCAGTGCTCTCATGATGCAGATAGGAACCTATCTTGATCGTAATTCTCCTCCATTTCCATATTTGGAGCATTTTCAACTTCATTGTCACTATCGTTGGAGGCCATCTCTTTGATCAAAGTACCTACAAAACACACCATTATGTTAAAAGTTCTTAGGGACACTTAATAGTGCAAAGGGATTCAGGTTGGAGTAAAGCATATCGAACCTCAGAATACTATCACAACACAAAGTAGTGCGGCTAGCCTCACCCTGATTTACCTGATCACGAAGGTCCCAAAATCACTGACCCCCTCCGGTACCCCAAAGGTCCAATGGAGGCTGGATCCGTGGAAGGGATTCCCCCGAGTACCTCAACTCCATTGTACACCCCTCTCAGGTCACCCTTGGCCCGTAGCATTTGGTACAGAATGACATGGTCCATGGAGTAGACCACATACTAAATCTCAAGCCTCGATATAATAGTACGGAGTGCCACGAGATCAAAACTAGTAACAAAATCTCGATAATGCATGCCTGGATCCTATCTAGATCTAAATAAGTGAAATAAGCATCAAAACCCCTTTCAAGGGTGCCCGAGAAAATCTAGGTCTAAAACAGCAGTAATCATGTCCGGTGCTCGACCTTACCAAGTCTAATATCATTCCTTATCAATAACAAAACAAGTCTAGCACCTCGGTTCAACCGGGTCTAGGATAAGTAGGAAAACTGTGATAAATTTCTCTTTTAACTTTTCTTACCACAAGAAGATCCATTAAAACAGTACACAACTATTTCATAACCATTTCCACCAAAAATGGCCCCCCGAGGCCATACAAAATTTAGAAAATCATGTAAGGTAGGCCCAAAGCCAAAATCATAGAAAAATCATGTAGAAATCCATTTATATGCATGATAATGACATGCTCAATCACAAACAATAGCCTATCTACTCACAATCAATCTATCGCCCCTGCACAAGCTCCAATCACTCAATAACACAGATAACTAGCCTAAAAATGCGATATCGATGTCCGGGACTCACGAAAATTCCCATATAACCCGCCATCTATATTTCAGAGTCAATACAAGGTCACACAGGAACACAAGGGTAATAATATTATCTATAACAAATACTACACACAACGGAGGAAGAAAAGCGAGTCGGATATGAATAAGCGGTCACGGTCTGTGGTACCAAGCTATTAAACCCAACCCAAGGATGCCTATTAATACAATTTTATCCTATATATGCAAAGTTTAAAGAGTTAAACCATAACCTACCTGTCGTCCGATGACAAGCTATTAGAATGACAATGTCCAAGCCTGAACCGCTCCGAGAGATCTGAACGATAATCAACTATCATTATAATAATCTATATGTTAAAATGAGACTAACAATACCCATATTTCTATAACTATAGTTGGGTCAAAAACGCATGTCAAAAGCGGGCCCGCAACCTAAAATAAAAAATGGAAAAAAGCACGACGACCACAATAATACTAAGAAGGCATGCTAAAAAATTGAGCAATTTTGTCTAAGGAAATGGCACAAAATAGCCTGCTCAAGAAGGAGTTTAAAGATGGTATATTAAGAATGGAAACCAAAAATGAAGCAAAAATTATTTACCACAACGAGAGAATATACGCCAAGGAAGTGAAATTAACTAACCCCCAAGGAATGCAATCCCTAGAAAAAGATTCTTCAAGAAAAGCATGTTTTAAGAATCAATCAACAATTGAGGGAATTTAAAGGATGAAATTTGAAAATTAGTAACAAACTTATCGAATTTATAGCAGGAATTTACCCCAAGAAATTGGAGGCCAAAAGTGGAACAATTTGTGTTTTAGGAGCTGTTGGTGATGGTGGAAATGAAGTACGAAATGTTAGAGGAGAGAAGAAAAAGAGAACCAATTTGAAAGATGCCAGACGACCCTAGGCGAACGCGGCCAGGCCGCTGCCTACACGATCTCATGTACACCGACGAGCATCACGCACGAGGAGGCCACGCCTTGGCCGGCCAGGCGCTTGCCTAGCGCCACTCGGCCAGGACATCGCGCACCCGTGCATTCGAATGCGGCCAGGGCGTCGCCTAGGCGAAGGCCAAATTGAAGGGGCAGCTGGCTTGCACTATGCGTAGGAAGCCAACCCACATGCAAGCGAAGTCCAAGCTATTGCCATGACAACAACAACTGCCAACATCACAGTCACAACAAGATTTTCTCTGATGGACCCTCGAAAACACATTTGAGGTCCCGCGAACATAAACAAGCTGAGCTATTCGACTAAAAATCGCATTCCGGACTCAATGGAATTGATGAAAATCCAAATGGAGGTTGATACAATGAAATGTAGGCCCGATGCCCAAGAACCAACTTTAGGCCAAACTTTCCAAAACAAAACCCAATGGCCTAAAATGAGTCTAGAAGCCTCGATACATGAACCAAAGGTCCCTCTAGCCCAAAGTCGATATTCAATACATAACAACACTGTCAGAATTTCCATTTGAGGTTGTCTTCTTCGAATATTGTCCAAAGTCAAACTTTCAAGTTCAACTTGGCTAGAAACACAAAAACCAAGACAAAAATAAACCGAAAGCTCCCAGACCCCGACCAAGGGTCCATCTAGACCAAAATTTATGCTCTGGAGCTAAGGAACTATCAGAATTTGATTCTGAGTGCATTTACCAAGAATGTTAACCAAAGTCAATGATTTTCTAAGTTTAAGCTCTAAAATAGGTAAATAGCCATAGCGACCAAATGAACGGCCAGGAAACCAAACCACCGATCCCAGCAAGCCTTAAATTACTTAGGGCCTCTATATGCAAGCTCTAATAGTACAAAAGAAGCATAAATGCATAGATGACCGGACGGGTCATTACAATTTAGGGTTTGGATGTTTATTTTGGTACATTTTGATTTCCCTTGTCGGGTTTGGTTTGTAAGTTTAATATGCAATTTGACCCTTGTCGGGCATGTTTTTGACAATTTTGTTATTTTACCCTTGTTGGGCTCTTTTATTTTGTTATGTTTAATATTGTGCCCTCGTTGGGCTTGATATCTTATTTTTGGATGTGAGTTTATGCTATTGTGCCAGGTCAGTTATACACGCCAATTGTCCTACTACCCGTGCCTTGCAAAATGCACTTAATGCCTTTGCCGAGTCTCGTTTATCAAATGATTCTTCAGAGCATAGTCCAATATCACCTTTGTCGATAGTAGTTTTTGATAAACTCTAAAGGTTTTCTTTATACCATGGTTCTTTTCCAAGAAGCAAAATTTTATTTTTCTTTATTTTCTGTATCGAATTGGGTGATATTTCCCTATGATAGATTGAGAGGAGACTTTCTTAAGGGAAAATACTACTTGTAGTATTTATTTTGAGTCCATATAACACTTGTCTCGAACGGTACCATCAAAAAAAATTTGGCAAATGATTTTTGAGATGGAGAACAGAGGGGAAAGCAAATTTGAAAAAGGATTCTTTTGTCACGATCTTTAAATTCTTCATTTGACTTTTAGTTTCACAAATTAGTGCGTGAAACTCAAAATAGCTTTTCAAAAGTCATTTGTTTCAATTGGTTTTGAGAATAACTATTAACTACTATTGATTGTGATGCCTTGTGCGGTAAGGTTTATTATGTTCTTATGTATGTATGTTGTCTAGAACTTGCCCGAAATGTGATTCAAGGCGATCTCCTAGATGCTGCTTGGCTTGGAAGATGACCTTAGTCCCTCTTTGGATAGTCACTTTACCAAAAAGTATCCTTCACTTATCATTGATCCTAGTCTTAGCTTGAGTCAATCCTATGCGTAGTGAATGTATTTCTTGAGGACAAGCAACAATTCAAGTTTGGGGGTTTGATAAGTTGGTAATTTACCAACTTATTTAGCTCTTAAGCATGAAGTACTGCCTCAATCTTGTGTTATTTAGAAGGATTTTATGCCCTTGTTCTCTCATATGCAGGCATTTGTGTAAATTGAAAATGGAAGAGGATTTGAACCTAAATATGCAATGGAAGAAAGCTAAAAACATGAGCTACAAGATAAAGAAGAAAGCCAAGTCGAGAGAAGAATAGAAGAAAAGCTCCCTGATTAGAACCTGCATGAGACATGCATGAAGCAAGTCCACACCTGCATTTTGCAGGTGTCATATAGGAGAGAAAGAAGCAATTGGCTAGAATCCCATGCACATGTGTGCCGCAAGTCTTCATATGCGGTCGCAGCTCAAAGTGTAGTTCTAATGCAAGTTGCAGGGAGTTTCACCTTTGTTGAGGAGAATGTCCCAGATTAGTCTCATATGATGCAGTGGGATTTAGTTCAGTTGGATGAGAGTTTCACCTTTGTTAAAGTCAATTGCTATTCTAGCCAAAGATGTTAGGAGATTAAGATCTAGAGAGATTCTGATTGTTAAGGTTCAGTGGAGGCACTGTCCAGTTGAGGAGGCTACCTGAGATACCGAGAGAGAGATGCGGGCTCAGTATCCACAGTTGTTTGAGCCTTTAAGTACTCCCTTGTTCTTGAATTTTGAGGACAAAAGTCCTTTGTAGTACTGGATGATGTAATGACCCTTCTGGTCATTCATGCATTTACACTTTGTTTGTACTGTTAGAACTTGCCTATAACAGCCCCAAGTCATTTATCATATTTTGGGATCAGTGGTTTGATTCCCTGGCCATTCGCTTGGTCTTTATGGCTATTTCTCTGTTTTAGAGCTTAAACTTAGGATACCGTTGACTTCGGTAAAAATTCTTGGTAAATGTGCTCAGAATCAAATTCTGATAGTTTTGTTAGCTTGGGAGCATGGATATTGGTCTAGATGGACCCTTGGTCGGGGTCTGGGAGCTTTTGGTTTGATTTTGTGTTAGTTTTTGTGTTTTCTAGCCAGTTGAACTTGGAATTTTGACTTTGGTAAATATTCAGAGAAGACGGCCTCGGATGGAAATTTCGTCAATGTTGTTAGTCCTGAAATATTGACTTTGGGCTAAAGGGACCTTTGGTTCAGGTCCCGAGGTTTCCGAACTCATTTTGAGGTGTTGAGTTTTGCTTTGATAAAAGGTTGGTTTTTGGGTGTTGGGCCCACTTTTTGTTAAACTGACCTCCATTGGCTTTTCTGTCAGTTCCATTGAGTCTGAATTGTTGTTTCTGGTGCAGTAGCATAGATCATTTGTGCATACGGCATCCTGGATGAGCCCTGTGGGCCCATGCAGAGACTTTTTCCTCTTCTTATTTCTGCTGGTTGCTGTTCCAGGTGAAGGCCTATGGCCTTAATCGAGACCGCAAAGGAATCTGTCATGATTGTGATGGTCTGTCTCGCTTATCATCCTGATTGCGGGGGTCCCTTCACGCGATCGTGATGAAGGGCCTGTGGACCCAACCTTCATTGCTTTATGCAATTGCGAGATCCTTCCCCATGACTGCGAAGAAGCCTCTCCTCTCTTGTTCTTCATGACCGTGTGCCTAATCCTCGCGATCATGATGGTCTAGCTAGCATGGTCCTCGAGACTGTGTGGGGTCCCTTCGTGATCGTGAATAACGACCCTTGGTAGTATATAAACTCCCATCTTTGTTTTCAACACTTCAAATCCAAAAACCTCCATTGGTACAAGCTCCAAGCTCCATATTCCCTTTTGTGGCTTCAATTCCAGGCGTAGGGGTGATAATTCTTGGTCCCATGATCATTTTCATGTCTCCAATTTGATAAGTCCCTTGTTTATTCCGTTAAATTCTCCCCTTTGATTCCTTAATTGTTCTTTTAATGGGGACTATTTTGAGCCATCCCCATGGCTAATTTCTGTTAAAAAGTCTGAGCACGCACTCACGGGAGTTTTGTGATCACTATGCGCTCTTTCATTTCTGTCTTTGGGTTGTGGGGCCCATCTAAATTTTGACTCGGCTATACTTTTAGCAATATGGGTATCATTAGCTTTGTTTTAATGCGTAGATTATGTTTATGATAGTTTGATTGTTGTTCGAAGATTCTCAGAGTGGTTCTGGCTTGGACATCATTGTTCTAGCAGCTTGTCATTGGACAATAGGTAGTTACAGTTTAACTCTTTTAGACATTGCGTATATAAGTTATAAATGTACTAATTAGCATCCTTGGGTTGGGTTTATTAGCTTGATACCCCAGACCTTGTCCGCTTCTTCATATCCGTCTTATTTTTGCTCCTATGGTTGTAGTATTTGTTGTAGTTGGTAGTATCACCCTTGTGGTCCTGTGTGTCCTTGTATTTTACTTTGGACCAGTATCATGCATATAAAGAGGTTTTCTACATATTTTGCTACTGTTTTGGCGTTGAGCGAACTATTCATGGTATTCTAAACCTTGCATGGCCCCAATGGCCTATTTTTGGAAAAAATGGCTATAAAAGGTTTGGAACTGATTTTCATGAATTTTCTTGGGGTAAAAGAGTTAAAAAGATTATTTATGACAGTTCTTCACACTTATACTACAGTGGTTGAGCCATGGTGCTAGACATGCATTACTATTGATTTGAGATGATACTCGACTCGGACAGACCGAGCATCAGACTTGTTTCACTACTATTTTAGATCCGGCTATTCCCGGGCCCCTTGTTGGGTTTTTGAGACTTAATTCACTGATTTATACTCGGATAGACTCCAGGCATGCATTTTCGAGATTGGCTACTAGCTTGGATCCACATACACTCCAGGGTGTTAGATTGAGGAGATTAAGTATATGGTCGAGGACTTTCATGGACCCTGTCGATCCAGACTAGGGGCTACATGTTGAGTATGCCGGAGGATGGATATGCTTATATGTTTGCTTCTGTGACCTCTTCTTTTCTATCTGTTATGTTATTGCTCTTATATCCTATATGCGCTCAGTCACCCTATGATGCCTACTGGGTACCCATTTCTTTGCAATTGGTGCTCATACTACACTCTGCATATTTCTAGTGCAGATCCTAGTGTGGGCCATCGCCGATAATTTGTGGAGACTCGTGTTGGGAGATTTTGGACTATCCATGACAGAAGGTGAGATCCTAGTGACTGGAACTTAGCTGTTATCTTATCTTTTATATTATGTACTCCTTGTTATCAGAGAAATGTATATTCTTTTGGATCCTTTTGTGCTTCGTATTCTTAGTTTCGGCTCTTATACTATGATACCAGGTCGTGGATTCGGTTTAGCTTCCATTTATAATATTCTTGTTGCTTATTTTTTTACCTTGTTCCTTTGCTTCCGATTATGCTATTCTTATGCTTTCTTATTAGATAGTAGCCCATTTCTAACCATTTCGGGCGATGGGAATTGGTACGCCTATACGGGGTTGTAGGTGCCATCATAACTGAGAAATTGGGTCATGACTCAACACTAATGATGTTGCTAATGGTCGATCATTGGATTAAGCGCCCGGTAGGCATCTTGTTTGACATATTGGCAAAAGTGGACAAGTTCATCTTGCCGGTTAATTTTGTGGTATTAGATTGTGATGTTGATATCGAGGTGCCCATTATTTGGGGTGCCTATTTTTGGCCACCAAATGGCTCTTGTTAATATGGAGCTAGTTGAACTTAAATTCCAAGTGGAAAGCGAGGAGGTCATATTCAATGTATGTCAACCTATGACGCCCACGAATGAATATCAGGTCATGTCAGTGATTGCTACCAAGGACGAGTTGGTTAAAGGTCCATGTAAAGATAAGATTAGAGGTGAATCACTGAGTGACTAGATTGTTCTTTACGATGGTCGAGGGAAGAAGGACCCCGAAAGATTTATCATGCCTAAGCCACCAAATTCGGTTGATATGCACATGGGTCCTAATGACACTCTCCTATTGTCCAGATCTATGGTGTTGCTAGCTTGGTAAATAGAGGAGGTGATGCAAATCTTGAGGATGTACTTCGGAGTTCTGGATGGAATTATGACCTTGGGTAATGATTGATACTTGAGGTACTATCGTCGTGCCATGACGTAAAATCAAGCGCTTCTTGGGAGGCAACCCAAATGTTTTTGATTTATTTACTTTACTTCTTTGTTGTTTTTGGTGTGTTTTAGGAATGCATGGAGATAGGAAAAATGGATAAAGGTAAAAAAAATCTCAGAGAGGATGTGCGCCACCACCTACGGTTCGCATATGTCAACTAGCGGATGCAGGTGGAGTCGCGCCCCTTTGGCAGTAAACTGAAGAAAAAAATTGAAATCCAAGGCACATGAGAAGTAAGGGGCGAATCGCACATGGAGACACGGGGCTCGCATGTACCATTGCAGGTCTCAACTAGTGCACTAACATGTATTTGTCGTTAAATGTCACCTGTGGAACCATATACAAAGCGCAAGTCACCAAGGGCAAAACACATGTGGCACCGCAGGCGCATGTATGGTTTTTAAAATTTATGGACCTACTCATTGAATAGATCCAACCTAGACGCAACCTGCGTTGTTTCCTCTTCCTTTTCACCCTTAAACCACCCTTTCTTCTCTATTTTCAACATTACAACTTCTCATAACCTTCAAACTCTCTCCCACAAATCCCTCAATTCTCCAAACTCTTCCCCACATCCTAAACCTCCTTCTCCGCCGCTCTACCACCAGTGAACTGCCACTGTCGCACACCCCTTTTGTGGTAAAAACTTTCATAGGTCACCATTGTAGGCCTTCAAAGCTTCAAACTTTTTATTATATTTCTTCACTTGTGGTATGCTCCTTTAGGTCAAATTATTTTTTAAAGTGTTTTGGGAGTAATATTTGTGAAGCATGCTACTTGAATTCTACCATAATGTATTTGTTTTTGAGATCTGATTTTTGAACCAAAATTTCCTCGGAGTTAAAACTCACTTGGACTCCCCAAATGGTAGTAACTAGTGCGCCATTGAAATTAGTGATCGAAGCATTAGCATAGAACTCAGTGACCATTGTGTGGTTAGCCATGATAGGTGGAGGAGCAAAGCATATCCACCCTCGCTCCACCAACCTCTTGTAGAATTCTGGCATTTTCTGTTCAACCTTGTCCATATTGATTCCTTTTTCCCTAACAAAGGGCTTGGACAATATCTCATCATATCAGTGCTAACATGATGCCGATAGGAACCTATCTTGATCGTAATTCTCCTCCATTTACACATTCGGAGCATTTTCAACTTCATTGTCACTACCGTTGGAGGCCATCTTTTTTATCAAAGTACCTACAAAACACACCATTATGTTAAAAGTTCTTAGGGACACTTAAAAGTGCAAAAAGATTCAGGTTGGAGTAAAGCATATCGAACCTCAGAATACATTCACAACACAAAGTAGCGCAGCTGGCCTCACCTCGAACTACCTGATCACGAAGGTCCCACAATCTCTGACCCCCTCCGGTACCCCAAAGGTCCAATGAAGGCTGGATCTGTGTAAGGGATTCCCCCGAGTACCTCTAATATGTTTTACACCCCCTCAGGTCAGCCTTGGCCCGTAGCATTTGGTCCAGAATGACATGGTCCATGGATGTCTACTCGTAGACCACATACTAAATCTCAAACCTAGATATAATAGTACGGAGTGCCACCAGATCAAAACTAGTAACAAAATTCACGATAATGCATGCCTGGATCCTATCTAGATCTAAATAAGTGAAATAAGCATCAAAACCCCCTGCAAGGGTGCCCGAGCTAATCTAGGTCTAAAACAGTAGTAATCATGTTCGGTGCTCGACCTTACCGAGTCTAATATCATTCCTTATCAATAACAAAATAAGTCTAGCACCTCGGTTCAACCGGGTCTAGTATAAGTAGGAAAACTGTGATAAATTTCTCTTTTAACTTTTGTTACCCCAAGAAGAACCATTAAAATAGTACCCTACCATTTCATAACCATTTCCACCAAAAATGTCCCTCCGAGGCCATGAAAAATTTAGAAAATCATGTAACGTAGGCCCAAAGCCAAAATCATAGTAAAATCATGTAGAAATCCATTTATATGCATGATAATGATATGCTCAATCACAAATATAGCCCATCATCTCACAATCAACCTATCGACCCTGCACAGGATCCAATCACTCTATAACACAGATAACTAGCCTAATATTGCGATATCGATGTCCGAGACTCACGAAAATTCCCATATAACCCGCCATCTATGTTTCAGAGTCAATACAAGGTCACACAGGAACACAAGGGTAATAATATTATCTATAACAAATACTACACACAACGGAGGAAGAAAAGTGAGTCGGATATGAAGAAGCGGTCACGGTCTGTGGTATCAAGCTAGTAAACCCAACCCAAGGATGACCATTAATACAATTTTATCCTCTATATGCAAAGTTTAAAGAGTTAAACCGTAACCTACCTGCCGTCCGATGACAAGCTATTAGAATGACAATGTCCAAGCCTGAACCGCTCCGAGAGCTCTGAATGATAATCAACTATCATTTTAATAATCTACATGTTAAAATGAGACTAACGATACCCATATTTCTATAACTATATTCGGGTCAAAAACGCATGTGAAAAGCGGGCTCGCAACCTAAAATAAAAAATGGAAAGAAGCACGATGACCACAATAATACTAAGAAGGCATGCTCAAAAATTGAGCAATTTTGACTAAGGGAAAGGCACAAAATAGCCTGCTCAAGACGAAGTTTAAAGATGGTATTTTAAGAATGGAAACCAAAAATTAAGTAAAAATTACTTACCACAACGAGAGAATATACGCCAAGGAAGTGAAATTAACGAACCCCCAAAGCATGCAATCCCTAGAAACAGATTCTTAAAGAAAACCATGTTTTAAGAATCAATCAAAAATGGAGGGAATTTAAAGGATGAAATTTGAAAATTAGCAACGAACTTACCGAATTTATAGCGGGAATTTACCTCAAGAAATTGGTGGCCAAAAGTGGAGCAATTTGTGTTTTAGGAGCTGTTGGTGATGGAGGAAATGAAGTATGAAATGTTGGAGGAGAGAAGAAGAAGATAACAAATTTAAAAGATGCCAAACGAACCTAGGCCAACACGGCTAGGCCTCTGCCTACGCGACCCCATGTACACCGGCGGGCATCACTAACGCGGAGGCCATGCCGGCCAGGCGCTTGCCTAGCGCCACGCGGCCAGGCCATCGTGCACGCGGGCATTCGAACACAGCCAAATAGAGGGGGCGGCTGGCTTGCACTATGCTTAGGCAGCCAACCCACACGCAGGTGAAGTCCAAGCTATTGCCATGACAACAAAAACTGCCACATCAAAGTCACAACAAGATTTTCTCTGATGGACCCTCAGAAACACATTTGAGGTCCCGCGAACATAAACGAGCTAAGCTATTCGACTAAAAATGGCATTTCGGACTCAATGGAATCAATGAAAATCCAAATAGAGGTCGATACAATGAAAAGTAGGCCCGATGCCCAAGAACCAACTTTAGGCCAAACTTTCCAAAACAAAACCCCATGGCCTAAAATGAGTCTAGAAGCCTCGATACCCAAACCAGGTCCCTCTATCCCAAAGTCGACATTCAAGACATAAAAACACTGTCAGAATTTCCATTTGAGGTTGTCTTCTCCAAATATTAACCAAAGTCAAACTTTCAAGTTCAACTTGGCTAGAAACACAAAAACGAAGACAAAACTAAACTGAAAACTCCCAGACTCCGACCAAGGATCCATCTAGACAAAAATTTATGCTCTGGAGCTAAGGAACTATCAGAATTCAATTCTGAGTGCATTTACCAAGAATGTTGACCGAAGTTAATGATTTTCCAAGTTTAAGCTCTAAAACAGGGAAGCCATAACGACCAAATGAACGGCCAGGGCACCAAACCACCGGTCCCAGCAAGCCTCAAAATTACTTAGGGCCTCTAAAGGCAAGCTCTAATAGTACAAAAGAAGCATAAATGCAAAGATGACCGGAAGGGTCATTAAAATTTAGGGTTTGGATATTTATTTTGTTAAATTTTGATTTCCCTTGTCGGATTTGGTTTGTAAGTTTTATATGCAATTTAACCCTTGTCGGGCATGTTTTTGACAATTTTGTTATTTTACACTTGTCGGGCTCTTTTATTTTGTTAAGTTTAATAGTGTGCCCTTGTCGGCCTTGATCTCTTATTTTTGGATGTGAGTTTATGCTATTGTGCCAGGTCAGTTATACACGCCAATTGTCCTACTACCCGTGCCTTGCAAAATGCACTTAGTACCTTTGCCGAGTCTCGTTTATCAAATGATTCATCAGAGCATAGTCTAATATCACCTTTGTCGATAGTAGTTTTTGATAAACTCTAAAGGTTTTCTTTATAACACGGTTCATTTCCAAGAAGCAAAATTTTAGTTTTCTTTATTTTCAGTTTCGAATTAGGTGATATTTTCCTATGATAGATTGAGAGGAGACTTTCTTAAGGGAAAATACTAATTGTAGTATTAATTTTGAGTCCATATAACACTTGTCTCGAATGGGACCACCAAAAATTTTCTTGGCAAATGATTTTTGAGATGGAGAACAGAGGGGAAAGCAAATTTGAAAAATCATTCTTTTGTCACGATCTTTAAATTCTTCATTT
Organism: Jaltomata sinuosa; assembly: GCA_003996215.1. Taxonomy (NCBI): domain Eukaryota; kingdom Viridiplantae; phylum Streptophyta; class Magnoliopsida; order Solanales; family Solanaceae; genus Jaltomata; species Jaltomata sinuosa. Next base: position 91,072 of record QJPP01001908.1, on the reverse strand, counting down.
GACTTTTAGTTCACAAATTCGTCCGTGAAACTCGAAATATCTTTTCAAAAGTCATTTGTTTCAATTGGTTTTGAGAAAAAACTATTAACTCCTAGTGATTGTGATGTCTTGTGCGGTAAGGTTTATTATGTTCTTATGTATGTATGTTGTCTAGAACTTTCCCTAAATGTGATTCATAGCGATCTCCTAGATGCTGCTTGGCTTGGAATATGACCTTAGTCCCTCTTTTGATAGTCACTTTATCAAAAAGTATCCTTCACTTATCATTGATCCTAGTCTTAGCTTGAGTCAATCCTATGCGTAGTGAATGTGTTTCTTCAGGACAAGCAACAATTCAAGTTTGGGAGTTTGATAAGTTGGTAATATACCAACTTATTTAGCTCTTAAGCATGAAGTATTGCCTCAATCTTGTGCTATTTAGAAGGATTTTATGCCCTTGTTCTCTCATATGAAGGCATTTGTGTAAATTGAATATGGAAGAGGATTTGAACCTAAATATGCAATGGAAGAAAGCTAAAAACATGAGCTACAAGATAAAGAAGAAAGCCAAGTCGAGAGAAGAATAGAAGAAAAGCTCCCTGATTGGAACCTGCATGAGACATGCATGAAGCAAGTCCACACCTGCATTTCGCAGGTGTCATGCAGGAGAGAAAGAAGTGATTGGCCAGAATCCCATGCACCTGTGTGCCACAAGTTTTCACATGCGGCCGCAACTCAAAGTGTAGTTCTAATGCAAGTTGCAGGGAAATTATAATGACCCTTCCGGTCATTTACACGTTTTCACCTTTCTTGTACCATTAGAGCTTACTTGTAGCGGCCCAAGTCATTTATTGCTTGTCGGGACCGGTAGTTCGGTGCCCGGGCCATTTGTTTGGTCTTTATGGCCGTTCCTTATTTTAGAGCTTCAACTTTGGAAATCGTTGACTTCCGACAATATTATTGGTAATATCAAAGAATTAAACCAAGGTTCTAGGTCAAAGGAATCCCTTACTCAAAAGTTCGAGTTAAAGAAATGCCTCGTGTAACACCTAGCCCATTTGAAGGTTTAAAGTAACCCGTACTTTCGAGGTAAGATTAATAGTGTCTAATACACTAAGAAGGATGTGTTATGAGGTATTATAATCGCAAAATGGTCATATGTTAAGTTTTGAAGTCAAGCAAGTTGCGTAACAAAAGTCGGAAAAAGTTATTGTAAATTCCTTTAAGGAATTCTCTTCAAATTTGGGTTAAATGTCTTGGAGTGTTTCTCCCTATCTATAAATAGTTAGTGGGCCCCCAATATACCAAATCGAAGGTCGAAGAGTCTAATTTCCAATGCACTAAACCGTTCATCCATACAACTTCAGAATAGAGAGATATTCACATTTTTGTATGACTGCGCAAGCAGACACGTCAAGGTGGGGCCTACGTCCTAAGTCGGTTCAGCTTATAAAAGCTGATTTCTCCTTCGTTTTAACCCATATTTTCCTCCCAAAATTCTTAGAAAATCAGAGGGAGAGTCCATAAATAATCCATGGACTTTGATCCTTTCAATTCGGAAGTTTAACGGAAGTTGCTCTACGTCGCGAGCTCGTCATTTTGGTATAGTTTTCCCCGTCGATTTCATGGCGTATCTTCGTGGGTGTTGACGCAGCAATCCAGCAGGGGTTTTCTGAGTATTTTGCAGTAGCTACAGAGTTATATTGGCGAGGTATGGATCTCGTACACTTATCTATTTGTTGAATCAAGATTCTAAGCTTCTAGTCAAGAAAAGTTGTATTTTTCGATAACTTGTAGTAGTTTCTTGTTGGATTTGGATATGTTTGTTGCTACTGCAAGGAGGCAGTTCGTGGAACTGATATTTTTATGCTATTATCATTTGATTATCGGAAGGTAAGGGTTCTAAATCCTCGACTCATTCTTAATTTGAGCTTTAGAATCAATTCCGAGGAGAACTTATCGTTATTGGCATGTTTGTCGTGTTTTCTTGCCGTATATTGTTACAACTCGTGGTGGGTCCTTATAACAGCATGTTTAGCTTGGTATTTCAAAGATTTTTATCAAGATAACCTTCCTCCTATGACCCTCCTTCGTTATTATATGTTCTAGTATTGTTTTATGGATTTCTGAGCCACGAAGTGGTATTTTGGATCTAGTGCTCTGCGGGGCGGAGCACTAGACTTGATTTACTACAGTTTTAGACCTGGTTACGCCCGGGCACCCTTGGAGGGGTTTTGAGGCATTTTCTACTACTTTAGTCCTGGACGGGGTCTGGGCATGCATATTTGAGACTGGGTCTCTATCTTGATCCCGGATGACTTGTCTTGATACTGAGTTTTAGTATGGGGTCGGGGACCTCCATGGATCTTGCCGCTCTGGGCCTGGGGCTTTGGGCTGTGTGCGCCGTAGGGAAGGGTATACGGTGGAGTAGAGGTATACAGGCTGAGTCCTTCCATTGAACCTGCCTGCTGGGCCTGATTGGCACCGGAGGAGGTACATACAGAGGTTCTATTTCACACATCATATCATATCTTATCATGCATTGGATTCCACCCTTGTTTTCTGTGTGTTAAGTGTACGCTCTAGTAGTATGTGATGTCGGAGGGTTTGCTTTCACTTGATTATGTTCCTCGGTTGTGTGGGCGGCCGTTGGGACTGTAGGTAGACTATATTTACTCCTATAATTATTTAGAGCTTGTCTTGGCACCCGATTCTTGAAAGATTAGTGATGGCTAGCCTGTTGAGGCTTTGGTTGTGGGATTTTTGATTATTGAGAGGGCTTTAGAGTCCTATCTTATTGAGGCACTTTTGTGTGGCCTTTTAAGCAAAGTGTGAGACTATGGCTCTATCCTTGTGGGAAGTTGAGTGGTATTTCTCGGTTATTGTGGCCTAGTTATTTCATCCTAGGGTTGCACTTGTGAGGTGATTCCTTGGTTATGCTATAATGTGATTGGATTAGTGTTATGACTTCCTTATACTCGTTGATTCCCTTTTGAGTATGTTTGACTGCTCTCTATATTTTCCTTTTACTTGATGTTACCGGTATACCGCCATTTTCTCAACTCTCTCTCTACTTACTTATATTATTGTGCAATGACTCCAGTTGTGTTCTCCTTTCCTTCACCTGTGATTCTAAGTAATTGTATCTCTGTGCTAGCATGTGTTACTTGAAGCTCTTTGTTATGGATGATCTGTGCTAGCTCCTTGTGCCTTGCTTATTGCCTCAGTGACTGCTTTCTTGCTATCTGTTACTTACTGCTTTTATATCTTATATGCGCTCAGTCGGCCTATGATACCTACTGAGTACCCGTGGTTTTGGTGCTCATACTACACTTCTGCACTTTTTTGGTGCAGATATTAGCTGAGCTTTCGCCGTTGATCACGTTGGAGACTCGTGCAGCTTTTGGATCTTTGAGACTAGGGTGAGCGCCTGACGGTCGGGGCTTGTCTACATCTCATCTGTTGTACTGTTGCTCCTTCTACTTTCGTAGGCAATTTATGTTGTATTTTTTTACTACTAGCACTTGTATCCTATTAGAAGCTTCTGTACTATTGATACCAAGTCTTGGGGTTGGTGTAGTTTCCTTTATGTATTTATATTCGAGTTTTGCTTTCGCTTATTTCTGCGTGCTGGTGCGTTTTGGTGAGGTAGTAGCCCATTACGAACTGTTCTGGGCTACGAAAATTGGTTTGCCTACTTGGATGGTATTGCCATCATGACTTGAGAAATTGGGTCGTGACAAAAATTTTGTCAAGAATTTCTAGCGTATTTGGGAAGTTTCGAATGACATTTTGGGATATGTGCATAGGATATTTCTAGTGAGAATTTTTCCAATTTGTATATTTTAGTAGAGTAGATTGAGAGAAGTACAAGATAAATTCTACTTTTTCTAGAATATTAAAAACTCCATTGCTGATATTGAAAGCTTGGAATTGAACTTATTTTCTCATCATAAATGCAATTGAGGAACACCCATATGGTATAATTTCTCTTTTTTAATATGAGTAGCTAATTTCTCTTCTAGGGGCTTGTGCCAATGATGGGTGTTTAGTATTGATTGAGTATTGATTATTTGTTCTTAGAATTGATGTCACGAACTAATTTCTCAGGTCATGATGGCACCTATAATCCCCTAGTAGGCAAACCAATTCCCGTAGCCTGAAACGGTTAGTAATATAACCTGAATATATACATAATGAAACTACACCAACCCCAAGACCTAGTATCGATAGAACATAAGCTTTTAATAGAACACAAAGCTCGAAGTAACAAAATGACAAGTGCATTTGTCTCCAAATATACAAAGAGTAACAATACAAGATGAGATGCGATCAAGCCTCGGTCGTCAGGCGCTCACCCTACTCTCGAATGTTTAGAAGTTGCATGAGTTTCCACTTAATCAACGGAGAAAGCTCACACTAATATCTGCACCAAAGAGTGCATATGTGTAGTATAAGCACCAATTGCTAAGCAACGGGTATCCAGTAGGCATCATTAGTGTGACACTTCGAAAAAAGTTTTAATTAAGTTAACAATTTAAATGAGTGCGACTCGTGGTCTATAAAGAGTTATGCGGTGAGTTATCTACTCAACTAATGACCTTTGAGTCTACCTCATAATGGTATATATAATTGAATAAATAAGAAGTTCCCGAGGATACATAAATAGTGCTTTTAATTTGGATGTTTTGGAAAAACATAGAGGGAATATACAAGGATGGTTTACGAGGATTTTGAATTAAGGTGAACAATCTTCCTCTGTGTGCCATTGTGATGAGTGTATATATAAAATATACGAGCTATTATCTACTAATTAGGAAAAAGGGAGGTTGTAAAATTTAAGTAATATCTCCCTTCAATTAAGTTAGTAATAATGAGATAAAGTAGGACCATATAGATAAAGTGGAAACCAAGTCTATTTCTTAAAAAAATTCCAGAACCATGTAGTCTCGTGCTTGTCTTCTTCCTTTGAGTTAGATGGTCACTTTCTTATTCAGTGCACCAAGCGAATTGATTCATAAATCTACAATTGTTTTCGTAAATAAGAGGTATCGATGACCCAAAAATTTAGACAACTTTTAACCTTCATTCAAGAATTGTGGAAATTTATCAAGAACTCAAGTTGGGATTTTTGATTTCAAAGAGGTAATTTCTCTACCCATACTCAAAATAATTATGGAAAATGTGTTTGGAGATAGTATAAGGTGGGAATCACCATTTGATTTGCATTTCATACTAATTTTAAAAATAGGTCTTATTAATTAGGGTTTTTGAAGAAGGGGGAAAAGATGAAATTGTGATAAAAATGAAGTTGTTGGGTATTTCTATAGACGGGAAAAATTTAATATTTAACTTTGTAAATTAGTAAATGAAGAATTCACTCCAAATGGTTTGGTTGTTAAGGAATTTGATTAGTATTGGGTATAAGTGAAGAATATTGGGAATAGATTGTTAGACGAACCTACGGGTTATTGATGGATGTATATATTATTTTTGTAGTTAATTGGTTGCCTATAAAATAGTGAAAGTCAGTGATTGGCTATGTGAAGGCTACACCCACGCAAGTTGAATTATTTGAAAGTTGTGGTATTGTCATTAGCTAAGAAGCACCAAAGGTATGTAAAGCTAAAACCTCCTTCACCGTTAAGGCACGACCTTTAGTCATTTATTTTTCTAAAAAGTCAACATAGTCTACTCTATATATGTGAATAGAGCCTTCATTTTTCTACATATCAAATATATATTACATGCCTATCACGGTCGAAACATCTACACGCTCTTCCCATTTGAAATTACTTGTCTTCGCACTTTGTACATCTCCTTGTTGAAGTCACCATATTTGTATTATTCCTTTGAGTCGGGTTCTCATAATGTTTTGCATGATCATAAATGTATTTTACTTGAAACTACTTGAAGTCATATGGTATACATGTAATATGTTATAAATTAGGATAATCGACCATATATAGTTGATAGCATATCACATAGCAACATAAATATGAGATAAAATGAAAAGTAGCTAAATGATCCTTATCCTAATCTACTCGCCATAAGCCTTTAAGGCATCACTTGATAAGTTACTCTTCGCGATGTGTAGGTATTCATAGGTTTTACTTGACACACTCGTGCGATGCTATTTTTTGCACAAAATTGAGACCAAACCATTATAGTAAGCCTGAATATTGTGGCGTACCTGCCCTTGTGGCATTATTTGTATATGAAGTCAGCTGAAATGTCATGCACTAGTTCCCCTGACTCGATCCAACACGTGGAACATATGGCCTATGGGCAGACCCTTATAGCGAGCCCTCAAAGGGCATACCCCATATTAGACCGTGATTATAGTTATATATTCAAATTTATAGTAAAGAGTACTCAGGCAACATATGCCATACATTTGATATAGACCACCTTCGGTAGGTTATCTTATGATCATTTGTATTTGATATAGGCATAGGATATCACCTTAGAAAATTTCTAAGTGCCTTATAATAAAGAGTAGCTTTGGGACACATACGCAAGCTAATAAGGTTATTTATAAAATTCATACTAGAGTTCTAATAATCTTTGAAATGACCCTCTAGGACATTTTTTATTTTTCATGCTTTTTCTACATTTTGAGCTCTCTCTAAGCGGCAATAGGTCATTTATGACTTGCCTGGACTGACGGTTTGGTGCCCGAGCCCTTTGTTAGGTCATTATGACCATTTTCCTGTTTTAGAAGTTAAACTTAAAAAATCTTTGACTTCGGTCAACTTTTTTGGTAAACGTGCTCCAAATTGAATTTCGAAAATTTCATTGGCTCCAGAATAGGGATTTTGGTCTAGTAGGACTATTGTTCTAGGTCTGAGCATTTTTGGTTTGGTTTTGTACTACTTTCTGTCTTTTTAAGCCAGTTTGGCCGGTAGAGTTGACTTTGGTCAACATTTGGAGAAGACAGCCTCAGATGAAATTTTTGTCAGCGCTGTTAGCTCTAAAATGTCGATTTTAGGCTAGAGGGACCTTTGGTTTGGGGCTCAAGGCTTCCGTACTCATTTAGAGACATTGGGTTTCATGTTGGTTAAGTTAGCCAAAAGTTGGTTCTTGGGCGTGGGGCCCACTTTTTGTTAAAACGGTCTCCTTGGAGCTATTGTTTATTGAGTTGCGTAGTTCATTTATATTCGTAGGACCCTGAATGAATCCCGAGGGTCCATCCGGTGAGTTTTTAGCCATAAAAGTTTTTGCTGGTATTGTTGTTGTTATTGGGTCCAAAATTAGGGACTTTCAACTCATTTGCATTGGCCGCATTTGTAGAATATTTTTGCTTTTGTGGGCACCAAAATTGCGATAAAAGCTCCATAATTGCGGAGACACCGAGGAACAGTGACCTTCGCAATTACGGAGGTTTTGCCGCTTTTGCAACATCCGCAATTGCGAACAATTTTCCGCTTTTGCGGAAAAAGCTGTTGTTTATTACTTCTTCAACTACATTTTCCAGCTACTTTGATCATATATTATAATACTTAAACACCAAATTCACTCTACCAAATTGCTCCAAATAGTTCATAGGCTTGGGGAAATAAATTGTCCTTAACAAATTCATTTTCTCTCGATAATTGGTAAGTTCTCCTTCTCCAAAGCTCTCTTCTGCTTCACCTATTTAACACTCCATTGTTGATTATTTCTTGGAGCTTGGATAATCATTGTAGAATCTATCCTTGAGCTTGCATGTTTGTGAGTTCATGGAACTCGCTTCCTTGGCGTTTTTCCTCTCGATTTTGGTAAGTTTAAGTCCTTTAGATCCTTGATTCTCCATTGTTGTCCTCTTGAATTAGTAGCACTTCGGGGCTGTTTTGAGCCCCTAAAAAAACTCCGTGCGCACTCAAATTTTGAGCATGGGTTCCTTAACCCACCGCAGGCATAATTATGAATTTTTAATTTCTGTTTTGTTGTGCAGACCCCGAGGGTCATTTTCCAACCCGATTTTCCATGTAGAAATATAGGTGTCGTTCTTCTCATCTTGACACCTATATTGTATTCTTGATAGAGTGGCAACTTTATGAGGCTGTTCAAAAGGGGAAGGCACACGAGTGATGGTTTGTGTTTGCATTTTGGCCCCGAGGTAGGTTACAGTTTACTTTCTAGACTGAGTGTAGTTAGATTTTATATATTTATTTGATACTGGAACGTTAGGTTTGATTTTAGATAGATTTAGGCTTGAATCTTATTTACCGCTTATAATTAGCCATTTTGGATTATAGTGTAGAATTATCATGTTCATCCTTAGCCTATGATGCCTACCGAGTACCCATTGTCTTGGTACTCATACTACACTTTGTATCTTTTTCTGATGCAACACCTAGTATGATCCACCCTCATTGACCCTCCTGTCGTTCGAGGTTTGTTACAGTTTGGATCGCGGTGAGCTCCTGACACTTTTGGAGACTTTACATTCTTTCCATATTGTATATTCTGTCAATATTTTTGTATTTTTGATAGACAGAGTCTGTTGTATAACTACTCCTTGCTTAGTCTCTCTTGTACTAGTGACACCAGGTCCGGGTTGGCTCTCGTATATTTTTGTCTATTCGGTCACTTTAGGGCCATCTTTTGAATATTTTGTACATTGGTATGTATATATGCTATTGGACCTGTCTTTTTCCTTGGTTTAATTATTATTATTGTCTTCCGCATTGTTGGGGATGTCTTGTCTACTTGGGGGGTGGGGTTGTGTAGACACCATCATGGCCTGGTATCAGGTCATGACAGAGTAGTATAAGAGCTCTAGGTTCACCAGTCTTGCCAGTACAAGAACAAAGTGTCTAGTAGAGTCTCGTGGATTGGTACAATGACATCCGTATCCAATCTATGAGAGGCTATGGGACATTCATAGGAAGTATATCATATTATTTGATTCCTTGTCGTGCGTTTTTTACTTGATCAACTTCTAAGTATCTTTGTTTCACTCTTTCTCAGATGGTTCAAATGAGATCTACAGCGGGTGAGGTTGAGTCCCCTGCGCCTGTAGTTAGAGCCCTAGCTAGGGGATGGGGTAGAGGTCAACCCTGAAGTCGAGGTAGGTCATGGGATGCGATGCCAGCTCAGGACCGGGCTAGACTACCATCACCAGAGCCTGAGGTTAGAGTGGATGAGGTATAGTATGAGCTAGAGCATGTGGGGCCAGCCCAACATCTGGAAGGTTTTTTAGCTATCCAGTGTTGTAGGACACCTTAGTTCAACTGTTGGGGTTTATCGAGTGTATGAATCCACCAGAAGCTTCGTCGGCCACTCTGATTGGTTATTAGGTTAGAGGTGAAGGTCAGACTTTAGCTCAAGCGGCAGCACAGGGTTCAGAAGTGCAGCCTGCTATTGCGACTCCTAAATTAAAGGTCTTATTGGTTCCTTTAGTTCCTCCACCTATTCCAGCCATGCAAGCTATGTCTTTTATGGAGCAGAAGATGCTTGATAGGTTCTTAAGATTGGGTCCTCTGAGGTTTTTAGGTGCTTCTAGGGAGGATACGCACGAGTTTCTGACTAGCTGTCAGGAGAGGTTACATAATTTGGGGTTAGTTGATTCACATAGAGCAGATTACACTGTGTTTCAGCTGGATGGTCCAGCGAAATAGTGGAGGTCATATATTGCTTGTAGACCAACTGGGTCACCTCTGCTTACTTGGGCCAATTCTCTGTAGCTTGTTTGGAGAAGTATGTACCGCATAGCATGAGAGAGTGGTTGATGGATCAGTTCTCTAGGTTGAAGCAGGCTCCATGAATGTGACTGAGTATGAGGTTTTCTTCCACCAGTTGTTCAAATATGCCACTATGATTCTATCCACCGAGCATGAGAGGGTATGCCAATTTTTTTGAGGTTTTACCTTGCACCTTTGCTTTGCCACAGAGGGTAAGTAGCATTGGGTCAGTCATTTCTCGAGGTAGTTGATCATGCTCGTACTATTGAGGGCATACTTTTCAAGGCCTAAGAGGGCAGCGATAAGAGGCCACACCATCAGGATAGTTTCAATGATTCACAAGCCCGTGGTAGAGGCTACTATGGTAGAGGTCAACACCAGCAGTGCTTCTAGCCGAGCCAACCTGTTCAGGTGGCTTTGTAGACTTCTGAGTGTCAAAGTAGCCAGAGTATTGTTCCTGCTCCATGAGGTGGTCATTTAGGGTATACAGGTCAAAGTAGTCATTCTGATTCATCTTGGTCTTCACAGTAGAGTATGTTTGGTCGAGGTTGTTATGATTGTGGCGAGATAGGCCACTTTTCAAGAGAATGCCCATCAGTACATCACCCTAAGCGTGAGGATCAGTTGGTTCAGGCCCCAGGGATCCAGCACCACCATCTAGAGGTGGTTCACAGGGCAGTAGGGGTGGTCCCCAGGGTACTAGAGGTGGTCCTCAGTCTGGTAGGTCATGTGGTAGTGGCGGTCAGTGCCATATGTATGCGGTTTTGGGCCAGACAGAGGCTCAGGCTTCAGATGTTGTGATCACAGGTACGATCTCCATTTGTCATCAGTCTTCTTCTACTTTGTTAGATCCAGGGTCTATATTCTCATATGTATCTGCTTATTATGTTATTCGTCTAGAGTCTGCTTGTGAGTCTTTGCCTGCTCCCTTGCATGTATCTACCCCAGTAGGTGATTCTTTAGTAGTGGATCAGGTGTATCGGGTTTGTGTTTTAATTATATTAGGGTATGACACATGGGTAGACTTGGTTGTGCTTGATATGGTTGATTTTGATATGATCTTGGGCATGGATTCGATGTCTCCTTATCATGCGGTCTTGGATTACTTCGCCAAGACTGTTACTCTCTGTATCCCTGGAATGCCTCCTATCATATGGAAGGGAGCCGATAGCCACACGCAGAGAGGAGTTATATCTTTTCTGAGCACCCATCGATTGGTTGGGAAGGAGGGCTTAGCTTATCTTGCCTATGTCCGTGATACTAGTGCCACCACACTTCCTCTAGAGTGAGTTCCCGTGGTTTGTGAGTATTTGGACATGTTTCCTTCTGATCTTCCGAGTCTTCCTCTTGATTGTGACATTGATTTTAGTATCAATGTTGAGCCGGGCACCAAGCCCATTTCTATTCTGCCATATCTAATGGCACCTGCTGAGTTGAGGGAGCTTAAGGATCAGCTCCAGGATCTATTGAGTAGAGGGTTCATCAGGCCTAGTGTGTCTTCATGGGGTGCTCCGATTTTTTTTGTGAAGAAGAAGGATGGATTTATGCATATGTGTATTGACTATAGATAGTTGAATAAGGTGACAGTTAAGAATAGATATTTGTTGTCGCGTATTGAGGATTTTTTTGACCAGCTACAGGGTGCAACAATGTTCTCTAAGATAGATTTGAGGTTCGATTATCACTAGTTGAGGATTAGAGTTGAGGACATTCCAAAGACTGCGTTTAGGACTTGATACGACCATTATGAGTTCCTAGTCATGTCTTTTTGGTTGACTAATGCCCCAACAGTATTTATGGAGTTGATGAACCATCTATTCAGTGCCTACTTGGATTCATTTGTGATTGTGTTCATCGATGACATTCTGATTTATTTGAGGAGTAAAAAGGAGCATGAGAAGCATCTTAGAGTTGTACTTCAGACCTTGCAAGACCATCAATTGTACGCCAAATTCACTAAGTGTTAATTTTGGCTTGAGTCTGTGGCATTCTTGGGCACGTGGTATCAAAGGATGTGATTATGGTAGATTTAATGAAGATTGCATCAGTTCGTGATTGGGGTAGGCCTACTTCCCCTAATGATGTTCGCAGTTTCATTAGGTAAGCAGGTTATTACAGAGGGTTTATGGAGGGATTTTCTTCAATAACAGCTTTATTGACTAGATTGACTCAGAAGAATGTTCCCTTTCGGTGGTCAGATGAGTGTGAGGCGAGCTTTATGAAGCTCAAAGCCTTGTTGACTTCAACTCTGATTCTTACTTTTCTGGTCGAGGGTCAGGGTTTCACCGTGTATTGTCATGCTTCAGGTATTGGTTTAGGTTGTGTGTTGATGTAGCAGGGCCGGGTTATTGCATATGCTTCTAGATAGTTTAAGGTTCACAAGAGGAACTACCCTACACATGACTTAGAGTAGCAGCGGTAGTCTTCGCATTGAAGATGTGGAGGCATTATCTTTATGGCGTGCATTGTGAGATCTTTACTGACCATCGTATTCTTCAGTACATTTTCAGCCAGAAGGATCTAAATTTAAGGAAGCGTAGTTAGTTGGAGTTACTGAAGGACTATGACATTTCTATTCTCTATCATCCGAGCAAAGCAAACATGGTGGCGAATGCCTTGAGCCTGAAGGTGGTGAGTATGGGTAGCTTGGCTTTCTTAGAGACAAAGGAGCGACCTTTAGCTTGGGACATCCAGTCCTTGGCTAACAGGTTAATTAGACTTGCTATTTCGAAGTCGGGTCATTTTCTTGCTTATATTGAGGCTGGATCTTCCTTATTGGAGAAGATTCGGGTGCAGCAGTTTGATGATGCGAGGTTGAAGATCATTTATGACAAAGTGTTGAGCGGTGAGGTTAGAAAGGCGACTTTGGATTCAGAGCGTATTCTGAGGATCAAGGGTTGTATTTGTGTTTCTAGAGTTGGTGAGTTGGTTAGATTGATATTGGAGGAGGCTCATTGTTCTAGATATCCTATCATCCTGGGGCAGCTAAGATGTATCCTGACTTGAGGAATCACTACTAGTGGTGTGGGATGAAGAGGGATATTTCAACTTCATATCTAGGTGGTTGAACTGTCAGCAGGTAAAGTTTGAGCACTAGAGGCCTGGTGGTTTGTCTCAGAGGCTACCCATTTCAGAGTGGAAATGGGAGCGGATTGCCATGGACTCTGTAGTCGATTTTCCACGTTCTTTATGGTGATTTGATGCTATTTGGGTTATCGTGGATAGGTTGACAAAGTTTGCTCACTTTCTGCCGGTTTAGACTTCCTACAGTTCCGAGAGGTTGGCTCAAATTTATATTCGGGAGATTATTTGTTTGCATGTGCCAGTTTCTATCATCTCCGACCGAGGTACTTAGTTCACATTGCACTTCTGGCGGTCTATTAAGAGAGAGTTGGGTACTAGAGTTGAGCTTAGAACCACTTTTCATCCGCAGACAGACGGTCAGTCAGAGCATACTATTTATGTTCTGGAGGATATGTTGCGAGCCTGCGTTATTGATTTTGGGGGTCACTGGGACCAGTGTTTAGCCTTGGCAGAGTTTGTATATAATAATAGTTACCATTCCAGCATTCAGATGGCTCCGGTCGAGGCTTTGTATTATGGGCGGTGCAGATCTCTGGCGGGTTAGTTTGATGCTTTCGTGATTAGGCCATGGGATACCGACTTTCTTTGTGATTCTATGGATAGAGTTTAGGTTATTCAGAAGAGACTTTGCACTGCCCATAGTAGACAGAAAAGTTATGTTGACTGGAGAGTTTGAGATCTAGAGTTCATGGTGGGTGATAGGGTGTTCCTTCAGGTATCGCCCATGAACGGCGTGATGAGGTTCGGGAGGAAGGGTAAGGTCAGTCCAAGGTTCATTGGGCCATTTGATATCCTTTGTCGTATTGGAGAGGTTGCTTATGAGTTATCCTTGCCTCCTGCTCTTTCTAGGGTGCATAGTGTGTTTCATGTCTCTATGTTGCGGTGTATGTTCTGGATGAGTCTCATGTGCTTCAGTTAGAGTCGATTCAGTTTGATGAGTCCTTAGCCTTAGAAGAGGAGCCTATTTCTCTTTTGAATAGGCAGTTTAGGAAGTTGAGGTCCAAGGAGATTCCGTCAGTAAGGTTTAGTGGTGGCAATGTCCCATCGAGGAGGCTACTTGGGAGATCGAGACCGATATGCAGACCCATTATCCTCATCTTTTTGAGTTTTCAGGTACTATCCTTCTTCTAACTTTCACAGATGAAAGTTCTTTAGTAATGGATGTTGTATGACCTTCCAGGTTATTTTCTATTTTTTGTGCGTTTCCTGCGTTTCGAGCTCTCCCTCAGCGGCAATAGGTCATTTATCACTTGCAAAGACTGACGATTTAGTGCCCGCGCTATTCGTTAGGTCGTTATGATCATTTCCCTATTTTAGAACTTGAACTTAGAAAATCTTTGACTTCAGTCAACTTTCTTGGTAAACGTGCTCAAAATTGAATTTTGACAATTTCGTTGGCTCCGAAATGGGGATTTTTGGTCTAGTAGGACCATTGGTCTGGGTGTGAGTGCTTTTGGTTTAGTTTTGTGCTTCTTTCTATGTTTTCAAGCAAGTTTTGTTGGTAGGGTTGGCTTTGGTCAACATTCGGAGAAGACGACCTCAAATGGAACTTTCGTCAGCTCTATTTGAGATAGAGGGACCTTTGATTCGGGTCTCGAGGCTCCCAGATTCATTTTGAGCCATTGGGTTTCATTTTTGTTAAGTTGGCCGAAATTTGGTTCTTGGGCGTGGGGTCAAATTTTTGTTAAAACGGTCTCCGTTGGAGTTTCATTGATTTCATTGAGTCCAGAATGCCATTTTTGATTGAGTTGCATAGTTCGTTTGTGTCTGTGGGACCCCGAATAAATCCCGAGGGTCCATCTGGTGACTTTTTAGCCTTAAAAATTTCTGCTGGTACTGTTGTTGTTGTTGGGTCAGAAATTGCGGACTTTCACCGCATTTGCGATGGCCATATCTGTGGACTTTTTCTACTTTTGCGGGCACCACAATTGCTATGAAAGCTCCATAATTGCCGAGACACGGAGGAACACTGACTTCCACAATTGCGGAGGTTTTGCCACTTTTGCGACGTCCACAATTGCAAATAATTGTCCGCTTTTACGGAAAAAACTGTTGTTTATTACTTCTTCAACTACATTTTTCCAGCCAGTTTTCTTATATCTTCCATCACGTAAACACCAAATTCACTCTACCAAATTGCTCCAAATAGTTCATAGGCTTGAGGAAATCAATTGTCCTTCACGAATTCATTTTCTCTCGATAATTGGTAAGTTCTCCTTCCCCAAAGCTCTCTTTTTCTTTACCTATTTAAAATTCCATTGTTGAATAATTCTTGGAGCTTGGATAATCCTTGTAAAATCCGTCCTTGATCTTGCATGTTGGTGAGTTCGTGGAACTCGCTTCCTTGGCGATTTTCTCTAGATTTTGGTAAGTTTCTGTCCTTTAGATCTTTGATTCTCCATTGTTGTCCTCTTGAATTAGTAGCACTTTGGGGATGTTTAGAGCCCCGAAACAAACTCCATTCACACTCAAATTTTGAGCATGGGTTCCTTTACCCACCGCAGGCATAATTATGAATTTTTGATTTCTGCTTTATTGCGCGGGCCCCAAAGGTCATTTTCTGACCCAATTTCTGGCCCAATTTTCCATCTAACAATATGGGTATCATTATTCTTATCTTTACACCTAGATTTTATTGTTTACAATGTGGCAGCTTTTTGAGGTTGTTCGTAAGGGAAGGGTCACAAGTGATGATTTGTGTTTGCAGTTCGACCCCGAGGTAGGATACGATTTACTTTCTAGACTGAGTTTAGTTAGTTTTTATATATTTATTTGATACTAGAACGTTAGGTTGGATTTTAGATAGATTTAGGCTTGAATCCTGTTTACCTCTTATAATTGGCCATTTCAGCTTATAGTGTAGACTTATCATGTTTGTCCTTAGACTAGGTACTTGTAGTATCGTTATGGCTAGCTTAGAATCCCTAGTTTGCTTTTAGGAGGTTTTAGAGGTAGAGTAGAGAATCTTGGTGGATTTCTGCATTATTTTCCTATTTTATTCGCTTTGTTCTACTGTTGTATGTAACTGTGGGCCCGATGCCATAGCTTAGATTTCGACGGAGTTCCAGGTCAGTTCTCTTAGTTTGGAGGGTATTTTGCCCTCTTTTTGCCTTGTTGTTAATGGTTTCCCCTTCGTTGGTTATTTCATGTTCATATTGTATCGCATATCATAGATATAGAAGGGAAGCACTTCAATGGTTTTTGGTTCAACAATGAGGTTTACTACGGCTAAGATGACTTGGGATTTGAAATGAATTGTGTTGGAATTTTCTACGGATTTTTGAAGGAAAATGGGAAAATACTATTTTTATGCATTATTTATAGTCAAATGCGGTATTTTGGACCCCCGATGCATTATTCCGGGTTTTCACCTTCCATTCATCTACTCAAACATATATGCATAGTCTGATGCGGTATTTCGGGTGCCCGATGCGGTATTCCAGGTTTATACTA
Organism: Jaltomata sinuosa; assembly: GCA_003996215.1. Lineage (NCBI taxonomy): Eukaryota > Viridiplantae > Streptophyta > Magnoliopsida > Solanales > Solanaceae > Jaltomata > Jaltomata sinuosa. Next base: position 74,888 of record QJPP01001908.1, on the reverse strand, counting down.
TTATGCATTCATACATTATATCATTCTCATGGCATTACATTGGTTGGTGCTTTTGGATTGTTGTTGCTTTGGGATTGGATCCTGTGTGCTTCACCTCTTTATTGGTTTATTTCTTTAGATTTTTGCTTTATAACTAGATTTAGGTGGATCCCTACATTAAACTGCTTTCCTGTATCTTATTATTTAGATAATATCTTTCTACACTCGGTCTGCCTATGATGCCTACTGAGTACCCATTGTCTTGGTACTCATACTATACTCTGTATCTTTTTCTGATGCAGCACGTAGACGAGCCACCCTTATTGACCTTACTGTCATTCGAGGCCTGCTGCAGTTTGGATCGCGGTGAGCTCCCAGCTCTTTTGGAGACTTTACATACTTTTTATCTTGTATATTCTGTCTATATTTTTGTATTTTGGATAGACGGAGTCTATTGTATACCTACTCCTTGCTTAATCGCTCTTGTACTAGTGACTCCAGGTTTGGGTTGGCTCTCGTGTTTTTTGTCTATTTGGTCACTTTAGGGCCACTTTTGTATATTTTGTACGTTGGTATGTATATATGCTATTAGCCTTGTCTTTTCATTTATATCTTTCGCTTTTCCTTAGTTTAATTATTATAATTGTCTTTCGCATCGTTGGGTTTGGCTTGTCTACTGGGGGGGTTGTGTAGACACCATCATAGCCCAGTTTTGGGGTGGGACAATCTTTGTCCATAGTTGGTCGTCTCTAATACTTGAAGTATAATATGCCAATAAGACTAGCATATAGGTTATCGTTTCATATTGTATATACGTTACTTCTATGCTCATAGGTCCGTCATCTTGATATCCGATTCACATGAGCATCCATTCTTGTTTACTTGTTATTCTGTCTGCTTTACCTGTACATGTTTCATATGTACTGACGTCCCTACATTTGGGGATGCTGCATTTTCGTAAATGCAGGGTCAGGTATATAGGTTAGAAGACTTCCATATTAGGTGCACACTACCTATTCAGCAAAGCAGTTGGTGAGCTCCCTTCTTATTTGGAGAAGATAGATGTCTAGTACTGTTTATTTGTACTTATAGTTATAATTTGAGTATGTCGATACCCTTCCTCAACCATCTTCCATTGTATACTCACAAATTCTATTAGAGGCTTCGTAGACATTATAAAATTTTCATGTGTGATTATAGATTCAGTTGTCTATTGCAGTTGTGAGGCCTGGACAATATTGTTATGTATATTCTTTTAATATCGTCTTGCAAATAGTAATTCTTCCACTTAGTAAAGGTCAATAATATGACATGTGCTTATAGGGTTCTTGTCCGCCCTGTCTAGGCTTGGGGCATCACAAAAGTGGTTTGAGAGCACTAGGTTCAAGGTGTCCTTGGGAGTCTATGAAGCCGTGTCTAGTAGAGCCTCACTTATGGATGTGTTGTGCACCACATTTATAATGGGGGAGTTGTTTTGGGCATTTAGGAATTGTGGCCTTATTTCATGACCTAGATCGTGCTATAGAGCTAAGTCATAAGCAGTTACTTCTGATTCACACTCTGCTTAATTGTCATATAGATCCTGCTTACTAACAACATCTTCAGGCTAGGCCAAGGGGCTATACAAGTTTTGCCAAAAGTTACAACTTCTAGGTATTAATCAGTAGTCACATATAGACTAATACTTGAGATCAGGATAGGTCAGTGAGTCTGATCTTGTAAATCAACAGTTGCTTGCAGATGAGAGTCCTGCAGAGATTCATGTCCTCTGTGCAGTTATAGCTACATTTATATTACCCCCTATTTTGCTTAAGCTGGACCTAAGAGAGGGATTAATCATATGATTACTTAGTTAATGGTCGTGCACTTATAAAATCAAAAGTGACATCTCTCGATACAATTTTTGCAGAAGAATACAATCGACTTCCAAGTAAGATTTTTTTTCCATTTGATCCCTCCAATTCATATAGGACCTAAGGATAAGGAAGATGTTCAATACTTCTTTGGGTATATACATTGAAGCTTTAGGATAATGAATGTGTTAACAATAGGTGTGCTCGAATTGGCTCCTTATAAGTTTAAAATGTGATAATCTCCTGGTCTGTTGGGTAAAAAGGTAAATATGCCACCAAAGTTAACTAGAGATATCCCTAGTTAGAAGCCAAGAATTAGATGTTTTATCAGGCATCATTCCAGGTACGTATATAAGTGATTTCCATAAAGTACAAGTATTTTATTACCCCGATTAAACAATAACTTGTGTGAGTCCCTCTATGGTTAGAAGGAGATTAATATATGACCAAAGGTTAGACTCGAAGAACATTGAGGTGATTGGACATAAGTTACGATTTATCAGAATGGCTAGAGTAGCAGAAGACATTGTATCAATTACTTATTTATAAGAGAGTAGTTTTTATGTTAAGATATAGTAGGACTCTATCTGAATAATTCAGACTAAGTATGCATACAAATAGAAATCCCAATTAGAGTACAACTCTTATAAGGGTTAGAGTAAGTTAAAGATAAATTGTTATATAGTCTCCATGTCCAATTAGTATTGGTATCGATGTGAACTCCAATACCTATTCTACATTGCTACAAAAGTTGGCAGTGTAATTGAGAGACCCCTTTTTTTGTAAAGGATGTATTGATTTAGTGAGCTACTCAGGTTTGCGACGCATAAATCACCATTATCCAGCTAAAGATGTCACAAAGCATATTGATAAAGCTTATTATATTATTTCCCCAAGTGAGGGATGGTCGTGTGCCTATGTTTAACTAATATGAATTTATCGTAAGATCTTCAATCATAGCTCGACTAGGAGAAAGGGGTTGGATCACCCTTACCGATTATACAGCTGTAAAAGTTTTGCCAAGTAAGGTTGGACCTTATGAAAGGAGCCACTGGTGGCTATTCTTTAGATATCACTAAGGGTTTACGAGATGACTCCATATGCATTATTTTAATGACTCTTCCATTCATTTACACGTTTTTGCCTTTCTTGTACCATTAGAGCTTACTTGTAGTGGCCCAAGTCATTTATGGCTTGTCGGGACCGGTAGTTCGGTGCCCGGGCCGTTTGTTTGGTATTTTTTGCCGTTCCTCATTTTAGAGCTTCAACTTTGGAAGTCATTGACTTTCGACAATATTCTTGGTAATATCAAAGAATTAAACCAAGGTTCTAGGTCAAAGAAATTCCTTACTCGAAAGTAAGAGTTAAAGAAATGCCTCGTGTAACACCTCGCCCGTTTGGAAGGTTTATAGTAACCCGTGCCTTTGGAGTAAGACTAATAGTGTCTAATATACTAAGAAGGATATGTTATGAGGTATTGTAATGGCAAAATGGTCGTATGATAAGTTTTGAAGTCAAGCAAGTAGCGAAACAAAAGTCGGAAAAGGTTATTGTAAATTCCTTTAAGGAATTCTCTTTAAATTTGGGTTAAATGTCTTGGGGTGTTTCTCCCTATATATAAAGATTTAGTGGTACCCTAATATACCAAATCGAAGGTCTACGAGTCTAGTTTCCAACGCACTAAACCGTTCATCCATACGACTTCAGAATAGAGAGATATTCACATTTTCGTAAGACTGCACAAGCAGACACGTCAAGGTGGGGCCTACGTCCTAAGTCAGTTTGGCTTATAAAATCTGATTTCTCCTTCGTTTTAACACATATTTTTCACCCAAAATTCTTAGAAAATCAGAGGTAGAGTCCATAAATAATCCATGGACTTTGATCCTTTCAATTCGGAAGTTTAACGGAAGTTGCTCTACGTCGCGAGCTCGTCATTTTGGTATAGTTTTCCCCGTCGATTTCATGGCGTATCTTCGTGGGTGTTGATGCAGAAATCCAGCAGGTGTTTTATGAGTATTTTGCAGTAGCTAAGGAGTTAAATTGGCGAGGTATGGGTCCCGTACACTTATCTATTTGTTGAATCAAGATTCTAAGCTTCTAGTCACGAAAAGTTGTATTTTTTGATAACTTGTAATAGTTTGTTGTTGGATTTGTATATGTTTGTTGTTCCTGCAAGGAGGCAGGTTGTTAATCTTGGAATATTGAATATTTTTGTCAAGGAAATCTCTCCCCTATGATCCTCCTTAGTTATTATATGTTCTAGTATTATTTTATGGATTTCTGAGCCACGAAGTGGTATTTTGGATTTGTGGCTTTGGACAGCCTTTATCTTGTTATGTTTGGTTATTGCTATGGTGTTCTGGTTGTGGTAAGGTGCTGGAGGGATTGGTAAAGTGTGCGATTCTTTTCGGGAACGCATACGATAGTGATTGGATTGGACAACTTGAAGTATGCCTTGAAATATTGCCTCGGGAGCTCGTCGCTCCTTTGAGATGTGGTTAACGAATTGTTGTTGGATTTAGCTGCCATTTGTTATTGTTATTGGCCTCATTTTTACGCTTTGGAGTTGGCTGGTCGCGAGTGTGACATTAACACATTATCAATTGGCTATGGCTCGTTCTTGCAGCCTTGTCGATTCTAGCAATTGTTCCATTACCTTGGTTGGTCAGGCTTCATAGAGACGCCTTTGGGGATTCAGTTGAAAGTGTTTGTTTTATGTGATTCAAAGATTCCCGGAGCTGTTCGAGTCTGGATGATGCCATTCCCGCAGCTAGTCATCGGATGGCAGGTAGGTTATGGTTTTCCCCTATCTAGACTCTGCGTATATAGGCTATAACTGCATTAATTAGCATCCTTGGATGGGTTGTTATAGGTTGGTACCCCAGACCTTGTCCGCCTTTTGTCCGTCTATTTCATACGTTGTTTGTAGTATTCACGTAGTAATGTATATTACCTTTGTGGTCCTGTGTGGCCTTGTATTGACTCTGGAACATAGATGGTGGGCTATTTGGGAATGTACGCGAGTCCAGGACATAGAGATTATCCTTTTAGGCTGGTTATGTCTGCTGAGTAGCTCTTGGGCCTGTGCAGGGCTGATAGGAATTATTGTGAGTCGTTGGGCTACTTTTATATATGTGTGCGAGCATATCATCCATTGAAAAAGTTTTCCCCTGCATGTTTTACTACAATTTTGGCTGTGAGCCACTACTGACAGTTTTCCTAAATTTGCATGGCCCTGGGAGCCCCTTTTTGGTACTGTTGTTGATAGAAAAGGGGATTTTTGGATGTTTTTGCACTAATTTTATTACTGGTACTAGTCTCTGCGGGGCAGAGCACCAGACTTAATTTTATTACTGATACTAGTCTCTGCGAGGCAGAGCACTAGACATGATTTACTATAATTTTAGACCTGATTACGCCCGGGCACCCTTGGAGGGGTTTTTGAGGCATTTTCTACTACTTAGTCCTGGACAGGGTCTGGGCATGTATATTCGAGACTGGGTCTCTATCTTAAGCCCAGACTTGCTTCCGGATGACATGTCTTGATACTGAGTTTTTGTATGGGGTCAGGGACCTCCAAGGACCTTGCCGCTCTGGGCCTGGGGCTTCGGGCTGCGTGCGCCGGAGGGAAGGGTATACGGTGGAGTAGAGGTATACAGGCTGAGTCCTTCCATGGAACCTGCCTGCTGGGCCTGATTGGCATCGGAGGAGGTACATACAGAGGTTCTATTTCACACATCATATCATATCATATCATGCATTAGATTCCACCCTTGTTTGTTGTGTGTTCAGTGTACGCTCCGGTAATATGGGATGCCAGAGGGTTTGCTTTCACTTGATTGTGTTCCTCGGTTGTGTAGGCAGCCGTTGGGACTGTAGGTAGACTATATTTACTGCTGTCTTTATTTAGAGCTTGTCTTGGCACCCGGTCCTTGAAAGATTAGTGATGGCTAGCCTGTTGAGGCTTTGGTTGTGGGATTTTTGATTATTGAGAGGGCTTTAGAGTCCTATCTTATTGAGGCACTTTTGTGTGGCCTTGTAAGCAAAGTGTGAGACTATGGCTCTATCCTTGTGGGAAGTTCAGTGGTATCTCTCGGTTATTGTGGCCTAGTTATTTCATCCTAGGGTTGCACTTGTGAGGTGATTCCCTGGTTATGCTATCATGTGATTGGATTGGTGTTATGACTTCCTTATACTCATTGATTCCATTTTTAGTATCTTTGATTGCTCTCTGTCTTTTCCTTTTACTTGAGGTTACCGGTATACCGCCATTTTCTCAACTCTCTCTCTACTTACTTATATTATTGTGCAAGGACTCCAGGTGTGTTCTCCTTTCCTTCCCCTGTGATTCTAAGTAATTGTATCTTTGTGCTAGCATGTGTTACTTGAAGCTCTTGGTTATGGATGATCTGTGCTAGCTCCTTGTGCCTTGCTTATTGCCTCAGTGACTGCTTTCTTGCTATCTGTTACTTACTGCTTTTATATCTTATATGCGCTCAGTCGGCCTATGATACCTACTGAGGTCCCGTGGTTTTGGTGCTCATACTACACTTCTGCACTTTTTTGAGCAGATATTAGTTGAGCTTTCGCCATTGATCACGTTGCAGACTCGTGCAGCTTTGTGATCTTTGAGACTAGGGTGAGCGCCTGACGGTCGGGGCTTGTCTACATCTCATCTGTTGTACTGTTGCTCCTTGTACTTTTGGAGGCAATTTATGTTGTATTTTGTTACTACTAGCACTTGTATCCTATTAGAAGCTTCTGTACTATTGATACCAAGTCTTGGGGTTGGTGTAGTTTCCTTTATGTATTTATATTCGAGTTTTGCTTTTGCTTATTTCTGCTTGCTGGTGCGTTTTGGTTAGGTAGTATCCCATTACTAAGCATTCTGGGTTACGGAAATTGGTTCGCCTACTGGGGATTGTAGGTGCCATCATGACTTGAGAAATTGGGTCGTGACAATTATTCAAGTGTTCTCAGGTTACAGAGCCTTTGGAATTCCGCTTGTTCATCTGTTCATCAAATTTACAAGAGCTACCAAACATCAAGCTCAATAAGATATCACTTGATAGTAATAGAGACATAACTAGTTTTAACCTTCCACGCGGATAGAAATAGTTGTGTATCATCTAGAACAAGAAGCAGTATGCTCACACCTAAGTCATGACTAGATAACTGTATAGAATATCCCATAATGATAGAGGTATCAGATGCCCATAAATATTAGTCCTCATGAATCCATGTATATATATATGTGTGTGTGTTATATATATATTTGTTCTTGTATGATTATACATGCTACATGTCTTATAACTTAATTATTTACATTCTACTTATTTTATAAGCTTATTTGTTTACTGATCATGCTCCCTTTAAGGGTTAACTGTTAATGTATTATTTGTACTATAGATCTCTTGTTTATAGGCTATAGTTATATGAATTATTTTTATATCATATATGTAATTAGATTATTTGTCCATAAGTTACATTCTATATAAGCCATTTGTTTATATATTACTTATTTTATAAAGAATGTATTTAGATGCTATATGTTTCACACATTATCGATTCATATATTATATGCTTCACAAACTATTTATTTTTATGTTATTTATATTCTAGATCATTTCCTTATAGGCTATACGCTATACGAATCCTTATTGATGTGTTACATATTTTGTAAAGAATGTTTATATGTGGTATGTTTCACAGAATAATGACTCGAATGTTACATGTTTCATATATTTCTTATTTATACTGCACTTGCATCATAGAACACTTGATCATATATTATATGCATATGAATTAGCGGTTACTTGTTAGCATATCATAGATGTCATAGCTCACGTACATTAAGTCATATTCCTTTTAACTTATTTGTTTAAAGTATTATACGTGTCCCAAGTTCATGTGATCAGAATATTAAAGTTTAATCACTCATATGACATATGTTTAAATGTTTATACGTTGTAGGTGTATATGTTTAATAGATATAGTTTACATGCTCATATGTTATAATCAAGTTATTTACATATTATATGCTTTCACATTGTTAATGTTTAAGCATTAAGTACTTCTATAGTTTACTTGTCTAGATGATTACATCGTAAAGATCATGTCATAGTCCTCTTGTTTATATGTTATATGTATCATAAGATATTCTTTATGGATTATAGGTTTTGTATATAATTTTCTCACATGCCACCCTAATAATGGTATGTTTCTCATCTTACCTATTGAGAAATGTCAAAAGTCTATTTGATTCATAAATTATACGTTTATTTATTGATAAAGTGTGAGTTTATCTATTTGAGTGTTATATTAGATCAATTGCATGATATGTATTTTTACAATTCTAGAGTCCGAGTATAGGTGTTTTTATAGTTCACATGTCTATATGTCATAAGTGACTTACTTAAATGTTATATATGTTCCCTTGTTTTAAAAGGCACATGTATTACGTGTATGCAGAGTCTACATGCTTATATGATGATTATATGATAGATTTCGTGTCATAATTTATTTGTTTACATGGTATTTGTTTTGTAGTTCACCTATTCAGATGCTATTTTATGGTTCATATGCCATAAATTTTTATAATTTATCACACGTAGGTTACATGCTTCTATAGTTCACCAGTTACCTATCTATTGGGCTTACATGTATTTAGGTAAAATCCCTTTTATGGTGCTCAGATGTTTACGCAATTACATGCCCTTTGTACCTATTTGCCTATATCTTGTAATTTCTATATGACTTAATTATTTGTATGATATGTGTCCTTTATATTTACCTACTTGAATAAGATGGGTAAGGGTTAAGTTATCCCTAGATAGGGGTTATAGTGGGATGACCTATTCAATTATCTAGAGGATGTCAAGAAAGCTGAATCACCCATTGCAAGAGAATGAGGAGTATTATTTTCCCTTAATAGACTTAAATGTAAAGACAACTGCTCTTCAATATCATGACTACACCATCTAAAGCCGGGCAACAACACAGATCTCCTGCTTACTGGTTTAAAATGGGTAAACTAATAAAGAGGCAATCATTTGTTATAGTCTTGTTTCAATCAGATTAGCTCCCGCTAGTTAAATTGTGCCTACGATTACAACAGATGAATTTTCCTGACACAAAGTACAAGGTAAATTATGTTACTTATTACAATCTTCATTTTAGTGTAAGGCCAAGTGGAGCCTTATTTCTTATTTGTTAAAGTGCTTCAATCATTGAGACACTCAGTGTGGTGTATTTATATGTAGTTTGGTTAACTGACAGGTTTTGGATAGGCCTGTTTACGAAGGAGACTCTGCCAAATTTTTTAAAATTTTTGAGAGTTGGACAAATTTTAAGGCCTTATGATGAGTAGAGTGAAGTGGAAGTTGATTAAGTGATCTCATGAACACCTTGAATATTTATGGAACTCAAGTAAGCCAGAAGCATCATTCGAGTATTAATAATCCTAAGTGTGGGAGATTGTGACACTTGGAAAAAAGTTTGAATTAAGTTAACACTTTAAATGAGTGCGACTCGTGGTCTATAAAGAGTTATGTTGTGAGTTATCTATCCAACTAATGACCTTTGAGTACACATCCTAATGATATATATAATTGGGTATTTAAGAAGTTCCCGAGAATACATAAATAGTGCTTTTAATTTGGAAGTTTTGGGAAAAAATAGAGGGAATATACAAGGATGGTTTACGAGGATTTTGAATTTAGGTGAACAATCTTCCTATGTGTGTCATTGTGATGAGTGTATACATAAAATATACCAACTATTAGCTACTAATTAGGAAAAAAGGGAGGTTGTAAAATTTAAGTAATATCTCCCCTCAATTAAGTTAGTGATAATAAGACAAAGTGGGACCATATAGATAAAGTGGTAACCAAGTCCATTTCTTAAATTTTTTTCAGAACCATGTAGTCTCGTGCTTCTCTTCTTCCTTTGAGTTAGCTGGTCACTTTCTTCTTCAGTGCACCAAGCGAATTGATTTATAAAGTTACAATTGTTTTTGTAAATAAGAGGCATCGATGACCCAAAAATTTAGACAGGTTTTAGCCTTCATTCAAGAATTGTGCAAATTCATCAAGAACTCAAGTTGGGATTTTTGATTTCAAAGAGGTAATTTCTCTACCCATACTCAAGATAATTATGGAATATGTGTTTGGAGTATAGTATAAGGTGGGAATCACCATTTGATTTGCATTTCGAACTAGTTTTAAAAATAGGTCTTATTAATTAGGGCTCTTGAAGAAGGGGGAAAAGATGAAATTGTGATAAAAGTGAAGTTGTTGGGTATTTCTATAGATGGGGAAAATTTAATATTTAACTTTGTAAATTGGAAAATGAAGAATTCACTCCAAATGGTTTGGTTGTTAAGAAATTTGATTAGTATTGGGTATAATTGAAGAATATTGGGAATAGATTGTTAGATGAACCTACGGGTTATTGATGGATGTATATATTATTTTTGTAGTTAATTGGTTGCCTATCGAATAGTGAAAGTTAGTGATTGTCTATGTGAAGGCTACACCCACACAAGATGAATTATTTGAAAGTTGTGGTACTGCCGTTAGCTAGGAAGCACCAAAGGTATGTAAAGCTAAAACCTCCTTCGCCGTTAAGGCACAACCTTTAGTCATTTATTTCTTCTAAAAAGTCAACATAGTCTACTCTATATATGTGAATAGAGCCTTCATTTTTCTACATATCAAATACATATTACATGTCTATCATGGTCGAAACATCCACACGCTCTTCCCATTTGAAATTACTTGTCTTCGCAATTTGTACATCTCCTTGTTGAAGTCACCATATTCATATTATTCCTTCGATTCGGGTTCTCATAATGTTTTGTATGATCATAAGTGTATTTTACTTGAAACAACTGGAAGTCATATGGTATACATGTAATGTGTTATAAATTAAGATAATCGTCCATATATAGTTGCACTAGCATATCCCATAGCGACATAAATATGAGATAAAATGAAGAGCTAGCATTTGAATAGCTTGATATATTGTTTAAGAAAATTAGTTGTTGAATAGAGATTACTACATGTGTAGAGAAATATTCCTTATTCTAATCTATTGTCAGAACCCAAAACTGGGCCATGATGACGTCTACATAACCCCTCGGTAGACAAGCCAAAACCCAACGATTTGCAGAAGACAGTAATAATAATTAAACTAAGGAGATGCAAAAGATATAATGAAAGACAGGGGAAATAACATATATACATACCAACGTACAAAATATACAAAAGGTGTCCCTAAAGTGACCGAATAGAAAAAACAATACGAGAACCGATCCGGACCTGGTGTCACAAGTACAAGAGCGACTAATCAAAGAGTAGCTATACAATACACTCTGTCTATCCAAACTACAAAATATAGACATAATATACAAGATGTAAAGCATGGAAAGTCTCCAAAAAATGTTGGGAGTTCACCGCGATTCAAACTGCAACATGCCTCGAACGACAGGAAGGTCAATGGGGGTGGCTCGTACTAGGTGCTGCATCAGAAAAAGATGCAGAGTGTAGTATGAGTATCAAGACAATAGGTACTCAGTAGGCATCATAGACCGACCGAGCACAAAGAGATAATATATAAATGATAGATACAAGAAGGCAGCTAAAATTACAGGGATCCACCTAAATCTAGATTTAAAGCCGAGCATATATCAAAAATCCAACAAGGTGAAGAACAGACTAGATCAAGCCAAATTCAGAGACAATCCACATGCCAAAGCAAATGCATGCGATGCACAATGATGCATGCGTGAATGAAATATAATATAAATCCGGAATACTGCATCGGGTGCCTAGAATACCGCATTGGACTATGCATATATATATGTGAAAGTAAAACACCCGGAATAACGCATCAGGCTATGCATATATATACATGTGAAAGTAAAATACGCATAATAATGCTTCGAGGGTCTGAAATACCGCATCGGACTATAAATATATGCATAAAATAGTATTTTTCCCATTTTCCTTTCGAAATCTGAAGTAATACTCAAAGTAATTTGTTTAAGTCCAAAAATCACCACAATCGTAGTAAAGCCTCATTTAAAACCAAAATCCTTTAAAACCACTTCCATGTTGTGCCAATGATATGCCATGAAATGTGTGTATGAAATATTCACAAACAGAGAAAGACCATACATCATCAGGAAAAACGGGGCAGAAATACCCTCCAAACTAAGAGAACCAACCTGGAACTCTCTCCAAATCCAAGCCATGGCCTCTGGCCTACAGTTATACACAACGATAGAATAAAGCGGGTAAAACAAAAAGTAAAAGTGAAAACCATTGGGAATCTCTATTCTACCTCTAAAGCCTCCTAAAAGCATACTAAGGATTCTATACTAGCCAAACAAATAAAGCAAGCTCCTACGCTGAGGATAGCATAACCGTTTTAGCCTAAAACCCGAAATGGCCAATTAAAGTGATAACAAGATTTATTCCTAAATTCTACCTAATATCCAACCTAACATTTCAGTAACACATAAATATATATAATCTAACTAAGCTTAGTCTAGAAGGTAAACCGTAACCTACCTCGGGGCCGAACTGCAAGCACGAACCATCACTCGTGTGCCTTACCTTTTTGAACAGCTTCAGAAAGCTTGCACGCTATCAAGAACACAATCTAGGTGTAAAGATGAGAAGAATGACACCCATATTACTATACGGAAAAATCAGGCCGAGAATCGGGTCAGAAAAATGACCCGCGGGGGCCGCACAATGAAATAGAAAACAAATTTCATAATTATGCTCACGGTGGGTTAAGGAACCCATGACCAAATTTTGGGTGCGAACAGAGCTTGTTTCAAGGCCGAAGACAACCCCGAAGTGCTACTTATTCAAGGGATCAACACGGGAAAAGCTCGAAATTAAAGGCGGAAGCTTACCCGAACCAAGAGAAATACCCCGCGAAGGTGAGTTGCACGAACTCAAGAACTTGCAGCCTCAAGAATCAGATTTCTACAAGGGATGGAAAATTTTTAAGAATTAATAACAATGGAGTTTTAGTGGGTGAAATACGAGAATTAACACGAAAGGAGGAGAGGGGAGACGAGGGAACTTACCGGGTGAAGAATACTGAAGCAAGGGAGCTGGAAATTTGAGCTTGGGAGCTTATCTATGGAGTTTCTCAAAAAATTGAAGGAGAAAATGAAGTAGAAGTTTTAATAGCTTCCATGGGTCCTTCATCGCGATTGCAAAGAGGAAAGATGAGACGGGTCCCAACCAGCTTCAACGCGGTCGCGAAGAGCAATCTTCGCGAATGCGATGGTGAAGGAACTAGACCATCGTCAACACGATGGGAGCCTCATGATCGCAAAGACCAAAAAGGTCTTCAACTTAATGCAGCAACCAGCAATAACACCAAGCCAAAAAAACTTCTGATGGACCCTCGGGATTCATCCGGCACCCCGTGAACACAAACAAACCATGCTATCCTACCAGAAAAGAAATTCTGGACTCAATGGAATCGAAGAAACTCCCAATGGAGATCATTTTAACTAAAAGTGGGCCCTATACCCAAAACTAACTCAGAACTCAAAACCCAAAAACAAGTCCGAAAACCTGGGACCCAAAACAAAGGTCCCTCTAGGCCAAAGTCGACATTCTGGAGCTAATAGCACTGACAGATTTTCCATACGAGGCCGTCTTCTCCAAATGTTGACCAAAGTCAACCCTACTAGCCAAACTGGCTTGAAAACACAAAAAGCAACAAAAAATCCAACTGAAAGCTCAAAGACCCAGACCAATGGTCCCACTAGACCAAAATCCCCATTCTGGAGCAAACCAAAGTGTCAAAATTTGATTTTGAGCACATTAACCAAGAAAGTTGACTGAAGTCAAAGATTTTCTAAGTTCCAATTCTAAAATAGGGAAATGGTCATAACGACCTAATGAATGGCCTGGGCACCAAACCATCAGTCTCGACAAGTCATAAATGACGTTAAGTTGCAGAGGGAAAGCTCAAAATGCAGAAAAGCACGAAAAATGGAAAATGACCTAGAGGGTCATTACAACATCAACTACTAAAAGAACTTTCATCCGTGAAACTTAGAAAAAGGATAGTACCTTAAGACTCAAAAAGACGAGGATAACGGGTCTGCATGTCGGTCTCGATCTCCCAAGTATCCTCCTTGATAGGACGATACCGCCACTGAACCTTAACTGATGGAATCTCCTTGGACCTCAACATCCTAACCTGCCTGTCCAAAATACCAATAGGCTCCTCCTCAAAGGCTAAGGAGTCATGCAACTGAACTGACTCTACCAGAAGCGCATGAGACTCATCTGGAATATACCGCTGCAACATAGAGACATGAAACATAAGATGCACACCAGAAAGAGCGGGAGGCAAGGCTAACTCATAAGCAACCTCTCCAATATGATGAATGATCTCAAATGGCCTAATGAACCTCGAACTGAGCTTACCCTTCCTCCCAAACTTCATCACGTCCTTCATGGGTGATACCCGAAGGAACAAACTGTCACCCATCATATACTCTAGATCTCAAACTCTCTGGTCAGCATAACTCTTCTGCCTACTCTAGGAAGTGCGAAGTCTCTCTTGAATAACCCAAACTCTATTAATAGAATCACAAAGCAAGCTGGTACCCCACAGCCTAACCTCGAAGGCATCAAACCAACCCACCAGAGATCTGCACCGCCTATGATACAAAGCCTCGAACGGAGCCATTTGAATGCTGGAATGGTAATAACAAACTCTTCCAAGGCTAAACACTGGTCCCACTAACCCCCAAAATAAATAATGCAGGCTCGCAACATATCCTCCAAAACCTTAATAGCACGCTCTGACTGACCGTCTGTCTGCGGATGAAAACCGATACTAAGTTCAACTCTAGTACCCAACTCTCTCTTAATAGACTGCCAGAAGTGGGAAGTGAACTGAGTACCTCGGTCGGAGATGATTGAAACTGGCATACCATACAAATGGAAAATCTCCCAAATATAGATCTGGGCCAACCTCTCGGAACTATAGAAAGTCTGAACTGGAAGAAAGTGAGCAGACTTTGTCAACCTATACACGATAACCCAAATAGTATCAAATCTCCGCAAGGTGCGTGGCAAACCCACTACAAAGTCCATAGCAATCTGCTCTCATTTCCATAATTGAATGGGTAGCCTCTAAGATAAACTGACGGGCATCTAGTTCTCAAACATCACCTGCTGATAGTTCAAACACATCAATACAAAAGCTAAAATATCCCTTTTCATCTAACACCACCATTAGTACTGCTTCAAGTCATGATACATATTAGCTGCCCCGGGATGAATGGAATATCTAGAATAATGAGCCTCCTATAATATCAATCTGACCAAGTCACCAACTCTAGGAACACAGATACGACCCTCGATCCTCAAAATACCCTTTGAATCCAAAGTCGCCTTCCTAGCCTCACTGCCTAACACTTTGTCATGAATGATCCTCAACCTTGCATCATCAAACTGCTGCGCCCAAATCTGCTCCAACAAGGAAGACCTAGCCTCAATACAAGCAAGAATATGACCCGGCTCCAAAATATCAAGCCTAACCAAGCTTTTACCCAAGGACTGGATGTCCCAAGCTAAGGGTTGCTCCTTTGTTGCCAAGAAAGCCAAGCTACCCATACTCACCGCCTTCCGGCTCAAGGCATACGCCACCATGTTTGCCTTGCCCGAACGATAGAGAATAGAAATGTCATAGTCCTTTAGTAACTCCAACTACCTAGAAATGTGATGGTCGGGCCATCACATTGGCTTGGGGAAATGCCTGAACCATCACAGAGAAATGTCAAATTCACTAAGTGTGAGTTTTGGCTTGAGTAAGTGTGAGTTTTGGCTTGAGTATATGTCAAATCTTCCCCAAGAATGCCACATACTCAAGCCAAAACTCACACTTAGTGAATTTGACATACAACTGATGGTCTCGCAAGATTTAAAGTACAACTCTAAGATGGTGCTCATGCTCCTCTCTACTCCTCGAATAAACCAGAATGTCATTGATGAAGACAATCAGAAATGAATCTAAGTAGGCACTGAACACGCAGTTGATAAACTCCATAAATTTTGCTGGGGCATTAGTCAACCCAAAAGACATTACTAGGAACTCATAATGGTCGTATCGAGTCCTAAATGCAGTCTTTGGGATGTCCTCATCCCTAATCCTCAACTGGTGATGACCTGACCTCAAATCTATCTTAGAGAACACTGCTGCACCCTGTAGCTAGACAAACAAATCATCAATACGCGACATTGGATATCTGTGCTTAACAGTCACCTTATTCAACTTCCTATAGTCGATATACATACGTATAGACCCATCCTTATTCTTCACAAACAGAACCAGAGCACACCACGGAGACACACTAGGCCTAATAAACCCTCTACTCTACAAATCCTGGAGCTGATCCTTAAGCTCCCTCAACTCAGCAAGTGACATCCTATAAGGAAAAATGGAAATGGGCTTTGTGCCCGGCACGACATCGATACCAAAATCAAAGTCACGATTAAGAGGAAGACCTGGAATATCATAAGGAAACATATCCATATACTCGCAAACCATAGGGACGAACTCAAGAAGAGGTGTAGTGGCACTAGTATCATGGATGTAGGCAAGATAAGTGAAGCACCCCTTCCCAACCAATCATTGGGCACTCAGAAAAGATATAACTCCCCTCGACATGTGGCTATCAGCTCCCTTCCATATGATAGGAGGGATACCAGGCATCCGAAGAGTAACACTCTTGGCGAAGTAATCCTAGACCGCATGATAAGGAGACAACTAATCCATGCCCAAGATCACATCAAAATCCACCATATCAAGAACAACCAAGTCTACCAAAGTGTCGTACCCTAAGATAGTCACCACACAAACCCGATACACCTGATACACAACTAAAGAATCACCTACTAGGGTAGATACACGCAAGGGAGCATGCAAAGACTCACAAGAAAACTCTAGACGAGTAGCATAATAATCATATACATATGAGAATATAAACCCCGGATCAAATAGAGAAGAAGCAGACTTATGGAAAATGGAGATCGTACCTATGATCACAACATCTGAAGCCTCGGCCTCTATCTGGCCTAGAAATACATACATGTGGCCCTGACCACCATTACCACCTGACCTACCGGACTGAGGAACACCTTTAGTACCCTGGGAACCACCCCTACCACCTTGTGAACCACCCCTAGCTGGTGATGCTGGAGACCTGGAGGCCTTAACCAACTGAACCTATTGCCTAGAGTGTTGTACTGATGGGCACTCTCTAGAAAAGTGGCCTATCTCGCCACACTCATAACAACCCCAACCAAACGTACTCCACTGTGAAGGCCCGGCGAAATAAGAATGACCACCATGACCTGTGGACCCTGAATGACCACCTCGTGGAGCAGGAATTATACTCTAGCTACTCTGACCCTCAACAGTCTGTAATGCTGCCTGAACAAGCCACCTCGACTGGAAATGCTATTAGTACTGACCACTACTATAGTAGCCTCTACCACGGCCCTGTGAACTGCTGAAACTGCCATGATAGCGGGGCCTCTTATCGCTGCCCTATTAGGCCTCGTGAAGTACACTCTCAATATTATAGGCATGATCAACTACCTCCAGATATGACTGACTCGATGCTACTATACCCTCTGTGGCCAAGTGAAGATACAAGGTCAAACCTGGAATGAAAAAGTGTACCCGATCATTATCGGTGGGTAGAATCATAGTGGAATGTATGGATAACTGATGGAACCAAACCTCATACTCAGACACAGTAATGGAGCCCTGCTCCAACCCAGCAAACTGATCCATCAGACGCTCCCTCATGCTACACAGTACATACTTCTCTAGAAAAGATGCGGAGAACTGATCCCAAGTAAGCAGAGGTGACCCGGCTGGTCTACAAGCAACATATGACCTCCACCACTGCTTCGCTAGACCATCCAACTAAAACGTGGTGTAATCTACTCCATGTGACTCAACTAACCCTAAATTATGTAACCTCTCCTGGCAGCTAGTCAGAAACTCGTACATATCCTCTCTAGAAGGACCTGAAAACCTCGGAGGACCCAATCTCAAGAATCTACCAAGAATATCCTGCTCCTCAGAGGACATAACTGGCATGGATAGAAGAGGGGGAGCAACTGCAGGGACTGGTAATACCTCCTATTGGGGAGCCGCAGCAGCAGGTTGTGCTCCTGAACCCCGTGCTACCACCTGAGCTGAAGTCTGAGCCTCAGCTTGAACCTGAGAACCAATCGGAGTGCTCGACAAAGTTGTTGTTAGTGTCATACCCTCAAGGAACCCCAATAATCAAACCAAGGTGTCCTGTAACATTGGAGTAGCTACAAAACATACCGAATGGTAGACTGGCCCCACATGCTCTAGCTCATACTGAACCTCATCCACTCTAAACTCAGGCTCTGGTGACGATAGCCTACCTCGGTCTAAGGTGGCACCGCAGCCCATGCCCTACCTCAACCTCTGGGCCGACCTCTACCCCATCCCCTAGCCGGGGCTCTAACTGTAAGTACAGGGGCCTCGTCCTTACCCGCTGCAAATCTCATCCGAACCATCTGATAAAAAGTGAAAAAAGGTACTATGAAGTTGATAAAGTCAAGAACGCACGATAAGGTATCAAACAAGACAACATATTTCCTAGGAATGTCCTATAGCCTCTCGTAGACTGGATATGAACGTCATCGTATTGATCCATAAAACTCTACTAGACACTTTGCTTTTGTACTGGCGAGACGGGTGAACCTAGTCCTCTGATACCACTCTATCACGACCCAAAACTGGGCTATGATGGCGTCTACATAATCCCCCTGTAGACAAGCCGAAACCCAATGATTTGCGGAAGACAGTAATAATAATTAAACTAAGGAGATGTAGAAGATATAATGAAAAGACAGGGCCAATAGCATATATACATACCAACGTACAAAATATAGAAAAGGTGGCCCTAAAGTGACCAAATAGACAAAACAACACGAGAACCAAACCGGAACTGGTGTCACTAGTACAAGAGTGACTAAGCAAAGAGTATCTATACAATAGAATCTGTCTATCCAAAATATAATATATATATATAGAATATACAAGATGGAAAGAATGTAAAGTATCTAAAAAGCACCGGGAGCTCATCGCAATCCGAACTGCAACAGGCCTCGAACTACAGGAAGGTCAATGTGGGTGGCTCATACTAGGTGTTGCATCAGAAAAAGATGCAGAGTGTAGTATGAGTACCAAGACAATGGGTACTCAGTAGGCATCATAGGTCGACCTAGCGCAGAAAGATAATATATAAATAATAGATACAGGAAAGCAGCTAAAATTATAGGGATCATCCAAAATCTAGTTATAAAGCCGAGCACATATTAGAAATCTAACAAGACAAAGAACATATAAGATCAAGCCAAATTTAGAGACAGTCAATGTGCCAAAGCAAATGCAATGCGATGCACGATGATGCATGCGTTAATGTAATATAATATAAACCTAAAATACAGCATCGGGAGCCTGGATTACCGCATCAGACTATGCATATATATATATATGTGAAAGTGAAATACCCGGAATAATGCATCAGGCTATGCATATATATACATGCGAAAGTAAAATACCCAGAATAATGCATCGAGGGTCAAGAATATCACATAGGACTATAAATATATGCATAAAATACTATTTTCCCCATTTTCCTTCAAAAATCCAAAGTAATACTCAAAGTAATTTGTTTAAGTCCAAAAATTACCACAAACGTAGTAAAGCCTCATTTCAAACCAAAATCCTTGAAAACCACTTCCATGTTGTACCAATGATATGCCATGAAATGTGAGTATGAAATATTCACAAACAGAGAAAGACCACACACCATCAGGAAAAATGGGGCAGAAATGCCCTTCAAACCAAGAGAATTGACCTGGAACTATGTCCAAATCCAAGCCATAGCCTCGGGCCCACAATTACACACACTGATAGAATAAAGCATGTAAAACAGAAAGTAAAAGTGAAAACCATCGAGAATCTCTATTCTAACTCTAAAGCCTCCTAAAAGCATACTAAGGATTCTATACTAGCTCCTAGGGTAAGGATCACAACAGTTCTAGACTAAAACCCGAAATGGCCAATTAAAGTTATAACATGATTTAAGCCTAAATTCTACCTAATATCCAACCTAACATTCTAGTAACATATAAATATATATAATCTAATTAAACTCAGTCTAGAAGGTAAACCGTAACCTACCTTGAAGTCGAACTGCAAGCACGAACCATCACTCGTGTGCCTTCCCCTTCTGAATAGCTTTAAAAAGCTTCCACGCTATCAAGAACACAATCTAGGTGTCAAGACAAGAATAATGAAACCCATTTTACTATACAGAAAAATTAGGCCGGGAATCAAGTCGGAAAAATGACCCTCAGGGACCGCATAATAAAATAGAAAACAAATTTCACAATTAATGTTTGGGCGTAAACAGACCTTGTTTCAGGGATCAAAACAGCCTCGAAGTGCTACTAATTCATGGGATCAACACGGGAAAAGCTCAAAAATTAGGGCGGAAGCTTACCCCAGCCAAGAGAAATACGCCGTGGAGGTGTGTTGCACGAACTCAAGAACTTTCAGCCCCAAGAATCTGATTTCTACAAGGGATGGCCAAACTTTAAGAATTAACAACAATGGAGTTTTAGTGGGAGAATTATGAGAATTAACACGAAAGAAGGAGAGGGATGACGAGGGAACTTACCAGGTGAATAATACTGAAGCAAGGGAACTGGAAATTTGAGCTTATCTATGGAGTTTCTCAAAAATGTGAAGGAAAAAATGAAGTAGGAGTTTTAAATAGCTGTCAAGGGTCCTTTATTGCGATCACGATAGGACCCCTACATTCGCGGAGAAGAGTTGGCCCGACCATCGCGATCGCGACAGTCCAGTCCACATTTGCGAAGAGAAAAGCTGAGCCAGGTCCCAGCAGGCTTTATCGTAGTCGCAAAGAGAAACCTTCGTGAATGCGATGGTCAAGGAACTAGACCATCGCAAATGCAATGGGAACCTCACGATTGCGACAACCAAAAAAGACTGCATCTTAATGCAGGAACCAACAATAACAGCAAGGACAAAACAAATTTCTTATGGACCCTCGAGATTCATCCAGAGCCCCGTGAACAGAAACCAACCATGCTACCCTACCAAAAATGGCATTCCGGACTCAATGAATCGACAAAACTCCCAATGATGACCGTTTTAAGAAAAAGTGGGCCCCACATCCAAAACCAACTCAGAACTCAAAATGCAAAAACAAGTCAGGAAGCCTTGGGACCCGAACCAAAGGTCCCCTAGCCCAAAGTCAATATTATGGAGCTAATAGCACTGACTAATTTTCCATTCGTGGCCGTCTTCTATGAATTTTGGCGAAAGTCAACCCTACCAGCCAAGTTGGCTAGAAAACAGAGAAAGCAACACAAAATCCAAACGAAAGAACTCAGACCTAGACCAATGGTCCCACTACACCAAAATCCCCATTCTAGAGCAAACAAAACTGTCGGAATTTGATTATTAGCACGTTAACCAAGAAAATTGACTGAAGTCAAAGATTTTCGAAGTTCAAGTTCTAAAAAAGGGAAATGGTTATAGTAACCTAATAAATGGCCCGAGCACTGAACCGTCAGTCCCGACAAGTCATAAATGACCTTTAGCCACTGAGGGAAAGCTCGAAACACAGAAAAGAATGGAAAATGAAAAATGACCTGGAGGGTCATTGCATCTACTCGCCATAGGCCTTTAAGGCATCGCTTGATAAGTTACTCTTCGCGATGGGTGGGTATTCATAGGTTTTACTTGACACACTTGTGCGATGCTATTCTGTGCATAAAATTAAGACTAGACCATTATAGTGATGCCCTAATATTATGGCGTAACTACCCTTGTGGCATTATTTGCATTTTGCATTTGGAGTCATCTGGAATGTCATGCACTAGTTACCCTAACTCAAGCCAACACATAGCACATATGGCCTGCGAGCAGACCCTTATAACAAGCCCTCAAAGGGCGTACCACATATAAGACTAGGATTACAGTTATATGTTTAAATTTATAGTAAAGAGTACTAGGGAAACATATGCCATACATTTGATACGGACCACCTTCGGTAGGCCATATTATGAGCATTTGTATTTTATATAGGTATAGGATATCACCTAGGCAAATTTCAAAGTTTCTATAATAAAGAGTAGCTTTGGGACACATACGTAAGCTAATAAGATTATTTATATAATTCATACTAGAGTTCTAATAATCTTTGTCCATAGTTGCTCGTCTCTAATACTTGAAGTATAATCTGCAAATAAGACTAGCATATAGGTCATCATTTCATATTGTATATATGTTACTTCTATGCTCATAGGTCCTTCATCTTGATATCTAATTCACATGAGCATCCATTCTTATTTACTTGTTATTTTGTCTGCTTTACATACAAGTACATGTTTCATATGTACTGACGTCCCTACATTTGGGGGCGCTGCATTTTTGTAAATGCAGAGTCAGGTTATAGGTTAGCAGACTTCCATATTAGGTACCCACTACCTATTCAGCAAAGCAGTTAGTGAGCTCTCTTCTTATCTGGAGCAGATAGATGTCTAGTACTCTTTATTTGTACTTATAGTTATAATTTGAGTATGTCGATGCCCTGCTTCGACCATCTGACATTGTATAGTCACAGATTCTATTAGAGGCTTTATAGACAGTATAAAATTTTCATATGTAGTTATAGATTCAGTTGTCTATTGCAGTTGTGAGGCCTAGAAAATATTGTTATGTATATTCTTTTAATAATGTCTTACAAATAGTAATTCTTCCACTTAGTACAGGTCAATGGTATGATATGTGCTTATAGGGTTCTTGTCTGCCCTGTTTAGGCTTGGGGCGTGACAATCGGGCGGCTTATCGTATATAAAATATAAATAAAGTAATAAGCAGAACACAAGAAAACAGTCACGGAAAGCAAGGAAGAAGCACAAGGAACTAGCACAAAGAGAAATCAACCAAGAGTTACAAGTATAACATGCTAGCACAGAAGATATATATTCGTAGGAACACAGGTGAAAGAAGGAAGAAGGATGCACCTGGGATCCTTGCAACAACAGTACATATAAGAGAGTTTAAAAGATATGGGCGATATACCGGTAACCTCAAGTAAAAGGGAAAGATGGAAAGCAATATAATAATCGAGCTAGAAGCCATATACCAACAGAAACATGTTAAAGACATCAATTTCAAGACAATAATAGACGTAAAACAATATCTCAAGTAAAGACTATGATGGAATGACTAAACCACAAGCACCCAGACCCGCTAAATAAAACCAGGATAAGAATAGACTTTAAAACCCCACAACTGCTCAAAGGCTACACAATTAGTATCTCAATAACATGGGACCCACTATCCCCCGAATAATCTCAGTCCAAACAGCCACGATCTCAACAGACCCCAAAACCACTAATACAGCCGATCCGAAGGACATAACTAGATCTACAAATCAAAAAGAGTAATATAATCTACCTACAGTCCTAACGGCCGCCTATACAATCGAGGAACACAATCAAGTGAAAACAAACCCTCTGACCACCTATACAACTAGACAATACACTGAGAACACAACAAACAAAGGTGGAATTGAAATACGCAATGCATAATGATGATATGATGAATGAGGTGTGATAATAGAATCATATGTTACCCCCTCGAGTACCTGTAGAGCCAAATAGAGGTGGGACCCATGGAAGGAAACTGCCCATGTACCTCTACTACACTGTACACAGGGGTCTACTCGTAGACCACATACTAAAACTGCGAATCTTAATATGTCATCTCAATAAATGGGACCTCGTAGTATATTCCCGGAATTGAACCAGGTCTAAAACAGTAGTAGTAATCTAAAGACCCCCTCAAAGGGTGCCTGAAGTTTATGCGGTTCTAAAATAAGTAATAAAGCCTTACTAACCCTCTCGAAAGGTGTCCGGAGCATAGCCGGGTCTAAAACATCCATAAAATCATGTCTAGCACTTCGTTATAGCCGACTCTAGTATCAGTAATAAAATCAATAAGAAAATTAACATAGTACCATTTTTATCTCAAGAAAATCCACCAGTCAATACCAAATCTCATTTATCATCATTTATACTTAAAACGGGCCCTCGGGGCCATGCAAAGTGTTAGAAAAACTAGTGATAGTCGGCACGAAGCCAAAACAATAGTAAAACATGCAGAAAAATCCTTTTTCATGAATAATATGTTCATAGACAATAAAGTTAGCCCAGAGTGGCTCACAAACATTTCTATCGGCCCTGCACAGGCACAAGCGGTTCTATAGCACAGATAGCCAGCCTAAAGTAAAGTCACGATGTTCGGGACTCACGGAAATTCCCAAATATCCCACTGTCTATGTTCCAGAGTCAATACAAGGCCGCATAGGACCACACGGGTAATATACAATACTACACGAATACTACAAACAATGTAGGAAATAAACAGATAAAAAAGTGAACAAGCTCTGAGGGTACCAACCTATAACAAACCACTCAAGGATGCTAATTAGTGCAATTATAGTCTATATACACAGAGTCTAGATAGGGGAAACCATAACCTACATGTCGTCCGATGACTACCTGTGGGAACGACTTTGTCAAAGCTCAAACTGCTTAGAGAATCTCCAAATCGCAAAAATACTATCACAACAATAATCTACACGTCGAAAGGAGACTAACGATACCCATAATGCTATACACATACCCGGGTCAAAATTCGGGTCATAAATAAACCCGTGGGCCCTCTAACACGAAACTAGAAATGAAAAAACCCACGTGTTCCTTACCATCCCGGGAGAACATGCTCAAATTTTGAGCAAAAACAAACAACAAATGGGGATTCAAAACAGTCCACCCATTCAAGAATTTAAAGAACAAACAATGGTGAAATCGGTAATTAAAGAGAGGACTTACCCGTTTTAGAAGCCAATTAATGAGCAAGGATCGTCACAACAACACCCTTCAACCAATAGGGAACAATTATGGAGGAATTTAGAGGTTTTGGGGTTCTTTGAAAATTGAGGACGAGTAGGAAATGTTGGGAGAAATAAAGGAGAAAGAAGAGAAATGGCCAACTTAAGCTGCCAACCTTGGCCTATGCGAACGCGGCCAAGACATTGCCTAGGCGAAGGCAAAAATTTGGGGCGGCTGGAATTGCTCTATGCCTACGCGGCCAGCTCCCCGCGTAGGCGAAGAACAAAATTTGGGGAGGCTGGAATTGCTCTATGCCTACGCGGCCAGCCCCACGCGTAGGCAAAGAACAAAATTTGGGCCAACTTTTTCCAAAATGGAACCCAATGGCCAAAATCAAGTTTGGAATCCTCAAGACCCGAACTAATGGTCCCTCTACCTAAACTCAACATTTAGGAGCTAACACTGCTAACAAAATTTCCATCCGAAGCTGTCTTCACCAAATGTTGACCAAAGTCAATCATACAAGCCCAACTATCGTAAAAATACAGAATGAGAGAGATTTCCATGCTGAATAGCTCCTGGATCCCAACCAACGGTCCAACTAGACATAAGTCCAGGCTCCGGAGCTATCGGAAATGTCAGAATTCAATTCCGAGCACGTTCACCAAGAGTGTTGACTGAAGTCAATGATTTCAAAAGCTTAAAGCTCTAAAATAAAAAAACTGCCAAAAAGACCAAACAGATGGCCCGGGCCCAAACTACCGGTCCCAGCAAGCCATAAATGACTTAGGGCTGCTACAGGCAAGCTCTAACAGTACTAAAAAGGCAAAAATGCATAAATGACCAGAAGGGTCATTACATCATCCACTACTAAAAAGACTTTCATTCCCGAAAGTCAGGAACGAAGGAAATACTAGGGACTTAAGAACAATGGATACAAAGCCCGCACCACTCTCTCGGACAACCCGGGTAGCCTCCTCGATCGGACGTCACCCAAAACAACAAAACTACGAAAGGTAACCAAGCCTAAACTTCATACTAGACAAGCTAGATTCCAAACTTAAACTACAAAACTCCAAGGGTCTGCCAACCCAAACTGAACCTCGAGAATCACAACAGGAAAGCACCGACACAACATCAAAACCAAGAAGAACCACGACAGACGGCACACAAAACTTGAATCTTTGATACCACCACAAAGATCACCCACAAAGCCACCAACCAAAACTGTAACTCATGACCCCGCTGATCCGCAAAACACTTTATTCTGACCTGAATCCTTTGTACCATGATTATGAAGCTTTATGTAAGTCGAACACTCGAGCCACTCTCGAAAGCACCAACTAACCCACCTGGGATGCATAGTTCCCGTTATGCTCAACTTTGAATAAGGCCGCCTTTATACTCGAATTCTAACCAAGTCAAGCTCTAGTCTAGAAGACTTTGCCATCCAAGATAACAACTCACAGTATATCTTCAAAAATTAGAGTAACCTATCCCGACTGACCATCAACCAATGAATGGATGCTTTGCTAACATCGAACTCGATAACTGAACCCAACTGAACAACCCATCTGAATTCAACTGAAGCTTGCACGCCAAGGTTAGGAAAAACATGTAGGAACACCCTTAGTTAACAGAGAAACTTCCAAACTGTAGAACGAACACAACCTCGCTGAACCGTGCCAACCTTGAATCAACTAGAAGCGAATGAACCAAGGGAACCTTGCCTAAAAGACCAAAACCAAGACCAAGCCTCTGCAAGGAGGAGGGTGGTAAGCCTACCACGAAGTCTGTAATCATCAGCTAAGCTCCAAACTCTAAGAAGTATTGCTTCCACTCTGAATACTCAAACACCATTCATATCTAAAACCACCTTACTAATCTAGCCTCAGGAAGAAGTCCACCATGCCACGAATATCAAGCCAAAACACCCTGAAGGCAAAGGAAAAAGGTGCCTGGGGTTCATTGTCGCCATCTAGCTATAAAAATATTTGCATAAACCTTCAAATCATCTCTTTGGCTTGAATCAACCGCTCTACTGCACCAACATACAAAACCACTAACTCTGAAGCATACAACATACCGAACTTCTGGTGCATACCAGCCGAGTTAAACCAACACTAGAACCTCACATTAAAGACAACCTCTGAAGAAACAACTAATCAAGCTTCCAAACCCTCAGAATACAATGGCAGCCACCAACCTTAAAGTATCATTAGAACCCATAATAGCCTCTCTAGTCTCAACCCGCATAATTTAATCACACATAATACACTACCGCTAATTCTCAAACTTATGCCACTCAGTCTATCCAGCCAAGGTAGAAGGAACCTCGTACTATCATGAACACCACTAAAATCTGGAATGTCTAGTCTAAACTCAAAGGTTAGCAAAGGACTGGGTGTCCAAGGCCAACAACCATTCTGAAACCGAAATAAAGAAGCTAGGTTGATCACACCCACTACCTCCCGACACAAGGATGCGGAAACCCAAGGGAAAGTTCCTCGAACTACCCAAAGTATTCTGCTAAGCCATGATTCTTAAATCCATCACCAATTTTACCAATCAATAATCCTGTCAAACCCACGAGTAGACTAATACACCATCGAATAAAACTAGTAAGACTGGAGCCAACTAGGCCCTTAATACATAATTTGCCCATTCGTAGATGCTACCGAAACTTGTTTCCCTCAGGGAAGCTAACAAGGAAGCCAAATTTGATGCCACACGCTCCCAAAGGTAGTACTAGAAATGACCACTACATCAATCTCATACTAAAAGGATTCTGGCCTTGAACCAATCAAAGGAAAAGTCACTACAATTTGTAGTCAGTTGAATCACGTCATCAACACACAACCCTAAGAAAACTCTTAGTCATCACCTCGATTAACTACTAGGACATATACATACACACAATGAGTCATCACCTTCCTTCGCAAACCAAACAAAACCCTTTCCATGGAAACACAAAATCGACAGGCTCTGTCTCAAATACACCCTAGAGCTATTCCCTTATCTCCCACAACTCTTACTGGCAACACTTCATACAATGGAACGAGGGTAGGCCAAATGCCTAACTCCACCAACAAGCTATAGTCAAAACCCAATTGTAATGCCAAAATTCCACAATCGACCTCAACCACGATGCTATAATCAACACGTAGCCAGAACTGCTATAGCCAAACACTAAATCATGATGCCATAATCAAACTCGATTCTATCAACTGGAACTAGAGAGAGAAAGAAAGCAACTCAACAAGACTTAGAACTGGTGGAAAACACCAAATCAACCCATACCTGCTAATTCACAAACCAAAACAACTAAGGAAGGTCAATTCAAATCACTTAAGAGAAGCAAAACTGACCAATGCTCACCAGCATAACCAACACCAATCAACTTAACATAGGGCCTCAAACTCCGGCACTACCACCAGTATCACATCAAACTAATACAAGGGACTTTAGCCATGCTATATAACAGCCTAAGAAACAACCTTGTAGGACCGCTAGAAAGGAAGACCCAACCAAGACTAGAACTATAATGAACATGAAGTGAGCTTAAACAAGACCTAACTAGGAGATACAACTTCGGGAAAACACCTCTCAAGGACAACTCACCCCATCAACTATGAAAAAGAAATGATCTACCGAGAAACACACAAATAAAACTACAAGCTCAAATAGTAAAATAAACCAACAAGTAAAATAGGAAGGCATATAAGAAAATACACAAAAAAGGGAGAATCACAACGCGAGCAATGCTATCACTAGTAGAAGATAAACTGAGTTGTACCTAGTGTAACAGCATTGGGAACCTCTACCTCTGGCCCACCAAGAGGGGCATCAGACTAACGAGACCTAACTTTGGTCTGAGTAGTCAAAGTTGAAGGCTCAACCCTCCCGCACCTGGGAAAATATCTTAAATGGTGACAAACCACTACATAATCACAACAGCTCGACTTCCTAGGACACACAAACATGGGGCAATCCCTAGAAAAATGCCCACGCTCATTGCACTGAAAGCAAACTCCACTGAATAAAGTCAGACATAAAGATCTCGCTGAACCTGACTGGCCATCACGGCCAACTTAACTAGACGTCAAACCCCAAAGAATTTGATATGTACCCTACCTGCTCTACTCAACATGCCCTACACAATCACCCTCTGGGACCTGTGGAGCAACTGAAACTGGTCTGCTAGATAAAAAGTAATGCAGCCTATATCTGGTGGAGAATCCCCTACCTCGAGCAACTACCT
The DNA here is from genome assembly GCA_003996215.1 of Jaltomata sinuosa. Classification (NCBI taxonomy): domain Eukaryota; kingdom Viridiplantae; phylum Streptophyta; class Magnoliopsida; order Solanales; family Solanaceae; genus Jaltomata; species Jaltomata sinuosa. The sequence continues at coordinate 45,753 of QJPP01001908.1, read as the reverse complement.
TCTTTTAGGTAGAAGATCATGGAATAAACCCTCAATAGCCCAAGCATGATCTACTACCTAAAAGAAGGTAGTAAAAACTTTAACCAAGTGCTCAATTGCCAAATAGAGTGGTGAAATCAACCCTCCAACAAAGCTCTGAACCCTATCAAACTCTGATGGCACAGTCCTTGAAGTATGCCTAACCATCTCGTGGAAACTTGCCTCATAGTCCAACACTGACATACAACCCTGCTGAAGAACTGGAAGCTCAACCCTAACTGGAGCACCGCTCAATGAACCAGGTACTGAAACACCCACCAGAAGATGCAGAGTCCTAACCAGAGTGTGTTAAAGAACAAGGGTAGCTATGAATCCAATCAGAGGCTGGGCTGGCCCCACATCCCCTATTTGATCCGCTAAACTCTTACTTTGAAGTCCTGGCTTTGACAGAGCACTGAATCAACAGGAACACAAGCCTCGATATAACCCGCTGTCAAACTCATCTTAGGCATCTGAGAAGGAATGAAACAACTGAAGTTTTTAGAAGTCAACAAAACTAGAAACACACGATAAGGAGCCAAAAAGATGAAACTTTACCTAACACTGCCCTATAGACACTTGCAGATAGGATACGGATGTCATCGTACTGATCTGTAAGACCCTATTTAGACACTTGCTTGTGTACCACGTCATCGGTGAACCTAGGCTCTGATACCAACCTATAATGACCCGATTTCTCAGGTCATGATGGCACCTACAACCCCCTAGTGGGAAAACCAATTCTCATAGCCTGGAACAGTTAGTAATGGGCTACTACCTAACCAATATGCATAATAAGCAGAAATAAGCAGAAGCAGAATATAATGATAGACAATGCGGAAGCAATAACTTGAATATATACATAATGAAACTACACCAACCCCAAGACTTGGTATCTATAGTAAAGAAGCTTCTAATAGAATATAAGTGCTACAAGTAATAAAATGACAAGTATAAGTATCTTAGAATATACAAAGAGTAACAGTACAAGATGAGATGCGATAAAGCCCTGGTCGTCAAGCGCTCACCCTAGTCTCAAAAGTCCATAAGCTGCATGAGCCTCCACACAATTAATGATGAAACCTCACACTAATATCTGCACCAAAGAGTTCAGAACTGTAGTATGAGCACCAATTACTGATGTGCCACCATTCTATGGCATATTTGACTCCTTTAACTAAGAATAACCATAAGTTTTCAAGCAGCCATTGTTATTTTTGATGGTATTTGTGTTGTAATTGCAGGAACTTGAACGAAAAATGAATGAATGGAGATTTTGCACTTGAAATGGGCGTACTGTTCACCTAACGAGTAACCACGAGTGTGAAGAACCACCAAAGTAAAACAGCCCACTGGTTAAGGGTGGTGACTCACCTAAAGAGCCACCACAGACTTGGTGAATCACCAGGCAAACCACCAAAGTAAAGCAACCCACTATTTAGCCATGACGACTCCCATGACGATTCTGCAAGTCCATGGGGAGTCGTCACAACAAACCACCACACCAAGACTGAAGCTCCAGTTCAATATTTAGCCATGACGACTGCCATGACGAGTTGTCAAGGCTATGATGAGTCGTCACAATGAACCATCAATACAAGACAGAACTATTTTACATAAAATGCATTTGAGATATGCGATTTATACATCATGACAATTTGTACATAAAACTCATTTGCCAAATGTGATTTACATACAAACCTTCAACTTGAAGCAAAATCTCCAGATCACTGTTTAGTTGTGACAGCTCAAGTGACGAGTCATCACAAGGCTGACATTTCGTCAAGTGACCCGTCAACTTGAAGCGGGACTCTAAAATTCTATTTTTTGACTTTATTTCCTAGACTACTATAAATACCCAGTGTTAGGGTTATTTTATCATTCATTATTCGACACTTTGGCTATTTTTATCTCACATTTTGGATGAGCTTGGGAGGAGAAAACACGACACAACATATTTCTTCTTATTCATTCCATTGTTCTTGGGAATCATTTGGCTTATTTTTCTTGGAGAAATTGCATTGATTTTCATATTGTTTGTAACAATTTTTGCTTTATTATGAATATCATTGTCTTCTGTTCATCTCATGGCATGAGTGGCTAAACTTCCCACAACTAGGGTTGTGGGATCCATGGAATAGTAATGACTTAGGGTTTTTGTGATATCGAGTTTGGTTTGTATGCATATTATGTTGTTAATCTTGCATTTTTATTGTTTTCTAATGGTTGCAAATATTAGAATAAGTCTAGGTTTGATTTGCTTAAACAAAGGAATTAAAACCCAGAAAATTGGATTAACAACAAAGATTCGGGACTACTAACTCCCATCTAATAATTGACGCTCTAGCGAGGTTAATTTACTTGGGGTATAAATTGAGTTTTGTAATTCTAATCTTTTCAAGTTTTAGATAATTTAAAAGATAAAGCGTCTATTTGGTTGATAAACGTTTAGACGTAAGAACGATTTTAATTACTTCATGATTATGCATATGAAGAGAACCCGATTGAACTCTAACCTGAAGTTTTTTACGAAACCATGGTGAACACATCCCTAGTTTGCCTATCTTATTGAATTTTTACTCGTCATAATTTGTTGTTCACTATTTGAAAGAAACAAGAAAAAATCAAAGCTTGATCAATACAAACCCCCTCATTTGCCGGAAACTATTTATTACTAGTCAACCAAGTCACTAATGACTTAATTTGCACCTTATTCCCTGTGGGATCGACCCAAACCTTTTTTGGGTTCTATATTTGACAACAGTCAAAAATGCATAAATGACCGGAAGGGTCATTATAATTGATTTAATGTATGTTTCTATCAATTTCTTCAAGTTTTAATCCTAAAATTAATGGTTGCAAACATTAATTGAACTCTCTAATTTTACTTTTGTTTGAGATAGGGAAGTGGAATTGGGTAAGCCTTCAATAGTGAGGATTTGGGGCTTTAAACCTCATCTAATAGCTAGAGGTAGAAATAGTCAAGATTACTAAAGCATATGTGTTATAGTTAATTGCATTTGGCTTTGGGGTTTGAAAGAATCCAAAATAGACATACACTTGGGTTGAAAGACCTTGATTATGATTAGAACCAAAATCCATCCATATGATAATTTGTTCTAAGTCCTTTAGTTAATCCCAATAAAATCTATACCCCATTGAAAGCACATACCTAGACTCTCCAATCTTTATATCTAAACAATTGTGTTATGTCATTGCTTGTTACAATTGAATTAACTACTTTATTACACACATCGCCCAATTTTACTATCTTGTTTGATACAATGCCCATACTCTTGTGATTTGATTTACGAAATTTGGCTAAATCTAACTCTAATCCTTGTGCTATTCCACCCCGACTCTTAGTTGGGTACTTGTTATAAATACAACTATTTCAACCTCTGTCAGTGGAGTGTGCTTTTGGATGTTATCGGCCACCAATATCTCTTTTTAATATTATGATACATCTTCGTGGATCCTGGGTTAATAGAGTAGCAAGAATTATGTGCCTCTTCCATAATGTGTTGTCAAAGCCCTACAACATCTGATACACAGAACCGATCTCAGTATTTGAGGACTCTATCTCCTACCATATCAAAGGCTGAAGACTCCCATTGTTGAGCCTTGCCTCTGAGCTGCTCTAAGTTGGGATTCTCGTGCTTCCATGCCTTCACCTTTATATCCAGAGATGATATGATTATGACCTGAACTATGACCCCAACATCATCGGTGTCTAATAATCTTACCCCTAAACTACCTAGATTATGGAGCTCCTAGGCCATCTCCCACTTCTCAGTTCCTAAATACGGTAGATTCCTCACAAACTTATGACTGAGGGCATCCACTATTATATTGTCATTCCCTTTATGATAGAAGATATTCACATCATAGCCTATCAGCAATTAAAGCTATCAACCCTGTCACATGTTTAACTCTTTTTATCTAAAAATATATCGGAGGCTCTTATGATCCGTATAAATATCAACATGAATGCCATACAAGTAATGCCTCCAAATCATCATGGCATTATTAACTACAGCAAACTCTAAATCATGGGTTAGGTAGTTGTTTTCATGATTCATTAACTATCAAGAAGCATACGCAATAACCATTCTCATCTTGCATCAGAACATAACCCAGGTCGATGCCTAAATCATCAATATATATTGTGTAGCCATCTAGATTCTCTGGTAATGTCAGAACTAGTTCTGAATTCAATATGTCTATTAGCTTTTGGAAACTTTTCTCGTAGGCAGTAGTTGTAAAACCCCATAATCCAAACCAGCTATCAAACTCTGAACCTTGTGAATTTTCTACATTTTCTTCAACTACAGGTCACCACGGGCAGTGCCACGGGTATCGCCGCTCAGACAAACCATGGGAGCCTATCGTTGGGATCTCCCAGTAGTTCTTTATGTATTACCTCAGATTCCCTGATAGTCTAGGCCACGGGCATCATGGGTACGATGAACCGTGGGTGCAAGCCGTTGGATTGATCTAGGGATCCTTCCCCTATCCACCGTCTCTTGATGGGCAACCCTACAGGCATCGCAGTTGTGATGTGCCATGGGAGCTCATTGTTAGAATCATCCAGTATACCCAGGACCCAAGTACCCTTATCCGATGCCCTGGCCGATTGGCCGTCGTGGGCACGACGCCCATCGGGCAGCCCGTGAGGCGATATTTTTCCTGCGCTTTCTGAATTTAACTCAGGGGTAAATTGGTCTTTTTCCTTATTCTTTAACTTCTAAGTGAGGTTGTTTTTACCACTTTTTGTAGGGTTCCTACTCCATATAGCCTAAGGCTCTTATTATCCCTCACTCATCTACTAAATTGGGAAAATAACTCCTCCAAGATCTAAGTCTCCAAGCTCCAAGTTAAAGCCTCTTTTTCTTTTCAATTCCAGTTGTGTTAGCTTCAATCAAGATATTTGGGTGTTTATTAAGGGTTCCTTTCATCCTTAAGCCTAGATCCCTAAATCTTTACTTTGATTTAGCAAATTGTGAAATTAGGGTTCTTACCTAAATTGGGGAAAAGTAATGGGTTTTGTTTTAAAGCTTCAATTCATGATTTCACATTCATTACCCATGTTTTAATTATGATTCCTTGCATATTTTCCAAAGCCCATATGTTAAGTATGAACATGACTCCCTTAAATTACATGATTTTAAGTATAAATTTGGCATGTTTAGATAACATGGTCTCTTGATTATGAAACTGCATGCATAATTCTTCAGGTTATGATTTTAGAAAACAAGGGGTTTCTTGAATTATGAACGTGCACAACTTTAAGACTTATGATGTGAATTGGCATGACATCAAATATGTCTCTATGCTTTATGAATAGAATTGACATTAAATATGTCATTAGTTATGATCAGTTCTGCATCTAGATATGCATCAGTATTATATGAGCTATACATATTATTTTAGGAGTAGTATGTAGCACCGAGTTAGACAGAGTGATAGTACCCTTAGTCCCAGAACTACATGCCCCCGTAGGTTCTAAGTCCCCTTAGTTGGGCATCAGATTTAGTGATCATGCTACAGTCATGCCTCTATACCTTGACAAGGTATATTGGGTCCTTTTGATGTGGCATATACATCGAATTCCATATATCTCACATGGTCTATATCAGTTAGATAACCTCCCATAGAAATAATATCAGGTTTTAAAATGCATTGACTCTTTGCCTTTAGACTTTAGGGCTATCATGATTACTATGATATTTTGTATATCTTGCTTTGGCATCACATTGAGTCTCTTGCATTTCAGTTTTACACTTATGGCATGATTTTAGCTTTACAAGTTTTTTTAGCATGCTTATCTTAGATTCTCGTTTATCTCACATATTTAGTACATCCTATAGTACTGACGCATTTTGTGTTGCATCCTTTTACAATGCAGATTCAGGCACCTGCCCTCAGACTCATGGCGGGACTATTCCATACATTCAGCTTACTATTGGTGAGTCCTCATTATCCGAGAACTAGAGTTAGAGCATCCATCTTTATGCTTTTATTTCAGATTCTGAGTTAGCATGGGGCTTATCCCAGAAACACTTAATGACAGTTATAGGCTTTTCAGACATAGACAGTATTTGAGTCTCCTTTGGATTTGTATTCCTATTTGACTTGATTAGCTATACATTTCACTTTGGATCTTCCTATTATGCTTCAGCTTATCTATTGATTAATCTGAGTTATGCTATGACCAAAGGTTAGCTTAGGGAACTTTTGGTCCCAGGTCCCATTTTACGTCAAGGGGATATCCTCGAGGCATGAAAAACTTTGTATCAGAGCCTCAGATTCACGAGTCCTAGGATGTCTGAAAGCCGCATCGAGTAGAGTCTCTTTCATGTGTGTGAAGCGCGCCACACTTATGACAGGGAAGATAAGAAATGTCTTAGAAAACTTCACTTCTTTCATAATCATATCGTGCGATAGAGTTTAATTCTAATACACCTTTAATCCTTTCTTTATACGTTTCAGATTATACCTCTACGTGCTATGCCTCACTGAGCCGCTCAGAATGCTGCTACTCTAGTTCCATCCCCCGAGGTCACAAATGAGGAGTTCAAGAATGCCATCCATATGCTATACCAGACCATGGCCGGCTCCTATCCCCACCCACCCTTAAGGTGGGGTAGCAGCTCGAGTTCATGATTTTATCCGTATGAACCCACCTGAGTTATGGGGTTCAAAAGTGAGTGAGGATCCACTAAATTTTATTAATAAAGTAAAGAAAATCTTTGATGTGATGCAAGTGGTTGGTGTTGATAGTGTCGAGTTGGCATCCTATCAACTCAAGGATGTAGCTCATATCTGGTACAGACAATGAAAGAAAGCTAGGGCTAGGGATGTGGTCCCTATGACTTGGGAGTGTTTTGAGAGGGCTTTTCTTGACCGGTTCTTCCCGAGGGAGTTAAGGCAAGCGAAGGCTGAGGAGTTTGTGAACTTGAGACAGAGATCTATGACTGTGCAGGAGTATGGGTTGAGGTTCACTCAGTTTTCTAGGTATGATCTTTCTATGATGGCTGACCCACAGGATCATATAAGTAAGTATATCTATGGGGTCTCAGATTTGGTAAGGAAATAATGTAGATCTGCTATGATGTTGAGAGACATGAGTATCTTAAGACTTATGAATTATGCTCACAAGATCGTGGGAGTCAAGCTTAGGGATATGTCTAAGGAGAACAAAAGAGTCAGATCTGAGGGTTCAAGATTTAGCCATCAAAAGTCTAGAGGCGGACATCGATCTTCTTTTTAGAATATGTCATAAGAACCTATGCATTCTACTGCTAGTGCTCCTTATCAGGCCTCCAGGACTTGTCATGATCAGTCTGGTAGAGGTGCGGGCTCCTATTCACAGGGGAGTGGTGCAAAGGGGCCTTTCTATCCCGTTTGTACCAAGTGTGGAAAGAATCATCCCAGTGAGTGTCTAGCCGGTAGATAGGGTTATTATGGATGTGGTCAGGTTGGTCACAGGATTCGAGTTTTCCCTTCAGCTAAGAAGGGACAGGGTGGTAGCAGGACTCAGTCTACCCCAACAGCTCTAGGAGGTCGACTAGCCCAGCAGGGCACTGCTTTTAGTTCTGGTAGTCATTGCCAGAACTATCTTTATGCCATGTCCTCTTGACAAGACCAGGAGAGTTCACCGGACATTGTTACTAATATGTTGAAAGGTTTCTCTATAGATATGTATGCTTTGTTGGACCCCGGTGCCCCCTTATCTTTTGTGACCCCTTATGTAGCATGCAAATTTGAAATTCATCCTGAATTTCTTTTAGAACCCTTTTGTGTTTCTATTCCTGTTGGTAAGTTAGTCCTAGCCAAAAGAATCTACCGAAACTGCCCTATCTCAGTCCTTCATAGAGTCACTTCAGCGGATCTAGTAGAGTTGGAGAAAACTGATTTTGATGTTATTCTTGGTATGGATTTGGTGTATGCTTGTTATGCCTCGGTTGATTGTCGTACTCAAGTTTTCAGTTTGAAGTTTCCAAATGAACCTATCTTAGAGTGGCAGGGTAGTCCTCTATCTTCGAAGGGTCATTTCATATCTTATCTTAAGGCTAGGAATATCATTTCTAAGGGTTATGTTTATCATATTATTTGGATTATGGACACAAAGTTCGAAACCCCATCCCTTCAGTATATTCCTATTGTAAATGAGTTCCCAGAAGTATTTCCCGAAGATTTACGTAGAATCCCTCCTGAGCGAGAGATCCACTTTGGAATAGATTTTTTTCCAGATATGAATCCTATCTCTATTCCTTCCTATAGAATGGCTCCCACGGAACTTAACGAGTTAAAGGATCAGTTGAAGGATCTTCTTGACAAGGTTTTCATCAGGCCTGGCATTTCTCCATGGGGTGCCCCAGTTTTGTTTGTGTGAAAAAAGGATGGTTCATTTAGGATGTGTATTGACTACCGTCAGTTGAACAAGGTCACAATCAAGAATAAGTATCCCATTTCTAGGATCGATGACTTGTTTGATCAGCTTTAGGGTGCTAGTTTCTTCTCCAAGATTGACCTTAGATCCGGTTATCATCAGCTTCATGTTAGAGAGTGTGATATTCCAAAGACAACCTTCAGAACTAGGTACGGTCATCATGAATTTATGGTTATGTCTTTTGGTTAACGAATGCTCCTGCATCCTTTATGGATTTGATGAACCATGTGTTCAAACAGTATCTGGATATGTTTGTGATTATTTTCACTGATGATATTCTTATCTAGTCTCAGAGTGAGGAGGAACATGTGGACCATTTTAGAGTTGTATTGCAAACTGTCAAGGATCGGCAATTGTTTGCTAAGTTTAGCAAGTGTGAGTTTTGGATGCAGTCTATTGCTTTTCTGAGTCATATTGTGACTAGATATGGTATTCGAGTTGATTTTGAAAAGATTGAGGCAGTAATGAACTGTCCTAGACCCACTTCCCTGTATGATATTAGGAGATTTTTAGGTTTGGCTTGTTACTACAGGAGATATGTGGAGGGGTTTTCTTCTATTGCTTCCCCTTTGACTCTATTGACTTAGAAGAAGGTGAAATTTTAGTGGTCTAACCTTTGTGAGAAGAACTTTCAAGAATTAAAGACTAGGTTAACCACAACACCATTGTTGATCCTACCAGAGGGTTCAAATGACTTGAGTTAGGTGATTGCTCATGCTTCTAAACAGCTTAAGATTCATGAGAAGAACTACCCTACTCATGATCTTGAGTTAGCATCCGTGGTCTTTGCCTTGAAGATTTTGAGACATTACGTGTATGGTGTGCATGTGGATGTATTTACCGATCATAAGAGTCTTCAGTATGTATTCTCTCAAAAGGAGTTGAATCTGCATCAAAGGAGATGGCTTGAGCTTCTTAAGGATTATGATATGAGTGTGCTTTACCATCTAGGTAAGGCCAATGTTGTGGCGAATGCACTTAGTAGATTTTCTTTGGGTAGTGTGTCTTCAGTTGAAGATGGAAAGAAGGAATTGGTTAAGGAGGTTCATAGGCTTGCTCGATTGGGAGTTCGCCTTATGGACTTGACTGAAGGTGGTGTTATCATTCAAAATGGTTCCGAATCATCTTTGGTAGCTGAAGTGAAGGCAAAGCAAGATAGTGATCCTATTTTGCTTCAGATAAAGAGTGCAGACCATCAACAAAGGGTTAAGGTTTTCTCCCTAGGGGAAGATGGTGTGCTTCGTTATCAGGGTTGATTGTGTGTGCCAGATGTAGATGTGTTATGATAGAATATTTTGACTGAGGCTCATAGTTCCATATGTTCCACTCACCCTGGTGCCACCAAGATGTACTGTGATCTATGGGAAGTCTCTTGGTGGAATAGTATAAAGAGGGGCATAGCCAGTTTTGTGGCTAAGTGTCCCAACTGTCAGCAAGTGAAAGTAGAGCATCAGCGACCGGGTGGCATGACTTAGGATATTGACATTCCTACTTGGAAGTGGGAAGCGATCAATATGGACTTCATTATAGGTTTGCCTCATACTGGACAACAACACGATTCTATTTGGGTGATTGTCGATAGGATAACCAAATTAGCCCACTTCTTGGCTGTCAAGACTACTGATTCAGCTAAGGATTATGCCAGACTCTACATCCGTGAGATAGTACGATTTCATGGTGTTCCATTATCCATTATTTCAGATAGAGGTGGTCAGTCTACATCCCAGTTTTGGAGATCATTTTAGAGGGGTCTTGGTACTCAAGTGAAGCTTAGCAAAGTTTTTCACCCACAAACAGATAGCCAGGCAGAGCGTACTATTCAGACTTTGGAGGATATGTTGAGGGCTTGTGTGATTGATTTCAAGGGTAGTTGGGATGATCACTTTCCTCTTATTGAGTTTGCCTACAACAATAGCTTTCATTCTAGCATCTAGATGGCCCCTTATGAGGCACTTTATTGGCCGAGGTGTAGGTCTCCTATTGGTTGATTTGAGGTAGGTGAGGCAGCTTTAATTGGTCCAGATTCAGTGCATAATACTATGGAGAAGGTTCAGATCATTATAGAGAGGTTGAAGACCGCCTAGAGTCAATAGAAATAATATGCGGATGTGAAGAGAACATAATTGGAATTTGAAGTTGATGATTGGTTTTTTTAAAGGTGTCACCCATGAAGGGTGTGATAAGATTTTGTAAGAAACGAAAACTTAGTCCCCTCTATGTGGGCCCTAATCGGATTCTGAGGAGAGTTAGTAGCATTGCTTATGAGTTGGAGTTGCCAACGAATTTAGAAGCAGTTCATCCACTTTTCCATGTTTCCTTGTTGAAAAAGTGTGCAGGTGATCCGTCCTTGATTATTCCTTTGGAGGATGTGGGTGTGAAGGATAGTCTCACTTATGAGGAGTTTCCCGCAGAGATTCTTGATCTTCAGGTTCGGAGGTTGAGAAACAAAGAAGTTGCTTTGGTAACGGTCCTTTGGAGTAATCATCTAGTCGAGGGAGCTACTTGTGAGAGCTGTGAGAGCTCATTATCAGAATCATCTAGCAGACCCAGATCCTAAGTACTCTTATCCAATGCCCTGGCTGATTGGCCATCATGGGCACGACACCCGTCGGGCAACACATGAGGTAATATTTTTCTTGCGCTTTCAGAACTTAAGTCAGGGGTAAATTGGTCTTTTTCCTTATTCTTTAATTCCTTGGTGAGGTCATTTTAACCACTTTTAGTAGGGTTCCTGCCCCATTTATCTTAAGGCGCTCATTATCCCTCATTCATCTACCAAATTAGGAAAAGAACTCCTCCAAGCTCCAAGTCTCCAAGCTCCAAGTTCAAGCCTTCTTTTCTTTTCAATTCCAGTTGGGTTAGCTTCAATCAACGTATGTGGGTATTCATTAAGGGTTCCTTTAATCCTTAAGCCTAAATCCCAAAATCTTTACTTTTATTTCGCAAATTATGAAATTAAGGTTCTTACCCAAATTGGGGGGAAATTATGGATTTTGTTTTAAATCTTCAATTCATGATTTCACATTCATTACCCAAGTTTTAATTATGACTCCTTGAATATTTTCAAAAGCCCATATGTTAAGTATGAATTCTAGCATGATTACATTAAATTGCATGATTTCAAGTATAAATTTTGCATATTTAGATAACATGGTCTCTTGATTATAAAAGTGCATGCATAATTCTCCAGGTTATGATTTAGAAAAGAAGGGGTATCTTGAATTATGAACATACACAACTTTAAGACTTATGATGTGAATTGGCATGACATCAGATATGTCTCTACGCTTTATGAACAGATTTGATATTAGATATGTCATTAGTTATGATCAGTTCTTCATCCAGTTATGCATCAGTATTATATGAGCCACACGTATTATTTTTGGGAGTAGTATTTAGAATCGAGTTGGACAGAGTCAGAATACCCTTTGTACAAGAACTATGTGCCCCCGTAGGTTCTAAGTCCTCTCAGTTGGGTATCAAATTTAGTGATCATGCCACAGTCATACCTTTATAACCTGGCAACGTATATTGGGTCCTTTCGATGGGTCGTATACATCGTATTCCATGTAGCTCACATGGACTATGTCGGTTAGATGTAATGCCCCTTCCGGTAATTTACACGTTTTTGCCTTTCTTGTACCATTAGAGCTTACATGTAGCGGCCCAAGTCATTTATGGCTTGTCGGGACCGATAGTTCGGTGCCCGGGCCGTTTGTTTGGTCTTTATGGCCGTTCCTCATTTTAGAGCTTCAAATTTGGAAATCGTTGACTTCCGACAACATTCTTGGTAATATCAAAGAACTAAACCAAGGTTCTAGGTCAAAGGAATACCTTACTCAAAAGTTTGAGTTAAAGAAATGCCTCGTGTAACACCTCGCCCGTTTGGAAGGTTTAAAGTAACTCGTGACTTTGGGGTAAGACTAATAGTGTCTAATATACTAAGAAGGATGTTTTATGAGGTATTATAATTGCAAAATGGTCGTATGATAAGTTTTGAAGTCAAGCAAGTTGCGAAACAAAAGTCGGAAAAAGTTATTGTAAATTCCTTTAAGGAATTCTCTTCAAATTTGGGTTAAATGTCTTGGGGTGTTTCTCCCTATCTATAAAGAGTTAGTGGTCCCCCAATACAACAAATCGAAGGTCTACGAGTCTAGTTTCCAACACACTAAACCATTCATCCATACGACTTCAGAATAGAGAGATATTCACGTTTTCGTAAGACTGCACAAGCAGATACGTCAAGGTGGGGCCCGCATCCTAGGTCGGTTTTGCTTTATAAAAGGTGTTCCAGCTTCGTTTTAATTCATAAAAATTACCCAAAAGCTTCAGAAAATCAGAGGTAAAGTACCTAAATAATCCATGGACTTTGATACTTTCAATTAGGAAGTTTAACGAAAATTGCTCTACGTCGCGAGCTCGTCATTTTGGTATAGTTTTCCCCGTCGATTTCATGGCGTATCTTCGTGGGTGTTGATGCAGAAATCCAGCAGGTGTTTTCTGAGTATTTTTCAGTAGCTACGGAGTTATATTAGCGAGGTATAGATCCCGTACACTTATCTATTTGTTGAATCAAGATTTTAAGCTTCTAGTCACGAAAAGTTGTATTTTTCGATAACTTGTAGTAGTTTCTTGTTGGATTTGGATATGTTTGTTGTTCCTGCAAGGAGGCAGGTGGTTAATCTCGGAATATTAAATATTTTTGTCAAGAAAATCTCTCCCCTATTACCCTCCTTCGTTATTATATGTTTTAGTATTGTTTTATGGATTTTTGAGCCCCGAAGTGGTATTTTGGATTTGTGGCTTTGGACAGCCCTTTTATCTTGTTATGTTTGGTTTGTTGTTGTGGTGTTCTGGTTGTGGTAAGGTGCTGGAGGGATTGGGAAATTGTGTGATTCTTTTTGGGATCGCATACGATAGTGATTGGATTCGACAAACGTGAAGTATGCCTTGAAATAGTGCCTCGGGAGCTCGTCGCTCCTTTGAGATGTGGTTAACATATTATTATTGGATTTAGCTGCCATTTCTTATTGTTATTGGCCTCATTTTATGTTTTGGAGTTGGTTGGTCGCGAGTGTGACATTAACACCTTATCAAATGGATATGGCTCGTTCTTGCAGTCTCGTCGATTCTACCAGTTGTTCCATTACCTTGGTTGGTCAGCCTTCATAGAGGCTCCAGTTGAAAGTATTTGTTTTGTGTGATTCAGAACTTCCCGGAGCAGTTTGAGTCTGGACGACGTCGTTCCCGCAGCTAGTCATCGGATGACAGGTAGGTTATGGTTTTCCCCTATCAAGACTCTGCGTATATAGGCTATAATTGCATTAATTAGCATCCTTGGATGGGTTGTTATAAGTTGGTACCCCAGACCTTGTCCGCCTTTCGTCCGTCTATTTCATACTTTATTTGTGGTATTCGCGTAGTAATGTATATTACCTTTGTGGTCCTGTGTGGCCTTGTATTGACTCTGGAACATATATTGTGGGATATTTGGGAATGTCCGCGAGTCCCAGACATAGAGATTATCCTTTTAGGCTGGTTATGTTTGCTGAGTAGCTATTGGGCCTGTACAGGGCTGATAGGAATTGTTGTGAGCCGTTGGGCTAGTTTTATATTTTTGTGCGAGCATATCATCCATGAAAAAGGTTTTCCCCTGCATGTTTTACTAGAGTTTTGGCTGTGAGCCACTACTGACAGTTTTCCTAAATTTGCATGGCCCTAGGGGCCCATTTTTGGTACTATTGTTGATAGAAAAGGGGATTTTTGGATGATTTCGCATTGGTTTTATTATTGGTACTAGTCTCTGCGGGGCAGAGCACCAGACTTGATTTTATTACTGATACTAGTCTCTGCGGGGCAGAGCACCAGACTTGATTTTATTACTGGTACTAGTCTCTGCAGGGCGGAGCATTAGACTTGATTTACTACAATTTTAGACTCGGTTACGCCCGGGCACCCTTGGAAGGGTTTTTGAGGCATTTTATACTACTTTAGTCCTGGACAGGGTCTAGGCATGCATACTTGATACTGGGTCTCTATCTTGATCCCGGACTTGCTTCCGGATGACATGTCTTGATACTGAGTTTTAGTATGAGTTCAGGGACCTCCATGGACCTTGCCGCTCCAGGCCTGGGGCTTCGGGCTGTGTGCGCCGGAGGGAAGGGTATATGGTGGAGTTGAGGTATACAGGCTGAGTCCTTCTATGGAACCTGCCTGCTGGGCCTGATTGGCACCAGAGGAGGTACATACTGAGGTTCTATTTCATATCATAGCATATCATGCGTTGGATTCCACCCTTGTTTGCTCTGTGTTCAGTGTACGCTCCAGTAGTATGGGATGCTGGAGGGTTTGATTTCACTTGATTATGTTCCTCGGTTGTATGGGCGGCCGTTGGGACTGTAGGTAGACTATATTTACTCATGTCTTTATTTTGAGCTTTTCTTGGCAACCGGTTCTTGAAAGATTAGTGATGGCTAGCCTTTTGAGGCTTTGGTTGTGGGATTTTTGATTATTGAGAGGGCTTTGGAGTCCTATCTTATTGAGGCACTTTTGTGTGGCCTTCTGAGCAGAGTGTGAGACTCTGGTTCTATTCTTGTGGGAAGCTGAGTGGTATCTCTCGGTTATTGTGGCCTAGTTATTTCATCCTAGGGTTGTACTTGTGAGGTGATTCCCTAGTTATGCTATCATATGATTGGATTGGTGTTATTATTTCCTTATACTGGTTGATTCCATTTTGAGTGTGTTAGACTACTCTCCGTCGTTTCCTTCCACTTGAGGTTACCGGTATACCGCCATTTTCTCAACTCTCTCTCTACTTACTTATATTGTTGTGCAAGGACTCCAGGTGCGTTCTCCTTTCCTTCACCTGTGATTCTGTGTAATTGTATCTCTGTGCTAGCATGTGTTACTTGAAGCTCCTTGTTATGGATGATCTGTGCTAGCTCCTTGTGCCTTGCTTATGGCTTCAGTGACTGCTTTCTTGCTATCTGTTACTTACTGCTTTTATATCTTATATGCGCTCAGTCGGCCTATGATACCTACTGAGTACCCGTGGTTTTGGTGCTCATACTACACTTCTGCACTTTTTTGTGCAGATATTAGCTGAGCTTTCACCGTTGATCACATTGGAGACTCGTGCAGCTTTTGGATCTTTGAGACTAGGGTGAGCGCCTGACGATCGGGGCTTGTCTACATCTCATTTGTTGTACTGTTGCTCCTTGTACTTTCGGAGGCAATTTATGTTGTATTTTGTTACTACTAGCACTTGTATCCTATTAGAAGCTTCTGTACTATTGATACCAAGTCTTGGGGTTGGTGTAGTTTTCTTTATGTATTTATATTCGAGTTTTGCTTTCGCTTATTTCTGCTTGCTGGTGCATTTTGGTTAGGTAGTAGCCCATTACTAACCGTTCTGGGCTACGGAAATTGGTTCGCCTACTGGGGGATTGTAGGTGCCATCATGACTTGAGAAATCGGGTCGTGACATTAGAGAACCTCCCACAGAAATAGTATCTAGTTTTAAAATGCATTGACTTTTTGCCTTTAGACTTCAGGGCTATCATGATTAGTATGATATTTTGTATATCTTTCTTTGGCATTGCATTGAGTCTCTTGCATTTAAGTTTTACACTTATGGCATGATTTCAGCTTTACAAGTTTATTTAGCATACTTATCTCATATTCATGTTTATCTCACATATTCAATACATCCTATAATACTGACATATTTTGCGCTGCATCCTTTTACGATGCATCTTCAGGCACTGATGAGTTGGTATTCTACCTACTTATTAAAATCTTAAACTTATTCTTTTGCTAATAATAAGTGAAAAAATAGTGCAAGACACAAATTACTTCGATTTTGCAGGTTTTTGTGTTTTAGAAGTGATCGAGGGAAATTTAAGTGAAAACAAGTCAAAATAGAGCAAAAAGGGATTGTTGATCACTGACACCAGGTTACTCATCGTGACCACATGAGTAAGGTCATGTGACCGCGATGCTCAAGGAGAAAGTTAAAACTATGCGACCATGAAGTGAAGCCATGCGACTGCATGGAGGAAGAATCTTGAACTACGAGACTGAGAGGTTGAGACCACGCGACCGCATGGAGAGAAAACACAGAACCTCACGATCGCGAAGCATGATCATGCAAACGCAATGAAGGTGTCATCCGCTGCATGATAGATTTGGAAATTCCCATTATTGGAAACCCTAATCCATATAAAGGTCTTCTCAGCCATTTTGGGAAGCATCTTTGGCTATTCTCACAACTTTTGGCAAGCTTGGAGAGCAAGTTAATTAACCAACACCATAGGAGTGAAGATTTGGATGCTCTTTATTGTAAAATCCTTAGTTTCCATTCTTTAACTCTTGTTCTTAATTGTTATTTTATTGGTATAATTATTGAATTGAGATTTGAGTTGTATTAGAGATAATACTTGTTTGGGTATTGAATTCATATATAGAGTTTTCTCTTGTTCGATTATTTGGGTCTATTGAATCCTCCATGATTGAATTTATAGTCAATGGTTATAAACATTGACTTAGCTTTCTAATTTGGGTTATTACTTGAGAAAGGATTTCCTTAAATTCGGGAAGATTCAATAGTGGGGATTTGGGGTTTTTACTCTAGACCAAGGCCAGAGATAGTTTGGTTGTCGGAAACTCCCATCTAAGAGTTGGGGTTAGAGATAAACCAACTCACCCAAGTTAATTATGGTTATTGCTTACTCATGGTAGTTCGAGAGAATCCATGGGAATTGTTTCTTGATTGGTCGAAAGACGGTTGAGTGCACCTTTAGCCAAGACTACCCAGGTGTCAATCGGGTGCTAGTCTTGTGAATAGAATTCGCATTCTCAAGTCTCCCTTGTTATCCTTTCTTGGTGAAAGCAAGGTGAAAGCCATTGATCAATCTATCTTTTATTTGATTTTCTTTTATCTTTAGTTTTAGCCTAAAACCGACATTATAGATATCTTTTCCCTTTTTCATTATTTGAACTTTAATAAGTCGCTTGGATTCTTTATTAGCTCGATCACGACTACATTGTTCTCTGTGGGTACTACCCTGACATCCATTAGGAATATAAATGTGTTTTGGTTTGACGATCACCGTGACCTCCAACTTGGAGAGCATGATTTGAGCGTTATCAAAAATGGCGCCGTTACCGGGGAACAATTTGGCGTTTTGAGTTAGTTTAGAATTTGAGTTTGCTTACTCTAGTTCAATTTTGTGAATAGTTGTTTCTCTTTTGTTTAGTTTATTTTTATTTTGTTGATGGCATCATGTCATATTTAAATGCTAGAAATGTTGATAGTTGCATCCCAGTTTATATCCCCGATTATTATGGAGGACCCCACCTTGGATGAAGGTGTAGAATTGGCCCTAGGAGATGGCCAATGATGGGTGCAATTTCTATTTGTATGGTGGTCATGACGGACATTGGAGCGAATGCCCCAATGATGATCGTCCCTCTCCCCCCTCTTCTGCTAACACTGTTGTTAGTGGTGCTTGTGACCTTAATAGGAACCTTGAATTAGAAAGTGAAGACATCATATGTGTCAAGCTCCAAACCCTCTTAGACTCTCTATAAACCCAAGAGGAGAGTGTGTGATCTATAAAGCAAGGCTTTGTGGACACAAGGGCTAAAGAAGAGGTAAACACAAGGAAGAATCATGAATTGAAGGGGGTGTGGCAACCAACTACCCCATGTGTGGGTCATGATGTCATGACATCTTTAAGTGAGGATGTTGTGAATGAAGAAAGCTTGAAGGTGGAGACGCCCAAATCCCCCTCCAACCATTTTTGGACCTTAAGTTTGATTGAATGGACGAAATTCAAAGTAATCGGGCTTTTGGAAGACCTTGGAAGAAGGATGGATGAAGGTTTATCCGGTTTTGAGTTTGTCTTGGAAAGAAGGCAAAGCGTCCTTCCACACTTGAAGGCTAAAAAGTGCAGAATGAGAAATCAAAAGAATGGTCTTCTCATGTTCAAACCTTCAGCCCAGGATTGTCACCAAAAATTTGATTCAAATTTGGGTCGAAGGTTCAAATCCTCCAAATAGAGATCCAAATGGTGAGGTAGTTTGCATCGCGCCGCGATGTTAAATTGTGCGTCTGATGGGAGGCAACCCATTGTTTTTATGCTTTGGTTCACTTTTTATTTCTTTTTGGTGTGTTTTTAGGTGCCCAAAGGAATGAGAACGGGAACCAAGTGTTGAGAAGCACTAAAAATACCTCTGAAAAATGTGCTTTTCGCACCTGGAAGAGTTCCCGTTGCACATGCCATCGCACAATCAAATAGTGAACTGATCGAAAAACATTGGCATGTGCGAACATGGTGAATTTTTCTCCACACAAAGTGCCTATCGCACCTGGCATCGCATGATAAATTAATGCACTGTGCAAAAATTCAGAAAACTCAGTTGATGCTAAGGCATCGCGATCGTGAGCCCTAACCATCGTGATCGCGTAGAAAAAAATATCTCACTGACTCTTTGTAACCGCGTCAAGTCATGTGATTTTGAATCATCACGATTGCGTGAAAAGGTCACGCAACCGTGAGACAACGAATAGTTTCCAGGTATTAAAAGTTCAAACAAGTCGTTTCAAAAGTTAAAAAAAAAAACTGCTTTGAAACTTGGCTTCTTTTCTCTCCTAAAGGCAAGAATAATACACTCCATCAACTTCAATTCTATAAGAATCTTTCCAATTCCTTAGGTATCATCTCCATTTCTCTTCTTCAATCCACCCTCACTGTGCTAAAGTATGTACTTTAAACACCCAAGTAGGTGTCAATTTTTTCTTTCTACAATATATGTGA
This sequence comes from Jaltomata sinuosa, assembly GCA_003996215.1. Lineage (NCBI taxonomy): Eukaryota > Viridiplantae > Streptophyta > Magnoliopsida > Solanales > Solanaceae > Jaltomata > Jaltomata sinuosa. Next base: position 26,460 of record QJPP01001908.1, on the reverse strand, counting down.
ATTGGGTGTTGTGGTATGAAATTTCGGGTGACATCTTATTGGGCATAAAATATCATTTGGTTTGCTGATTTTTGGGACAAAAGGTGATGCCCATGTGGTGAAAAATGGTGTGCAAAAGGGTGTAAAGCACCTGCTCGATGAAATGTCTGAAAGATTTTTTCTAGGCAAGAAGATGACCATCGCGATCGTGATGCCCAAATACCACGATCACGATGACCAACTTCCCTGAGCTTTGCAATCGCGATGCCCCATTCCACGATCATGATGCTTTAATTATCTCAAAAAATATTTGGTCTTCTCGATCGTGATGCCTAATCCCGCGATCGCGATGACCAATTTTCAAAGTCCCAAAAATAGCAACTCTACCCAGCTCTGCTCGGGCTTGCTTTGGCTCATTTATTTGGCGTAATCATGTCTCAATACATTGCTTTATATGCCTATATAAGTGTTTGACAATTTTGTTCGTTGTATAGGTACTTTAAGCTTGAAAATGGCCGAGATTGAACATGAAGATGCCAACCAAGTGGCCGACGAGGAGTACTTTGACCAAGGAACCTTCATCTCCCTCAAGTGCTCTCAACTATATGACCGTCTCCTAACGAATCCAATCACGAGGGAGCGAGGTATTATGTTGGATTGATTAGAGGAGAAATGGGCCGACTTCTATGGGAAGTTGGTTGACAGTGGGTGGTTATGCTTCATCGCTGAAACTATCAAGGCAAACTTTGCTGTGGTCCAAGAGTTATATGCTAATGCGGCTGAGACGGACTTCGCCAACAACTTGATGGTGCAGGTGCTAGGCAAATTGGTTCAGTTTGATCCAGAGCTAATCAATGAATATTATAACCTCCCAATTACTGACAATGCCAGCTTCAAAGACTGAGCTACAGAGTTGGGGACTGATTGGTTTGTGGAGAACTTGCATGATAGAACCATCTCTCAATGGATAGAATTGAACAAAAGGATTGAGTCATCCGAGTTTAACCTCGAAGCCTGCACTTAGCTCTCGATCATTTGTGCCTGAGTTATGCCATCTAAGAATGAATTCGATGTGACCACTGACAAAGAAAATATGATTTGTTCTATGATGAAGGGTCTTCCGGTGAATGTAGAACAATTGATTGTGCAAGAAATTCAACAATTAGTGCTCGGACGTAACAAGAGTCTGTTTTTCCCTTTGTTGCTCACTCACTTATGCTATGCAATTGAGGTTGCAAAGAGGGATGGTGAAAATGATAGGAAGCCCAAAAAAATGATTCACCCTCTGAATAAGAGAGGCCCCATGCAAGCATCAAAGAAGAGAAAGATAGACGTGGATTCACCATTATTTGGTCGATTTCCCGAGTCTTACAAGGCACGTGAGTCAGCCACTGCTGCTGAAGCTATTGGTCCTCTCAGAATTGGGCCTCCGAAACTATGCCATATCTCCAACCAGGTCTATGGCATGGATGCCCATCTTCGTCAGATTGTAGCAGGCTTACCTTCAAGTCTGGGTGAGACTTCCACCACACCGGCATCAGCGCCGTCATCCTCCAATACTCCCAGTGTCCCTACACTAGCTAGTGTAGCAAGCCAACAATAGCACATCAAGGAGAGGTTGGCTAAGTTGGAAAGGCGACTGAAAAAGCAGAGGGACCATGGTAGGAAGCAAAGCAAGTTCCTTGCCAAGATGAGGAGCATTCTGAGGAAGCTATGTGGTTCTGAGGCTGGGGATGATGTTGATGAGGGAGACTGGGTCCTTTCTGGGCCTAGCAGCTCTGGTTTTGAGTGACATACCCTTCAGGGAGCCCCCTCAAACTCTTATCTTATTTTGATGTAGTGAGGTCACTACACGTTATTAGTTGGGGGTGGCTAGTACTTTATCTAGTCTGCTATTTTATTTTGGATATTGTGCCATTGTCGGGCTTGTTTTTATAGTTGGATATTGATGCGCCCTTGTCGGTCTTGTTTTTGTTAAGTTTCCCCTCGTTGGGTTTGTTTGTTGTTATTGATGAAGTTGATGGTTTTGGTTGTCAGTTTCTTTTCTTGTAGCTTCTTTGTTTTTATTTTTTATAGTAGGTGTGTTGGATATTTTGGAGCCAGGGGAAGTTTGATTACCCATTAGGTTAGATAGAGCTTGTCGAAGTTGGGAACACAGAATTGCACATATCGATATGCAAACTGCACGAGCTTCTCACATTTCCACTATTGGCATGTGTGTTGCACGTGTGAACCGCACATTGGCATGTGCAAATCGCATGTGCCTTTTGATTGTGATGGTTGGGTTGATCCATTTTGTGTAGCCATACCAATTTTGATAGATGAATTGGCCCAATGATAGACTGGGTGACGTCATTCTTAAGGGCAAATCATCATCTTTTGAGGTTTTGGTTGCGATTGACTTGTTTGGTACTAATGAAGTAGTCTTGCATGTTAAGTGAAATAGGCATACCCTTCCAAAAAATTTGTGAAAACTGCATGGCGAAGATTAATGTTGTGACAAACCTTTTTATCTTCTTGTGACATTTATCTCATTAGCTGTGATAATGTAGAGTAGCTCTGCTTTGTTCTTTTTAGGAAGTTAAAATTGATCCTTCTTGAATGATTCGCATGCCATGTGTGGTGAGGTCTAGTTGAATAATTCTTGTGCTTGCTTGTGTTAACTAGAACTTGCTCGGTTAGTCTTTAATGTTAGTCTTGATTACTCTTGGTTGGAGAAATGATCTTAGGCCTTCTTTGTGATTATTGATGCCTACTTATCCTTAAAATCCACCATTGCACTTAAATTGAATCATTAGTCACCCCTCTTGAGCCTAATACACTTTCTTTGGCAATCTTGATACAAGTCTTGAACAATTTTTGAACATGAATCCTTCTCTTGAACCCGTCCCTCCTTGAACTTTACAAGTGTGAAATCAATGCTAAAATTCTAAGTTTGGGGGTTGATAAAAGGTACCTTGGAGGAGTGCAAAATGAGTAAATCATGGTTTGTTGCTTACAAAGAATCGCCAAAAAGAAGGAAAATTTGAAAAAGAAATCAAAATGAAAGGAAAATAGGAAAGGTAAGAAAATAAATGAATCCTCCAAGATGAAGAAAATGATAAAAAATGGGTCTTCAAATAAAAAAAAGTTAAATTGTGCCTCGTGTTGAATGAAAATGAAAGGAATCGCCTTGGTTTCGAATTAAAAAAGTTGTATAGAGTTCGAGGAGGATGTAGTCACTTGAATCCAAATGCATATCCTACCCGTCCCCTAGCCTACATTACAAGATTAGAAAAGCCCTTTGAGATCTCCGACCGAATGTTTTTGAGCTAGCAGCGAATGAAAATAAGGGTAAGCCTATGGTTGATACTTGTTGGCACTTGAAATTCTTTGTCAATGTGAGTGTTTATATTTGTCCCACATGATTATATTTGTACGTAATGTGTTTTTTGGACTTTTGTTCTTGTGAGGGCATGCAAATTAGGATAGTTGATAACATTGATAAACTCTGAGAATGAATCAAATGAGCATGTTTTGGTAAGCTAGTGGTTTGAGTCACATCTTGAGGATTGGTTGGTGTCACTTTCTTGTTCTTATTGTGCCATTGCATCATTAAATTATGTTTGAATCGAGGGGAATGCTCAGAGTAAGTATCATGTGATTGACCCATCATTAGTACCAACTGAAGTCACTTTTGGTGCTCGAAATGGGTGTTCTTTGGCTTGCGGTATTTTAATTTGCACTTGAGTTATGTGCCTCTTAACCTAGAATTTTTAGTTGCTTGAGGACAGGCAATAGTTTAAGTTTGGGGGTTTGATGAGTTGGTATTCTAACTACTTATTTAACTCTTAAACTTATGCTTTTGCTATTATAAGTGGGAAAATAGTGTAATTGACAGAGATTACTTCTATTTTGCAGGTTTCTGTGTTTTTGAAGTGTTCAGGGGAGATTTAAGTGAAAACAAGTCAAAATGGAGCAAAAAGGGATGACTAATCATGGACACCAGCTTACTCATCGCGACCGCGAGAGTAAGGTCATGCGACCGCGATGCACAAGGAGAAAGTTAAAACTACACGACCGTGAAGTAAAGCCACGCGACTACATGAAGGAAGAAGCTAGAACTACGTGACCACGAGGTTGAGACCATGCGACCGCGTGGAGAGAAAACACAGAACCTCGCAATCGCGAAACATGGTCAGGCAACCGTGATGAAGGCATCATCAGCTGCACAGATTTGGAAATTCCCACTTTTGGAAACCTTAATCCACATAAAAGACTTCTCAGCCATTTTGGGAAGCATCTTTGGCTATTCTCATAACTTTGGGTAAGCTTGGAGAGCAAGTTCATCAACCAACACCATAGGAGTGAGGATTTGGATGCTCTTTATTGAAAAAAATCCTTAGTTTCCATTCTTCAACTCTTGATCTTAATTGCTATTTTATTGGTGTAATTGTTGAATTGAGATTTGGGTTGTATTAGAGATAATACTTGTTTGGGTATTGAATTCATATATAGATTTTGCTCTTGTTTAATTATTTTGGTCTATTAAATCCTCCATGCTTGAATTTATTGTCAATGGTTGCAAATATTGATTTAGCTTTCTAATTTGGGTTATTGCTTGAGAAACGATTTCCTTAAATTTGGGAAGATTCAATAGTGGGGATTTGGGGTTTTCACTCTAGACCAAGGCCAGAGATAGTTTGGTTGCCAGAAACTCCCATCTAAGAGTTGAGGTTAGAGATAACCCAACTCACCCAAGTTAATTGTTGGTTATTGCTTACTCGTGGTGGTTCGAGAGAATCCATGAGGATTGTTGCTTGATTGGTCAAAAGACGGTTGAGTGCACCTTTAGCCAAGACTACTCATGTGTCAATCGGGTGCAAGTCTTGTGAATTGAATTCCCATTCCCAAGTCTCCCTTGTTATCCGTGCTTTGCGAAAGCAAGGTTGAAGCCATTGATCAATCTATCTTTATCTTTTCCCCTTTTCATTAATTGAACTTCAATAAGTTGCTTGGATTCTTTATTAGCTCGATCGCGACTACATTATTCTCTGTGGGTATGACCTCGACATCTGTTGGGAATATAAATGTATTTTTCTCTAACGATCGGCGTGACCTCTAACTTGGGGAGCAAGATTTGAGCATTATCAGGCACCTACCCTCAGACTCGTGGCTAGACTACGCCAAACATTCAACTAACTATTGGTGAGTCCTCATTATCTGAGGACTAGAGTTAGAGCGTCCATTTTTATGCTTTCATTTTAGATTCTGAGTTAGCTGGGGGCTTGTCCCAGCAACTCTTTATGACAGTTAGAGGCTTTACAGACATAGACAGTATTCGAGTCTCCTTTGGATTTGTATTCCTATTTGACTTGATTAACTATACATTTGACTTCGGATCTTCCTATTATGCGTCTGCTTATCTATTGATTAATTTGAGTTATGCTATGACCAAGGGTAAGCTTGGGGAACTTGTGGTCCCAGGTCCCATGTTACATCAAGGGGGTAGCCTCGGGGCATGATAGCAGCCTACTAAAACTTAGTTGCTTTATGAGTCAGCTTTATCAAGGGTGCTAAAAGTTAAGAGAATCCTTCTACAAACCTTTTGTATTACCCTACTAACCCTAAAAAGCTATGCACTTTTGTTGGGGCATGGGTCTTAGCCTAGTCTTCATGGTATCAACCTTCTGTAAATCAACTTGAATACCAGCATCTGATACAATATTGCCCAAAAATGCCATAGAATACAACCAGAACTCCTACTTCGAGAGCTTCACATACAACATCTAATCCTGTAGTACCTGAAGCACTGCTTGAAGGTGGTCTCTATGCTCAACCTCTAATTGTGAATATACCAAAATATCATCAATAAACACAATGAGGAACAAGACTAGGAATGCCCTGAATATAGTATTCATCAGGTCCATAAATATTGCTATGACGTTCGTCAATCCAAAAGACATCACAAGAAACTCAAAATGGCCATATCTGGTTGATAAGTTGGTAATCTACCAACTTATTTATATCTTAAGCATGAATTATTGCCTTACCCTTGAACTATTTAGAGAGATTTTATGCCTTTATTCTCTTATTTTCATGTTTTTTGGATTTGAAGATGGAAACAAATTTGCACTAAAGTATGCTATGAAAGGAAGCCAAAAGCATGAGCTATAAGCCAAGGAAGAAAGCTAAGTTAATATAAAAGCAGAAGAGAAGCTCCCTGATGGTAACATGCACCGGACATATGTGTAACAAGTCCACAACTGTGTTTCACAGGTGGCACACATGAGGAGATCTAAAGCCTGGCAAGAAAACTAATCACCTGCTTGCTACAAGTCCTAACATGTAGCCACAAGTGAAAATGAATGTCACATGCAAGCTGCTCGAAGAGAAAAATTGTCCAGAATTCATTAGCATATTTGGGAATTGTTCAATTATGTTTTTCGGATATATGCCAGGAATCTAACACCTAGAATTTTCATATTTTGTATATTGTAGTAGAGGTACATTGGGAGAAGAACACTTTGCCTTATTCATTATCTAGAATAGTAAAATCTCCATTGTTGAGCTTGGAAAGCTTTGAATTGAAGTTAATTTGCCCATTATGAATGGAATTGAGGAAAACTCTTATGGTAATTTACACCTCCTTGTTACTATTGGTAATGACATTTATAGAGTGGCTACCATAAGTGCATATTGCAGCGCCGCATCCATAATAATCACTTGATTCACTGCTGTCAGAACTGTATATGATATTAAGTTGGTCTTCGTTACTAAGGCTCTATTATGAAGAAGAGCTATTTTCATTTTCTTCAAGAATAAAATATAATTTATTCTTGACTTCTTGCTCATGTTTTAATATATTTATTTTATTTTTTATTTTATTAGGGACGAGGCAATCTCTGGCTCGTTGACCTAATTTTCCACAGTTCCAACATTTATCAGTATTATTTTTGTAAGATTTAGTGCCACCTTTATTGGTTTCCTCTTTTTATTTCTTAAATCTTCGTTTTTAATGATGTGGTTTTTCAGATTTATTCTTATGATATTTATATCTTGTTTTGATTTTCTTGGTAGCTTCTTTTGGAGAGGCAGATAATTTAGTGATCACTTGATTCTTTGATACATTAAATTATCTGTCACTTCAAAAGAAGCTTCCAAGAAAATCAGAAGAAGACATAAATAGTAGAAGAATACATCTGAAAAACCCCATTATTACAAAAGAAGATTTAAGAAACATAAATGAAAAAATAGTAAAGGTGGCACTAAATCTTACAAAAATAATATTGATAAATTTTGGAACTATGGAAAATTGGGTCACCAAGTTAGAGATTGCCGCGTCCCTAATAAAATAACAGATAAATTAAATATGTTAGAACTTGAGCAAGAATTCAAGAATAAATTATATTCTATTCATAGAGAAAATGAAAATAGTTCTTCTTTTGAAGAGAGACTTCGTAATGAACACCAACTTAATATCGCATACAATTCTAACAATAGTGAATCAAGTGATCATTGTGGATGCATCGGTGCGATAAGCACTTGTGGTAGCCATTCTATAAATGTCATTACTAATTATAAAAAGGAGGTCTTCTTAAAGATGATTGACCATATTAATGATCATACTCTTAAAAAATATATTTAATAGAAATAAATAATATAGTTCTTAATCAACAATCGGATAAAGAAACTATTGAACCTTTTAATATAAAAAATATATTAAATAAATTTAAAGAATAAAAGTTTGACACAATGCTACAAGATCTTTTAGATTGAATTATTACACATAAAAGAGGAGGTTAAGGAGCTTAAGCAAAGACTTAACAAACTAAAAACAGAATAACTTGCCGATAAAATTTTAAATGATTTAAAACATAAGCAAGAACCAGAGTCATACTCATTCGAGCATGGAGAAACATCAAAATTAGAAAAAGATGAAGAACAAGAAATAGTGTCTCTAGAATGAACTCCAGGAATTAAAACAATTGCAATAGTTAAAGAATAAATTTACCATATACCTATTACATTCATAATAAATAAAAATTATACTATTCATAAAAGTGCATTATTTGATACAGGTGAGGATCAAAATTGCATAACTGAAGAAATTATTACTACGAAGTACCTAAAAAAAGTACTACCTGGCACACATATGTTATTGTAATTACCCTTTTGGTTATTTTCACCATTTTAGTGCTTTCTCTGTATTTTGAGCTTTTTCACAATGGCTACATGTCATTTATGACTTCTCGAGACTGATGGTTTGATTCTTGAGTAGTTCCTTTGTGTTTTAAACCTATTTCCCTATTTTGAATCTCATAAAGTTGAAAGAGTTGACTTTGGTCAACATTGAGAGTAAACGGTCTAAGATAAAAAAATTGTCAGCGTCATTAGCTCTGAAGCATGGATTTTTAACTAGTGGGACCTTTAGTTTGAGTCCTGAGGCTTCTAAACTTATTTTGGACTATTGGGTTATTTATGGTTTAATGAAGGTTTTCCGGTGTGGGGCCTACTTTTTATCAAAACAATCTCCTTTAGGAATTTCATCGATTTCGTTGATTCAAGGATGCCATTTTTTGTAGGGTAGCATAATTTGTTTGTGTGTACAAGATTCAAGACGAATATCAAGGGTCCATCTGAGCGTTTGAAACTTAGCAAAAAAAAATTTGGTATCATGTTGCTGGTGCATCTGCTTTTATGACCCTTTGTCGCATTTGCAGATACCACTTTTGCGGTAAAGGTCTTCTCTTGTGGACACCGCTTTTGTGAAAATCCTTTGCTTTTTTAGAGGTGTGGGTGAACAGTGACCTTCAATTTTATGGAGGGTCTGCAACTTTTGCAACTTCTTCTTTTGTGAAAAACCTCCGCTTTTGCGGAGGTGCTGTGCATATAAACATTTCCCTCCATTTTTAAAACATTTTCAAACGTCTTTACTCCATTGTTGAAAGCTTGAAGGTCCAAAACTTGTGTAGGTTCATAAGTATAAGCCTAGAATTGTTGGGACCTCATTCGTAATCATTCTCCCATCTATAAATTGTGAGTTTTTGACTTTATTTTTGTTGAATTCTCCTCATGATCTCCTTGTTTTATTCCGTTAATTGGGGGATGTTTTAGCTCATTTTTATAGTTGTTCTTGCCCTAATTTTTAGGCATGTTATTGTTGTCCCCCAAGGTATATAATCCCCAGTTTAGTTTTCAAAATTCGCATGTGAGTCTCACGGGTGATTTTTCACTCTATTTTTGGCCCGAATTGTAAATTCACGATATGCGTATCATTGTGCACGACCGGATTTCTCAGGTCATGATGGCTCGTACAACCCCCTAGTAGGCGAACCAATTCCCATAGCCCAATATTGTTAATAATAGGCTACTACCTAAGCAAACACACACAATAATAAAAAATAAGCGGAAGCGGATAAATAAACAACACAGAACGATAAAAACAAAAATATATACATAAGGAAACTACACCAACCTACGACCTGGTATAAGTAGTACAAGAGCCTCTAATAGAATACAAAGTACTAGGATAACATAATAGAATATACAATTGTCTTCGAATAAACAAGAGTCGCAGTTCCAAACGATGAGATATGGTTAAGCCACGATCGTCAGGAACTCACTCTAGTCTCGAATATCCAAAGCTGCACGAGTATCCAAGCGATCAACGGTGAAAGCTCACACTAGGATTTGCACCAGAAACATGCAAAAGTGTAGTATGACCACCAATTGCAAAGCAATAGGTACCCAGTAGGCATCATAGACTGACTGAGCGCATGTAAGATATAAAAGTAGTAAATAGCAAATAAACAAGAAAGAAGTCACAGAAGCAACCGAGAAAGCACATGAAAACTAGCACGGATAGAAGTCAACGAGAATACAAACATGCAATGCTAGCCACAAAAGATATATATATATATATAGCACAGAACACAGGTGAAGGAAAGGAGAACGCACCTGGATCCTTGCAACAATAGTATAAATTAAGAGAGAGAGAGAGAGTTAAATAAGAATGGAAGTATACCGGTAACCTCAAGTAAAAGGGAAGGAAGAAAGTAAGTAAAGTGAATACATGCTAGAAGCAATACAACCAATAAATTCAGGCTAAAACACAACTTCAAAATAAGAATAGTCAGGAAACAACCTTACACATACAACCCTAGGATAGGACATCTACACCACAGAAGATCAAAAAACCACTAGCCAGCACCACGATAAAATGGAATTCGCTAACCCACAAATGCTCAGAAGGCCATATAATCAGTTCCTCAACAAGATAGAATCCACCAATTATCCAAAGCCTCTATCAAGTATGACAATAAGATTGAAGTAATATAATCTACCTACAGTCCCAACGTGTGCCCATACACCTGAGGAACACATACAAGTAAAAACAAACCTTTTGACATCCCATACTACTAGAGCGTACACTGAGAAAACAGCAGACAAGAGTGGATACAAACACAATATGCATGATATTATGTGATATGATGGAATCTGTGTGATAGTAGCCCTGTATGTACCTCCTCCGGTGCCTATAGGCCCAGTAGGTAGGATCCATAGAAGGGCACACCCTTAATACCTGAACTCCATTGTATACCTCTCCTCTGACACTCGCAACACAGTGCCCCTGGTCTGGATCAACAAAGTCCATGGAGTCTCGTATACCACATACTAAAATCAAGAAATCTCAAATATAACTGCCTAGAGTGTATCCGAGTCTAAACCAGTGATCAGAATCTCATAGTAAGTGCTCAGAGTCTATTCGGGTCTAAATCTCTGATCGTAATCTCAAAACCGCAATAAAGGGTGCCCAGAGTGTATTCGGGTCTTAATCTATAGTGAAATATGTCTAGCGCTATGGCTCAGTCGAGTCTAGTATCAGTGTGAAAATCGGTGATAAAATCATAATAATATCCCTTTTACTCCAAGAAGATCCATAAAATTTATTCCAAATCCCTTTTGTAATCATTTATATCAAAAATGGGCCCTCAAACCATACAGAGTTTAGAAAACTAGTGGTAGTAGGCCACAACCAAAGTATTAGTTAAATAATGCAGAAAATCCTTTGCATGAATGATATGATCGCAAAAGACAATATCCCATTGTCTCACAATCAACCTATCCGCCCTGCACATGCACAATTAGCTCTACATCATAGATATCCAGCCTAACATAACATCTCGATGTCTGAGACTCATGGACATTCAAAAATATCCCACCATATAAGGTCCAAAGGCTTATACAACAGCCATACGGGGCCATAAGGGTAATAATACAACACTACATCGAATACTACAACCAGGATAAGAAATAATATAAACAAAAGAGACGGACAAGGTCAGGGGTGCCAACCTAGAATAACCAACCCAAGGTTGCTATTTAATACACTTATAGCCTATATACGGAAATTCTAAGGTAGGGAAGACCGTAACCTACCAATGGTTCGATTAAAAGATGCTGGAGTGACATAGTCTAAGCCCAAACTGTTCTGACAAGCCCTGAGTCATAAACACACTATCAAAAACATATTCTATGCGTCAATACGAAGCTAACGGTACCCATATATCTAAAAGATTAGCTAGATAAAAATCCGGGTCACAAGAAGGCTCGTGGACCTCATGACCCAAAGACGGAAACGAAAAACATCACAATATTCCCAACATTCTCGGGAGAGCATGCCCAAAATTTTAGCAGAATTGGACTATCAAAAGTGCTCTAAAATAGCCCACAATGACTAGAATTAAAGAAGGAATAAAATGGACATTTATGGAACTAAACAAGGAAACTTACCAAATTGGAGTCGGGAAAAGATCAAAGACCGAGGATATATCCACCTCCATGTTTTTTGATGATCGAAGTGAAGAAATGGAGCTTGGAGTGAATTTCAATGGAGGAAACGAATTTGGGAGTTTAAACAAATGAAGAAGAAGATTAAAATTTAAACTGCAAGTGATTTTTGCAAAAGCTGGACTTTTTATCGCAAATGCGAAGGCACAGATGAATAGTGACCTCCGAAAATAGGGACAAATCACCGCAAATGCAGATATCGCAAATGCGATGGATCTCAGCAAAAGCGGAAACCCTCCACCAAAGGGACCCCCAAAAATGCGAAGGAAAGTTTACATATGCGAGGTTCGCAAATGCGGTGCCCAACCGCAAATGTGAACACACCAGAACCAACAAAACTCAGCCAAAACTCAGCTAAGTTCAAATGCTCAGATGGACCCTCGGGATTAATCAGGTGTCCCACACACACAAACTAACTATGCTACTAAACTAAAAATGACATTCCGGACTCAACAAAATCGATGAAATTCCCAACGGAGGTCAATTTAACAAAAGGTGGGCCCCACGCCCAAAACCAACCTTTAACCAAAAAGGAACCCAATACCCCAAAATGAGTCCAGAAGCCTCCGTACTCGAACCTAAGGTCCGTCTAGCCCAAAAATGATATTCCAGAGCTAACAACACTGATGGAATTTCCATTCGAGGACATCTTCTCCAAATGTTGACCATAGTCAACCTTACAAGCCCAACTGGCCTTAAAACATAGAAAGAGAGAGGTTTTCAAACTGAAAGTTCCCAGACCCTGACCAATGATCCAACTAGACCAAAGTCCATGCTCTGAAGCTAACGGATTTGTCAGAATTCAATTTCGAGCACGAATGCTAAGAATGTTGACTGAAGTAAATGATTTCCTAAGTTAAGACTCTAAAAAAGGGAAATGGTCAAAATGACCTAACGAACGGTTTGGGCACGGAACTACCTATCCCAGCAAGCCATAAATGACTTGGGGCCACTATAGGAAAGCTCTAATAGTACAAAAAAGGCAAAATGCATGAATGAACAGAAGGGTCAGTATATCATGAAGTACTGAAAAAAACTTTCATCCGTGAAAGTCAAGCACAGGAAAAACCAAAGACTCAACAACAATGGATACTAAGCCCACACCACTTTCTCGATCTCCCGGGTAGCCTCCCTGACTGGGCGGTACCCAATGGAGCTAACCAAAGAAAAGCTACCAAACCCTAACTCCTTACTAGCAAAGCTAGACTCCAACCTTTAACTCCAAAACTCTAAAGGTCTATTAACCAAACCCAACCTTAAGAAACTCAATCGGAACTCACCAACACAACACCAAAACCAAGAGAACCAAGGTGATCAACACTCTAAACTCGAAAACTCGATACCACAACACGGTTCACCTAGAAAACCACCAACCAAACCTCTAACTCATAAATCTATTGACCTTCAAAACCCTTATATCTAACATGAATCTTTCGCACCATAACCATGAAGCTTCACACAAGCCGAACACTCGAGCCACCTTAAAATACAACTAACCCACCGGAGATCCATAGTTCCCACTATAATCAACCTCAAATGATGTCACCTTCAGACTCAACCCTTATCTAAGCCAAGATCTAGCCTACTAACCTTTGACATCTAAAATAACAACCCGTAGCATATCCTCAAAAGCTGGAGTAACCTGCCCTGACTTACCATCAACCAATGGACAGATACCTTTGCTAAGATCAATCTTGATACCTTAACCCAACTGAACCAACCATTAAAGCCCAATAACAACCAGCATACTAGGGTTGGGAATTACATGGATGAACACCTTGTGTCGAAGGAGTCTCTCCCAACTATAGAACAAAACCAACCTCGCTGAACTGTGCCATGTATGAATCGGCTGAAAGTGAATGAGCTAGGGAAACTTTCCCAGGAAGACCCAAACAAAACCCAATCTATGTAAGAAGTGTGGTAACCTTACCACGAAGTCCATATCCATCAACTAACTCCAAACTATAGGAATACCACTGCTGCTCCACATCCTCAAACATTATTCGAATTTATGACCACCTTACTAGCCTCTCCACATAGAAATAAATTTTCAATGTTGTGAATACCTAGTCAAACCAACGTGTAGGCAAAGAAAAAGGTGCTTGAGGCCCAAGGTCTCCACTTAGTTATTAAAATTTCATAATCTCTCAACTCATCACCCCCTAGCTCAAAACATCCACTCTAATATACAAGTACATGAACCACCAAATCTGAGAGCATTCAACATACCTAACACCTGGCCCAAACTGGCAAAACTTGATCAACGTTGGAACCCCATAGCATAGACAACCCCTCATAGAATCAACTAATTTAAACCTCCAACTCTCAAAATAGAAACGCAACCATCAATCTCAAAGTACCATCGGAATCTAAAGTAGCCCTGTTGGCCTCAACCCGTACAATCTGAGAAAATATAACACACAATTGCTAATCTTCAAACTGACGCTGCTAACTCTGTCCTACAAAGGTAGAATGAACCTCCCCTCTGGAAAAAACACTGCTGAGATCTAGCAAATCAACCCTACTCAAATGGTTAGCCAAGAATTGGATGTCCAAGGCCAACGTTCACATAGATACTTAAATAGAGAAGCTAAGTTGCTCGCACTTACTGCCTTCCGACTCAATGATGCTGCAACTAAAGAGAACCTTCCACGAACCATCTGAAGTAACCTGCTAGCCCATGATTCTGAAACCCAACATAAATTGCCAATCAAGCCTCTGTCAAACCCCTGAGTAGACTCATACGCCATCGATGAACACTATAGAGACTGGAGAAAACTAGGCTCTGAATATATAATTTGCCCAATCCATAGATTCTACTGAGACATGGGTCATCTAAAGAATATAACTAGGAAATCACAGCTGATGCAACAAGCCCCCAAAGGTAGTACTAGAAAAGCCTACCACCTTGATCTCTACCAAAAGGAGTCCTGACCTTGAATTCATCTAAGAAAACTGCCACTGCACTCTGTAGTTGGGCGAACAAGTCATCAATACACAAAACCAAAGTACACCCTCAGTTATCATCTTAGTCAGCTACCCGTAATCCATACATATAAGAAGGAGTCATCTCCCTTCCTTCACAAACCAAACAAAACCCTTTCCAAAGAAAAACTGGACCTGACAATCTTTTTCTCAGAAAATCCTGGAGTTGTTCCCTTAGCTCCCATAACTCTACTGGCATCACGCGATAAGGGGGGAAAATAATAGGCCAAATGCGCAACCCAACTAAACAGGAGCTGAGGAAGACAAGAAAAACAACCTATATACCTGCCAACTTCCAAAACTAACCAATTAAAGAGGGTCGACTCTAACCTCCCGAGAAAAGCAAAACCATCCAATACCCACTTGCATAGCTAAAACCATTCTCTTTAAGATAAAGCAACTTTCCTCGGTACATAACTACTAGTACCACATCACAAAAATAGAAGGACTTCTAGAAAATCCTAGATAACAGCCTAGGCAACAATCACCCAAGACTGCTAGAAAATGATATACTCAAACCAATTTTTAAACCACAGTGAGGACCAGAAAAAAACTAACAAGACCTACCCATGAGTCATAACCCTGGGTAGTCACCTCCCAAAGATAACACACCCCATCCACTACTAAAAAGAATCAATCTACCAAGAAAATCACATGCATAGATATTACAAACTTAAATAGTAATAGTATCAAACAAGTAACAGGTAGGCATACATATATATGTACATGAAAAAGTGTAAATTCACAAAGAAAACAATACCAGCACTAGCCAATGGTAACAAAGCTTGTACTTGTAGCAATGATATCTAGAACCTCCACCCCTAGCCTACTAAGAGGGGCATCAGACTGTCGATGTCTATCACTGGACTGAGTAGTGGATATTGAAGGCTCGATTATCCCACGTCAGGGACAATCTCTACAAAAGTGACCAATCACTCGACAACTATAGGAACCCAAAGAAGCCCTATTTTGACGCACAATGCCTGTTGACTCTAGACGTATACCTGAACCACCTGGCTGAAATCCACCTCTAAACATCTGGGTACCACCCGTATAACCCTGCATAACACCTCTCACTTTCTGGGGGCGACCCCTACTACTATGCACATTGCCTCTAGCCGGTGGCACTGGAGCCCTGGGAGATAAAATCAATTCACTCTACTAACTGAAAGGTGTGATCATGGGGAAATCCCTAGAAAAGTGCCCACACTCACTGCACTAAAAACAACCTCTACCAGATGAAGTTTGTTTGTAAGATCTCGTTGAGCCTGACTGGCCACCATAGCCTACTCATCCTGAATGCAAACCCCGAGAAGCCTGACCTGCACCATGCCTACTCTACTCAAAATTCCCTGTACAACCAACCTATGAAACCTGTGGAGCCATTAAAACTGGCCTGCTAGACAAGAAGCAATGAAACCGCTCTCGACTAGAGAATCCCCTACATCAAGAGTGAGAACCACAGAAACTACCCTGATGATGAGGCCTCTTAATACTATATCTATATGCCTTGTGACATAACCCCTTTATAGACCATGCATGATCAACCACCTAAAAAAAGGTAGTCCCAACTATCACCAAGTGCTCTATCGCCAAATAAAGCAGTGAAATCGATCCTCCTACAAAACCCTGAACTCGCTTAAACTCTGTAGGAACAGTACTAGAAGTGCACCTAATCACCTTTTGAAACCTTGCCTTATACTCCAATACCAACACACAACCCTGTTAAAGACCTAGGACCTTAAATCTAGCTAAAGCACCACTCAAAGAACTAGATACTACCCCTACTTGTGATACTGATACACACGCTAGAAGACTTGGAGTCTTAACTATGGTATCCCAAACAATTAGGGGATCAATATATCCTACCGAAGGCTGGGCTGACCCCAAACCCCCTAGTTAATGTGGTAAGCTCTAACTCTGAAATCCTGACACTAGAGGAAATACTGAAGATACTATTATAGAAGCCTGATCGTCACCCGCTATCGTACTCATCCTAAGCATCTGAGAAAAAATGGAACAATGAAGTTTAGAAGTTGATAGAGTCAAGAATGCACGGTAAGGATCCAAAAATAGGGAACTTTTCCTAATAATGCCTTGTAGCCTCCCGCAGATAGGATACAGATATCATCGTACTGATCCGCGAGACTCTACTTAGACACTTGATCTTGCACGAACGACACTGGTGAAATTAGAGCGCTAATACCAAGCTGCCATGACCCAATTTCTCAAGTCATGATGGCACCTACAACCCCCCAGTAGGCGAACCAATCCTTGTAGCCCAAAATGGTTAGTATTTTGCTACTACCAAAGCAAACACGCAGAATAAGTAGAAATAAGAGGAAACAGATAAATAAATAACGCAGAAGGATAACAACCAAAATATATACATAAGGAAACTACTCCAACCCACGACCTAATATCAATAGTACAGGAGCCTCTAATAAAATACAAGGTACTAGAGATAACAAAATAGAATATACAATTGTCTCCGAATGAATAAGAGTAGTAGTGCAAAAAGATGAGATGTGGTCAAGCCCCGGTCATCAAGAACTTACTTTAGTCTTGAATATCCAAATCTACACGAGTATCCACGCGATCAATGGTGAAAGATCACACTAAGATCTGCACAAGAAAGATGCAGAAGTATAGTATGAGCACCAATTGCAATGCAATGGGTACCCAGTAGGCATCATAGGCTGACTAAACGCATGTAAGATATAAATGCAGTAAATAGTAGATAAATAAGAAAGCAGTCACAGAAGTAACAGGGAAAGCACATGGAAACTAGCATGGATAGAAGTCAACGAGAATACAAGCATGCTATGCTAGCCATAAAAGATATATATGGCAGAAAACACAGGTGAAGGAAAGGATAATGCACTTGGATCCTTGCAACAACATTATAAATAAAGAGAGAGAGTGTTTAAGAAGGATGGCGGTATACCGGTAACCTCAAATAAAAAAGAAGGAAGAAATCAATCAAAATGAACACATGCTAAAAGTAATACAACCAACGAATTAAGGCTAAAACACAACTTCAAGATGAGAATAGTCAAGAAACTACCTTACAAATACAACCGTAGGATAGGACAGCTATACCATAGAAGATCAAAAAGCCACTAGCCAGTACCATGACAAAATGGAATTCGCTAACCCATAAATGATCCGAAGGCCATATAATCAATGCCTCAACAAGATAGAATCCACTAATCCACCAATAATCTGAAGCCTTTAACAAGTACTACAATAAGATAGTAGTAATATAATCTACATACAGTCCGAACAGGCGCCGATACACCCGAGGAACACATACAAGTAAAAACAAACCCTTTGGCATCCCATGCTACTGGAGCGTACACTGAGTAAGCAGCAGACAAGAGTGGATCCAAACACAATATAACTGCTCCATGGAGGTCTCGTAGACCCTGTATGGATTGGCAAGGTCCATGGAGGTCTCGTAGACCACATACTAAAACTGCAAATCTCAAATATAACTACTTGGAGTGTATCTGGGTTTAAACCAGTGATTGAAATCTCGTACTAAGTGTCTGGAGTCTATCCAGGTCTAAATTAGTGATTGTAATATCAAAACCCCAATAAAGGGTGCTCAAAGTGTATCCGGGTATAAATTTATAGTGAAATATATCAGCACTATGGCTCAGCCGAGTCTAGTATCAGTCTGAAAATCGGTGATAAAATTATAATAATATCCCTTTTACTCTAAGAAGGTCCATAAAATCAGTTGCAAATCCTATTTATAATCATTTATACCAAAAATAGGCCCTCGTGCCATGTAGAGTTTATAAAACCAGTTATAGTAGGCCCATAACCAAAGTAGTAGTAAAATAATATAGATAATCCTTTGCATGAAGTATGTGATCACAAACAAATAATAGCCCAACGGATCACAATCAACCTATTGGCCCTACACAGGCACAATAAGCTCTACAGTATATATATCCATCCTACCATATCATCTCAATGTCTGGTACTCGCGGACATTCCCAAATACCCTACCATTTATGGTCTAAAGGTTTATACAAAGGCCACACGGGGCCAAAATGGTAATACTAGAACACTACATCAAATACTACAACCAGCGTAAGAAATAATACGGACAAAAGAGACGTATAAGGTCTTTTATGCCAACTTAGAATAACCAACCCAAAAATGCTAATTAATATAGTTATAGCCTATATACACAAAGTCTAAGGTAGGGAAGACCGTAACCTTCATGTCATCAGATGAAAAGTTGCTGGAACGATGTCATCCAAGCCTGAAGTGCTCTAAAAAGCCTTGAATCATGAACAAACTATCAATAACATATTCTATACGTCAATATGAAGCTAACAATATCTATATTGCTAAATGTTTAGCTGGGTAGTCAAAATCTGGGTCACAAGGGGGCCCGTGGGCCTCACGACCCAAAGCTATAAATGAAAATACACGAATGTTCCCAACATCCCCAAGAGCTCATGCCTAGAATTTGAGCAGAATTGGACCATCATAAGGGCTTAAGAACAGCCCACGGTGACTAGAATTAAGGAGGGTATCAAATAGAAATTTATGAAACTAAAAAATGGTAACTTAACAAATTAGAGTCGAGAAAAGATCACGGACCGAGGATATATCCACCTCCAAGCTTTTGGATGATTAGAAGTGAAGAAATATAGCTTAGAGTCAATTTCAATGGGGGAAACGAGTTTGGGAGTTTGAACAAATGAAGAAGAAGCTTAGAATTTAAACTTCTAGCGATTTTCGCAAAAACTGGACTTTTTTTCAGCAAATGCGAAGGTATGGATAAATAGTGACCTCCACAAATGCAGACAAATCACTGCAAATAAAGATATCATAAATGCGATGGATCTCCACAAAAGAAGAAACCCTCCACCAAAGTGACGTCTGCAGATGCGGTGCCCAACTAAAAATGTGGTGGCTGAAAATGCAGCAAAATCATCACAAATACAGACACGCCAGAACCAGCAAAATGCAGCCAAAACTCAGCTAAGCTTAAATGCTTAGATTGACCCTCGAGATTCATCCGGTGTCACACAGACACAAACAAACTATGCTACTCAACTAAAAATTGCATTTCAAACTCAAATCGATGAAATTCCCAATGGAGGCCGATTTAACGAAAAGGTGGCCCCACACCTAAAATCAACCTTTAACCAAAATAGAACCCAATACCCTAAAATGAGTCCATAAGCCTCGAGACCTAAACCAAAGGTTCCTCTAGCCCAAAAATGACATTCCGGAGGTTAGCTAACAACCCTGACAGAATTTTCATATGAGGTCGTCTTCCCCAATTATTGACCAAAGTCAACCTTACAAGCCTAACTGGCCTGAAAACACAGAAAGAGAGAGAATTTCAAACCGAAAGCTCCCAGACCCTAACCAAAGATCCAATTAGACCAAAGTTCATGCTTCGAAGCTAATCAAACTGTCAGCATTCGATTTTGAGCACAATTGCTGAGAATGTTGACTGAAGTCAACGATTTCTTAAGTTAAGTCTCAAAAATAGGGAAATGGTCAAAATGACCTAAAGAACGGTCTGGGCACCAAACTACCAGTCCTAGCAATCCATAAATGACTTAAAGATGCTACATAAAAGCTCTAACAGTAAAAAGAAGGCAAAAATGTGTGAATGACCGGAAGGGTCATTACATATTGTTCATATTTTAATGTGTAGATCACAATTTTGATAGAAGCAATCAGAGGCTTCCCAAAAAGGAAAAACTCTGGTCTAGTGGGTCTAAGCATGTGTGTTTGGATTCTAGGTAGGTTATGGCTTACCTACTTCTAGGCTAGCTCGTTTAAGGTATTTTTATAGTATTGTGCTAATTGTTGGTGGGATTTTGTGCTAGGATACAATTATTTAGGTGTTTATGATCCTTGTAGGCAATTTAGATGCTTTAGTATAGAATTGGAGTTGGGATCCTTATCTTAGCTTCGAGTAGTCGCTTGCTCTAGGTAGGGGAAACCTTGGGAACTTGTAGCTTTCTTAACGTTTTTCGCTTTGCTTCTATAATAGTTTGATATTGTTTCTTATCATTTTGACCTTGGATGTTATTACTTTTGCTGGTTGGATATTGTTATGCTTATCAATTTTGCAGTTACCTCGTTATCCATGGTATTATTTTAGTCCATCAGTAATGTTAGTAAATTGGCATAAAAACACTATTTTTGCATAAAAGTGGGATTTTGGAATATTTAAATAGTTTTAGGCTTTCTTGAAGGAAAAAAGGTTCATTTTTGTCCTGATTCGTGTCCAGACTCTCTTATTTACTAGTAGATATCCGGTTCGAGTCCAGGCATTCATACTTATCATATCATATCCAATTTGAGTCTGGGCATTCAAACTTACCATATCATATCCTATTAGAGTTTGGCAATCATATTTATTATTAAATCTCCGGTTCTAGTCCATCCATGCTCTTAATAAATAAATACAAGATTCAAGTCCGGTCTTTCATTTTTACTAAATAAAACCCCAGTTTGAGTTTTATAGCTTGCTATTTCTGATTTATATATTCTTGCCCCAAACTCAGGGGGCGCAATTAACACCTAATGCCAAAACATAGGCCAAAGATGACCATGCTGAACTATTTGCCAATGACACATAGTAGCCACACAAAATTAAGAAAACAAACAAGTATATCTAGGTTTAATAATCATCCCTCTATCGGCAAGGCTCATGTCAACAGCTCTAGAAATAAAATATCTACTCCCAATAGTTCATATAAAGCAATAACCAGGTGGCACATAAGTCATATTTGGGCCGTCGAGGCACCCATAATATCTAGTAAACCATAAATGCTATGCGGGCCGTCAAGGCCACCATGATCTCTATAAAAAATTAAAATCATGTAAACATAATGTAAAATAGGCCAATAAGCCGCTAAACTTCCAACAAAACAACAACAAGGCCCAATTGACTAACAAGCTACAACTAATAAACATACAAGTCCAAAATGGCTGTAACACCCAAGTTGTTAGAACGTTGGATTAACTCATACTTTTGGAATAAGACTAAGAGTACTTTTTATGTTAGGAATATGTTTTATGAGGTATTTTTATTGCATGATGTTCGCGTTTTAAGTTTTGAAGTCAAGCAAGTTACAAAATAAAAGTCGAAAAAAGTTATTGTAAATTCTTTTAAGGAATTTTGTTAAATTTTGGGTGAAATATCTTAGGGTTTTCTCCCAATCTATAATGAATTAGTGGGCCCCCAACCTATCAAATAAAATGTCTATGAGTGTAGTTTCTAACGCACTAAATTATTCATTAATACGACTTCAAAATAGAGAGATATTCATGTTGTTGTAAGACTGCACAAGCAGGCACCTCGAGGTAGGCCCCCCTAGCCTCTATGTCGGTTGTCCTTTATAAATATGATTCTCCTTCGTTTTGAACTCATAAAAATAGACAAAAAACATAGAAAATCATATATAAACCTTAGAAATTATCCATGGATGTTTACACTTTCAACTCAGAAGTTGCTCTACATCGTGAGCTCGTCATTTTGGTATAGTTTTCCCTATCGATTTCATGGAATATCAGCATGGGTATTGTGGGAGAATCTATGAAGATATATTTTCAAGATAAGGATCTCTTACACTTATCTATTTGTTGAATCAAGATTCTAAGCTTCTAGTCACGAAAGGTTGTATTTTTTGATGTCTTGTAGTAGTTTCTAGGTAATTTTGTCTCCGTGGTTGTTATTGAATGGAGGAAAATTTATAATCTTGATATTTCAAAGATTTTTTTGAGGTAATCTTCCTTATATGAACCTCCTTCACAATTCCATGTTGTAGTATCATTTTATAGATTTCTGAGCCATGAAGTAGTATTTTGGATTCCATGGCTCCAGGCAGCCCCTTTGTCTTGTTGAGTTGGATTGTTATTATTGTATATTGACAGTTTTAAGGTGTTGGAGTGATTAGGGATTTGGTGTGATTCTTATTGGGGTCACATACAATGGTTTTTGGATTGAGCAGCGTGAAGTACGCCTTGTTATATTTCCTCGGGAGCCGCCACTGTTGTGAGATGGTGATAGCTTCTTGTTGTGGTTATTAGTTGTTAGTTTAGTAGAGATTGTGATGTGTTTTATTGAGTTATAGAGGGCTGGCTGTAATGACAACCTTAATGCTTTATCATTAGTTTTGGGTCATTCTTACAGCCTTGCTGATTCTAGCAATTTTTGCATTACCTTGGTTGGTCAAGCTTCATAGAGACACCTTTGGGGCTTTGGTTAAAAGGCATGTTAAGGCTTTCTTTTCACTTTATGACATTACCTTGAAGGTTGAAACTTGTATAGCCTGTGTAATATCGTTATTCGACTTATTGCCTTATTTTATTAAGTTTGCTACCATATCATGATATAGTGACTACCTGCAACACTCTATTCCTAATTTAGTGGCCCAAAAAGTATGTTTTGATTGTATTGAGGTCACCTGTGATTACTTGCTATTAATGTGCTATTTTTATCATCTAGCTGCTGACTATAAACTTGCTTTGGCCTCAGCAGACACTGACACTGCAGGGTTGTGGAGCCTACATTCTGGTTACTATTAATGTGCCTTCGGGCTGGGCAGACCGTACCTATGGGATGGGTAGGCTATACATACAGGGAAGCAGTTATATTATATTATTGTGCCTTCAGGCCGAGAAGACTGTTACTATTGAACGAGCATGTTTTACTTTCGAGCAACAATAACATTACATTACCGTGCCTTCAGGCCAGGCAGATTGTGCCTAAGGGCCGAACACATTGTACCTATGGGATGGGTAGGATGTACCTATGGGGAGACACTTATATGGTTCCACAGAGCTTCAGAGTTGTATTTTTTCATGACACGTGTACATTCATATAGCTCAGATTAGATCATCATCGGGAGCCAGTATGGGTATTTAGTGACTATTTGCGACTGTTAGGACTTATGGCAATTGTATGTTGTGTATTCCTGCCGGGCTTATAGGGGATAGGTCAGGTTATTATTTGCTATGTACTTTAGATGGTGTCTTATTGTAGAAAGGTAAGTTATTGTACTCCTGTTTTACTCTTGCCCTTTTTCTCAGTTCCTTACACTTTAATTTTAGTTTTAAGTTTGCCTTACATTCTCGATACATTATTTCATACTGATGCCCCATTACCTGGGGGCATTGCATTTATGCCTGTAGGTCCTGAGCAACGACCAGATAGACATGTCGAGTAGCATAGCAAAGATTTCAGCGGGTTGCTTGATTCCTTTCCTTCTAGGGGTCACTAGAGTCTTAGAGGTTTGCCATTTTTGCTGTTTATAGCTTTTTGGGTAGTTTGGGGCCCTGTCCCACAAAGTATTGTATTTATAGAGGCTTGCAGACTAGTTTGATGGATACATATCTACAATGGTGGCTATTTTGACCTTGTATGTTTATTAGTTGTAGCTTGTTAGCCAGTTGGGCCCTATTGTTATTGTGTTGGTAGTTTAGCGGATCTTTGGCCTAGTTTATATTGTATATTTATGTTTTTAGTTTATGTATAGAGATCATGTTGGCCTCAATAGACCGCATAGAATTTATGCTTTCCTAGATATCATAGCAGCCTCGACAGCCCAAACAGGACTTATATGCTACCTGCTTATTGCTTTATATATACTGTTGTGAGTAGCTGGTTTCTTTCTAAGGATATCGATAGGGGCCTTGCAGGCCGAGGATGATTTTTAAGTTGAGATATACTTTTTTGTTTTCTTTATTATGTGTGGCTTCTATGCGCCATTGGAAAATAGTTTAGCAGGGTCAGCCTTGGCCTAAGATATGGCATCAGGTGCCAGTTGCACCTCCCGAGTTTGAAGCATGACAAACATGGTATCAGAGCAATGTCATATCCTAGAGAGTCTATAGACCATGTCTATTAGAGTCTTGTTTATATTTGTGTTATGCACCACAATTTATAAGCAGGGAGCTACAAATATTGTTTAGGAAAGTTACCCTTCTTTTGATCAAATCGTACATCAGAGTTGTGTCATAAGGGTTGAGTTCTTTGGCTTACGATTGTTATTGGGCTTGTACTATAGCCGCACTTAATGATGATACATACATCTCACTAATTCAGTCTATTGCATAAATATAGAGGGGCTCTGACATCAACATCATACTACTGAGAGGGTCCTGAGAGAGCTGTTGAAGTGGACTAAGCGCACAGGCTTTCAGACAGAGTCTGAGGGTGGTTCCAAGCTTTGGTATTTAGGAAGACCACTTAGGCCACACTATAGCAGTCCCATGGTAGTAGGTTAGATTGCTAAGGGTATTCATGTCCGAGTGAGAGCTCACAAGCATTAGGCTCATAATAGTACAGGGTCCCAGAGTAGCCTTGCTTATCTGTGATGCATTGTGATACTTGTGATTGACACATGCCGAGAGATGTCTTCAGGGCTCCACAATATTCTATTTTTGTGGCCAAGAGGGTCATATACAAATAAATTGTCCATTTAGGGACCAACAAGGTTTAGTAAAGACGGATAGATTAGCAACAGGATCATCTTCATCAGAATATCTTGTAGAGCGTGGTTCCCAAATTTTATCACGTAGAGGTTGATGCAAAAATGAAGCATCTACTCCGACAGTGGCCATAATTGCACATATGCACTATAAGTCATCAAGATTTATAGTTATTGTCATATGTTGTGCCAAGTGTATTATGTGGTTGCTCCCACTGTGTTTATGTTTTCATAGATCCACGATCCACATTATCGTATGTTACCCTATTATTTATTGGAAAGTTGTGTATAGTACCAGAGCCATTGCAATGACCTTTTTGTTGTGTCTACCCTAGTTAGCAACTCCATTATCACCAGGAGGGTTTATCGAGACTGTATGGCAGAAATTACTAGCCCTTAGACCATTACATACCTGATAGAGTTAGAGATGCTTGACATTGATATTATTATGGGCATGGATTGGCTGGCATCTTGTTAAGCTAATGCTGACGACCGAGCAAAGACTGTTAGATTCAACTTTTTAGGGGAAGTAGTTTAGGAGTTGAAGGGTAATGCAAAAACACTAAAAGTCTAGTTTATTTCCTATCATTAGGCAAGGAAAATGATCGCTAGAGGCTACATTTACTATATTGTCCAAGTTTAACATATTGATGCTAAGACATCAACTATTATGTTTATTCTAGTGGTTAATGAGTTTCTAGATTTGTTTTCAGATGAGCTTCTTTGTATACCCCCAGAACGGGAGATTGATTTTCTATCGGTACATTACCAGATGCCCAACCGATATCAATTGCCCTATATAGAATGGAACCAAAAGCATTGAAGGAATTGAATGAACTACTGAAAGATTTATTAGATAAGGGATTCAGCAGGCCTAGTGTGTCACCATGGGTTACACCAGTGTTATTTGTGCAAAAGAAAGATGGCTCATTAGAAAAGAGTATAGACTAGCGAAAATCGAATAAGGTGACTACAGAGAACAAAGATCCACTACCAAGGATTGATGGGTTTTTTTTACCAACTACAGGATGGCCGATGCTTCTCAAAGATTAATTTACATTTAGGGTACCACCATGTACTTGTTCGAGAAAGTGATATTCCAAAGATAACTTTTAGGCTCAGATATGGCCATTTTGAATTTCTTGTGATGTCTTTCGGGTTGATAAATGCCCCAACAATA